>CAWUPM010001018.1:0-109000 GCA_963924295.1 Dioctria rufipes | reverse complement strand
GAGTGAAAACGTAATTAAAATTGATTTATAATTTTGTGATAGTGAGAAACAATAGTGAAATATTCTTCTGTGCAAGAGATCGAGAGATAATCGAGATTCCGGATTCTAAAATTATGGTAATGAAGTGCGTTGTGCTGTGCTGCAGAAACAACCGGAATTATTGCCATAGGGAGTTGTTTTTCAGGCGAGTTTAATAGTTTCAATAATAAATTATAATGTTTTAAATAAAATATAAGCGAAATTGCTATAAAAATAAACAGCTGTGGTAAAAAAAATTTAACATTTTCCAAAGCCGGTTTGTTTACTTACAATTGAATTGTCAGTGGTGTCTATATGACTTCCGCCATACAAAGGCAACTCCAAGAAATATTATCGCAAAATAAATGGGGCACTAGGAAAAGTTTTAAAAATGTAAAAAGTTATAAAAGAATTATAAAATTATAAACTAAAAAATGATTCGAATCACGGTGACAGAAAATTATGAAACTTGTTTCAACCAGTAAATTATGTACCCGCTCTGAAAATACCGTATTTTACGACTTCCATGACTAAACAAACACATCGATGCGATCATATTTCTTGAAGCATAATGCTTAAGTTTTTCTTCCTCATGGTCTATCTTTATGCTTTATAATCTAATGTTTTTCCCTTATTATATGAATTAATTTGCTCATTGTGGTCATTTAAGAGGCTGTGTAATACTTTTGTTTGGCAATTGTATTTGGTAAAATAGCACTCTGTCGTTGCAAATTTAAAAACCTTTGAATATGTTGTCGTCGCTTTCTTCGATAATAATCGCTTTTCTTATAAAATATATAATTTATAATGTTTATTTTTTTTTCTATGGCTATTTCATGGAGTAATATTGTATTTCCTCCATTTTTCTCAGTACTTTTTTCTAAATAAAAAGTACTTTTGGCTGACTCACTTCACTGAAATTTGACATTTGGTACTTTATATTTTATATATGATAGTTTAAATTATCTCACTAGTAGAGTGAACACCCTCGCATGATCTCAAATATACCTCGTCGAAATTACGTAATTTCGATACAGTCTGAACATGGTATAAGCTGTTTGTGCAAACTGGAGCTTATTTGTTTGCAAGAAATATAAGTTAATATTTGCATGAAATAATCTTTAACGACCAAATTAGCTTCTGCAATACTTTTAACAAAATGCGTAAAAAATAAATTTAATTATGAAGAAAAGGTACAGCGGGAACTTCTTTAAAGTAATAAATACGAATGCAAAGCAATGGCTACATTCCAATTTTCCATCTTTTACGCATATTTCCTATGGCTACTTTTTAGCTCCAGTCTTCAACCATAGCTTAAGACTGGAAAATTTTTTTTTTTTTTTGAAAGACAGGGAACTTAAAAAAGCTCAGAGAATATTTAACTTGACTTATAATACAAGCAATTGATTTCTTAATTATTTTCAGTTATAATTTTATTTTTTTTTTTAATTTATCGCCCCCTAGAGCAAATGTCTGGATCCGCCCTTGATAGTAACCGAACTTTCTCACAGCACTCTTAGTGAAGAAATAACTAACGACTCATTAGTCTATAATAATTCATTATAAACTGCAGACACACAGCTAATTAAGTTGTACTCTCAAACTGGATCTAATATACTTAGGACATTAAAGAAGCGAAATGAATCGAGTCAACGCGCTAAATATTTGTTTTTGTTTGTTTTAATTTGTACTTATTTTATTTTATTCAATTTAACAATTTGGAAAAGACAAAAAAAAACATTTTATTAGAAAAATTTTGACATAATATTTTGTGCTTCCCATTTCTTCTTCTTGTTTTTCAAATGGGCAGATGCACAGCTGAGCTTCAGATTTATATTATATGCCAAATCTAGCACATTTTTCCTCATTATATCTATAATGAGGGAAAAAACTCTTCATTAGTGTACTTCATTATGATCTGATTTTCGAGTCGTAATGACATATACTATGTATAGTAAGATTAGGATATTACTTAATTCTTCTTGTTACTTTAAATGTATTAGCAATTGAACAGTATAGTATGTTTTCAGATAAATTTGCGAATCTGTCACAGCCCCATACCATTAATTTATTTTTCAATTACTTATTTTAGGTCATTGCAATATTATAATGATATTATGGGACCTAATAATTAAGAAAACTTTCCATTTTGCAAGAAAAATACGAACAATAGGTAAGTTCAATCTCATGCTTGGTATTAGTATAGCAATTAAAGTTAGCACCATCATTTGCAATGTTTACGGATTGGAAGAAATCCGTAAAAATATAAGTGTCATTCAAAGAAGAATATAAAAAGTTATTACAATTTGTTTACTTAAAATTGATTTAAATGAAAAATATGTGTATCTCAGTAGCAGTGTTTTTCATTCATTCTTTTGTTGAAAAGTAAGTAATATCACTCAATATCAATCTGATGTTCATCTCATAATTCTTAATGCTCAATGTTATTGTACATGCAATCATGCAGCATAAAGCCAACAGCTAAATTATCCATTACCATCATTTTACACATACGTCAATATCATATATCAGTGCTAAACATTTGTAATTCATCGTACACTTTCTACTTTATTGATAACCCTTACATTACTTGAATATATTTTAAATGCAAATCGGATATACATAAATACTTGCAAAACGCAATTAGATAAAAATTATTTGATAAACATATATTGCTGTATCTGAAGAATGATTTTTTTTTTTTATACATACATATATTATTAAGCCAAGTTCAGGAGATAACCTATGATGCAAAACACAGCTTGGCTTCTCAGTTATCAGTTGCCATCTCGAGGGTTTCAAATTTATACACTTATTTGCAATCAATATACAATTGACGAAACCTTCCAAAATATTACGTAGCTGTATGTATGTTAATTAGAAAAAATATTCTCGTAATAAAATACACATAGTATATGTATAAGTGTACAGACATGGTATTACAGATGCATATAAAATGGACGTCACAAGAGGGAAGAAAGTGCATTTTTGTGTTAAGGTAATCCAAAAATAAAGCTTCTAAACTTCTATAATATTTTACTCACCGGAATCATATTTATGGATAAAATCCCATCTCTGAATTATCAGTAGAGTTCAAACAAAGGGAAACCCTTTGAATATTCGTTTTCGAGATTTTATTGCGATTCCACAGAGATATACCCTCATATAATTCAGAAATACATGACCTTGTGAAAGGTAAATTGGGTCTTGCTTTGGTCAATCCCTAATCCACTTTTAAGTGGCCTGTATCGCAATACTGGGCCCTAAGGATTATCTTATCTTATGCCGAAAGCTTTCCCTGTTGACCATTTAGTAGCTTAGTTATTTATTGAATATTAAATTGGGGCAAAGTTGAGTTCATTATTAGTAGGAAAAAATTTCCCCCTTCACGAATTTCGTAATATGACGAAACAGTTAAATCGATTTTGGAACACTTTTTTCTTAATTAAACATGAAAATGGGAAATAAAATTTGCGTGACTCTATTTCTACTGAAATTTCCGCAAAAAATTTGGCTTCAAACTTATTTTTCATTTCTTTTTGTGGAAATTTATTTATTAAATTTATTATTATACATAAATGACTTGCGTTTAATTTAAGAACACAACGATGTGTTAACTCTGTGTTATGGGTCCACTAACCAGGATATAAATTCAAAAGAATATCTACATAAACGAAAATTTTATTTCAAGCATGTAGAAATATTTCTAATGCTTTTTTTTTGTTAATAGATATATGTACACGCATTATAATAAAAAAAACTTGGAAATAATTATATCGAACAAATGACACCTAGCTTATAAAACAAATTACATGAAACGAAAATTATAATTAATAGTTCTTTTCAATTGGTACAATTTCAATTTATGGATATTGTCGAAAACGTAGGAAAAGTCCAGACATTTTGTATAGGCACAGCCATATTCATATTATTTCAACGCTCTTCAGGAAAGAACAATAAATCGGAAAAACAGTTCTATTGATACTACGGCTTACTGATGGATGCTGGAACGAAACAGTTCTTTCAAACATTTTCTTTCAGGCTTAAAATATAAGCCTGAGAACATCTGTTAACGCCCTGTTGTGTATACACAAATACACAACGTTTACATTATATTTTATATTTACTTCAAAATTTTCATAAGCTAATCATGCTTAAAACCATGCTTGGCTTATCGCAAAAATACATATTTTCCCACACTCAGTCGACGACAACAACAAACGTTTCTATAGCAAAAAACAAAAAGGAGAAACTATTTGCAAATATGCACAGACAAAAATTACTGGACGTGGATAAACACATCTGAATCGAATCAAATAATTTTCTTATGGCGAAAATGCCAATGAGGCATTTTTCGCCCTCGAACGGAATATACTCGGGCACCAAGAAGAAAAAGCTTGAGAAGTTGACTATCTTCACTACCCGATTCTCAAAGTAAAACTACCTCTACCTTTCGATTCCCTGTGTGCAGGGTGTCCCGCTAGCGGCCAGCACCGAAACGCCATGGATAGGTTATGCGTTGCCATACATACGGTAATTACCGTAGTTTCAAGGTAATTATATAAGAAATCTAGCCTACTGTTGAAGGAAATTACCTTGTATGACACCTACGGTAATTTCATTCAATTTCCAACGTTAAGAAATGTAGTGAAGAGTAAAGCATCTAGTGGTCGATAGAGAAAAATAGTTTTTAAGACTGCACCATTGTGTATATGTATAAGATTGCGAAAATGCTTCAGATGGCTTCATTTGTACCATTTTGAATTGAACAGTTTTTGCTTACGCTTAGTCGATAACTCTGCAACTGAAGTATGGACAAAGGATTCAAGGGATAAGCCGTAAGAGCATAGACAAACTCAGAATATACAAAGGCTTGGAAGTAGAACAATGCCTCGTTAGAATATAAAATCCACGATGTCTCGACATGATGTAGCGAGGACCGCAATTTCTTTTTAGAAATTTACTTGAAACTTTTTCCTTAGAATTGCTATGCATTATTGGAGCCCAAGAACGGGTGCTTGGGCCACTAACAATTTTTATGAGCGTAGATGAGCAATAGCATTCATTTCATCCTAGAAATTTACAGAAAATGTTTCAGCAGAATTTTTATGAAGTTTTGTGTCTTCCCTACATCAGGTCGAGGGATTGTTGACATTGGCGTAGAATAATCTTCAAGCAAGTACTGTTTTTCAAAAATGTGTATAACTTTCTAAAACGTTAATCAGTGTTAAAACCAAGTTTCCTTACATGAAGCAAACTATTTCATTGATTACCGTTGTTTTTTTTTTCAACCAATGTATGTTTAAATAAACAGCAATAAGAATATTTCCTAAAAACAAGAATAAAATAAGAATAATTTACTAACATATGGTTTTCTAAAAAAAGTTATTTCAAATTCATGGTTCTAATAAATTGTGAATGTATCCCAATAACAGCTCTGAAATTAGAAAATTTGATTTTTGAAGTAGTTTTTCGCATATATTTCTAGAACGGTTCGTCGGACAGTAAATATTATTGTAACCAATTTCATAGGATTTCATAGTCTGAAGAACTTTTCAGTACAATAAAAACATCTCGGACTGATCGTCTTCACAGTACCTGTACATAAAAATCCTAAATTTTTATATGGCAGCATCAAGAAGGGGTTGCGGGATTTATCTTATTTTTGAAATTATATCAGCTCTCTACGTCGACTCGTTCTCAAGCGGTGTTTAAATATATACTGGAAAACCAAAGTTTTGCATGGCAAGGCAATTCAAAGAAGGAGTTGCCTGATTTTTTCCATTTCCGAAATTAAATTTCCTTTTTTCTCGAAAAGCTCGTGTGCAAAATTTCAGCTTTCTAAGTAAATCCGTTCTGGAGCTATCGTGAGGACGGACAGACATGCAAAAATTAAAATAACTTTTAATATTATGCTTGGGTGTCCAATCTCTTTTGCTCTACCATCATTATTTCTATGTGTTACAAACGGAATGACAAACTCAATTTACCCAATAGATTTCATTTAGGGTATAATATTCAGTAAACAGTCCACAATAAAGCGATGCGAAGTACACTGTTGTGTGCAAGATATTCGTCTGTTAAGTGGCTGTTAGATACGCTTAAGTGGATGAAGATACAGCAACGAATTGATTTAAATGTAATTTTATTTATTTTTAAAATAAAGAAGAAATATTACTAGATATACATATTTACATATACATTTTCTTTATATAAATGGCGTACAAAAAAAAACTTTAAGCAGATTTAAATTATTCTTGCAGCATCTATCTCTGTTCAAACATATTCAACAATTCTTCAATAAGTTAATAGTGCTAACTTCAAAGTGCAATTTCTTAAATTCATACAAAGTTCGCAAATAATTAATATTCCCAGTGAGATAGACGAGATTTAAGCAGATCTCTATTAAATCATTAAACGCCATATCTATCGAAATATTTATTCGAATATTTATATGAAACATATCCATTGCCAGTTACCACCCCATTAAAACTAGTGGGGCATCTTTCTAGGTTGCAGATCTGCTGAATCAGCTCTTTATCTTCAGATTTACAAGGAATGGTATTATTTTCTTGATATTCGGCTTTCTAGGGCTATTATTCTTGGATCTCCCAATTGAAAATACATTCACGTAGCACTCTGTCGGTTCAATTTATTTTCCATTTCTAAATTTTCAAGCATAACTGCATTAAAATCTAATTCGGCATTGAAATCATCTTGCACTCCAGCAGAGCTTGCTACTCGTCATCCAACTCCAATAGGGTAAACAGGGCCTCCAATTTTTGCTAACAGCATACCTAAAAAGAATAATTATAATATCTAAAACTCCCATAAGACATATAAGTTTAAGTAGGGTAAAATCCCAATTGTTGGACAATGTTAAAATGTTTTATAGATAAAGGAGCAACGCTGATTATCCTCAGCTAATATTAAAATTTGTGCATACAATGGATTGACTTCTTTCTTCTTATGGGATTAAATGGCTTATAAAGATATTCCATTACATTAAAAATACACTTTTGTATAATTCTACGTTATTTTTCTACGTACAAATTTGCGGAAAAATTTAAAGGTTTTGCAAATTATAGTTACTGTACTATAGAAATAGAATGATTTATATTCAGAAAAAAAAGGAGATCGCATAAAATTCATATATATCCATCTATTAATGAATTTAATACCATTTTATGGGCCAACCGATGATACAAAGATTAACTAGTTATGGCCGAATTAGCTGTCAATTGATGGCTTGCCTGCTTTGGCAACAATTGTCACAAATTTGTTCGTCTCAATTTCAATCTAAAAATTTCTTTGCTTTCTCACTAGCACATAATTAATTACTTTTCCCGAAGTGAATTAAACGAAGAAACTAATGGTTAGATAAATATTATAATATATTCAAAACGTATTTCAGTCAATAAAATACGAAAAACTCAAAACAAATTCGCTGGAAATGACATTGTCACCTCATGACGTAGCAAAAAATCGGCCATAGCTTGTTATCTGTGTGTCATGGGCCAACCTACACATATTAACCCGAATCCGCCCATAACTTTTCTTTTTGAATTCCGAAATGAAACTTTAAAGGTACATTTCTAAACCTCTCAGAAGGACAAAAAGGTGGTTTTCAAATATCCCCCCCCCCCTGCGTACTTCCCCGCATGGTGCTGTGACCATATGGTCACTCTGGGCTATATGGGAATTATAGGGAATATATGGATATGTGAGAATTCGTTTTCTCCAGGATTTTTCGGATTAAATTAATAAAACGCTGATTTGCTCTTTTTACTATTTTTTTTTGTATTTAACTTAACTTTATGAACTTTGGAATTCAATACATAATATTTATATACCTAAGTCACTATGTGTCAACTAGAGTTTTTTTAAAATAATACAAGGACTGTGCTATGAAAAAATTTATTTTTTTTTCTTCTGTATTCTAATTTGAGTAAACTTGTATATATTGTATTTTTTAATAGATTGGTTTCGCAGTATGATATTGCTTGAAACAACTCAGGCAAAGTCCAACGTCACATTTCGAGCATTCCATTCGTCCAATCGATTTGCACAATTCGCCCGCACAGCGACGTCTTTTATGGCATTGGGTTGGATAATGGTGCATTTCATCGAATCGGAGAATTCCAGCTGATGATTTAAGCGACTTTCGCTTCCGTATGGGGCCGGGATGCTTTGGACTTTCTCCATAATATTTACAATAGTAAACAGCAATTTGTCGACGAAACTCTAATTGAGGCATTTCAGGTTGAGCCGTGCGGTGAAGAAGCCATGCATTCTGAATGCCCGCATCAATTGAACTCCACCATTTTTTCCCTCGGAACGCAACACGATACAGGTTGATGTTTTGGTCCAACCGATCGACCCCGCACATGTTCTTATTATATTCGGCGATTACGTAAGGGCGCAATACTTGAATTCGTTTAGATTGCTCTCTTGAATATCGCTGAGTACTCGAAACTTGATTAACGCCAAACGCAGTCGAGGCAATGTTGACAACATTGCTGCCTTTCCAAGCCGTCAGGATGATTCCATTTTTTTCAGTTTTGCTGGATGTCAAGTAGCCGCGATTCTGCTTTTGCATGCCCTTTTTGGCCATAATATGACAGTTTTTCGGGATTCGATTTTCACGAATTGTACCTATGCCATTGTAACCACGTGATTTCAAATAAAGTAGTAGCGGCAGTCCAGTGAACAAATTGTCAAAATAAAAAGAAAGCGGAAGCTGTTGCATCTCAGGTGGGAAATCATCAATCATATTGATGAGAGGAGCTGCACATTTTCCAAACCGTTCCTCATATATAGTCTCTGCTCTAGGATTTTTTCCTTGATAAATCTCAAAATTTACTAGATAGCCATCATGAGTACATAGTGACCAAACTTTGTACCCGAAACGCAAAGGCTTGCCTCTAATAAATTGTTTGCAACCATGGCGAAATATGCTATCATACTCTCATCATACGATAGGTTTTGCTCCGGGTGGAAATGTTTAATAATATTAACCTTTAGGGGATCTGTAATTGGTCGCAACTTCCACATTTTGTCTCCATTATTCACCGTTTTGTGGGAATCCTCGAAGATATTTATGAAACTCCAAAAAGCGATTGCGCCGCCTAGCTTTCGCGATACAATCATTCCGGATATCGTCATCAGTGCTCCAATATGAACGCATACTGGCAAGAGTGTTATAGCCAGTTATTATCAGAATACCGATAAAACAGCGGATCTCCAGAGCAGTAATGTTTGGGTTTGGCTTGCCGAGAAATATAGCGTATTTCGCAGACTCCTCGCAAATGTGCCGCACCAGGTCATCATCAAAAAATTTTTCAAATTGCTCATGTCGATGCAGATGTTTGCAATCTTCGTAGTTCGGTGGTGGAAAAATTGGGATCATGGCTGCAGCTGTATCCTTCCTCCATTTGAAAACGGTGTCTGTTGGAATTGAGCAATTTGTCCTTGATGGCTGAGCTCGTCGGAAGTGCATGGAATGTGTCGAGGACGTTGTTGATGATTGCTAGTATAACTGTTCATCAAAACCTTGTTCGTGCGCATTCTTCGATAAATACGGCGAATTACGAAAAAGTTTCTCCAATAGTGGTTCACTCATTGCTAACGAGTCCTCTAAGTCGCTATCGTCATCGTCTACTGTCGCTAAACGTCGTCGATTAGTAACAATTTCGCAGTTACCTTTCAATTGCTTACTGCAAACATTGTCCGCAATTCCTGCCGAATCTTCGTCAGCATCGTATTCCCAGCACAAAATACCTACTTCCACCTCAGGAGTCTGTATGTATATTTTGGAAAGTTCCGCCTCGTCCGACATGCACTCTTCCAGATAGTCGAGTGCCTCAACTACTGTCAATTTTCTGTGGTTGAAAAAAATACACAACAAAAAAAAGAAAGGTTTGTGATTATCGACCTTTAATGAACGGCAAAATCCTTTTATACACTTTCTCTTTAAAAAAAAAAACCAAATTACATGTAATACGAATGAAACCTAAGAATGCCCCCAGTGTGACCATATGGTCACACCTAAAATAAAAGTAGGAATTTCTTAAACAAATTTTCGATTTTTATAAAACTTTATTTACTAAATTAAAATTCATTATTCTTAGAATATGTTGTCACATTTTTACAGAGAAATAAGCTCAATTCAATAAAATAGCTGTATACTTACTTCTTCATATCCACTAATTTTGCATTTTTCGCAATTTTAATTCACTGTTACTAATGTCGTCCTTGCAATAGCTCGACTTGAAATAATATTCCGCATAATGCACTCGGCAGTGGAATTTTTTTAATTACATTGTGTCTGGCGTAACCATATAGTCACACTGGGCGGATTCGGGTTAATCACGATCATTCTGCTACACTTGTGCCCAGATGCATGTCATCAGAAAAATTTTGATCAACTTACAGTTATTGATATAAATAATAATTGTATCACAAATTCGTAGCATATAATGAGAATTGAATTATTATATTATAATATCGGTTAAGTCTACAATCGAGTTCTGACAAAATGAAATTTTACACGGTCTCCAAATACATATTTCACATTAAAATTGCTGGTAAAATTTTGTCATATCTAAGAGCCAGATTTTGCGTAATGAATTTGTGGTTGTGTTGGTAGTCCATTTTTACATGTATTCACCCGCCATCCCTATTCTAAGGAAATTGCCAATTTGCAAAAAACAAACAAAGGTTTTGTGCGGAGCATCTGTGGTAAAAAATGTTCTTTTTCCACTTTATTTTTAAATAATTCACATAATTAATTTATATAAATCTCTGCTTCTATTAACAAAAAAGATAATTTAGATAGTGCAGTTGCCTGAAACAGGATTTCCCTAGTTTATAATCCGATTGATATTTGCAAGCACTGACCGAACACTTAATTTATGTTTTTTTTAATTGATATGAAGATTTTTACAGGCACTAGTGGCACTATAAAACTTTGCACTAAATAAACTTCAAAGATAAATAGTTTTGAAAAGAATTGATTCGGTACTTGTGTTAAATTTCGCAAAAGTTGACTAAATCTGCTCACAAAACAAAATCACATTTGACAATTCTGCACCCAGCTTTGACAAATCTTTCCTGCAGCATCTTACTTACTCTTATGTATAATCTCCTGCTCTTGACAAATTACGCTCATGTATACGAATTTTATATGATTCAACCATTCCAGCTTGCTCTATATTCTAAGATCTGGCTTATCACCATTCCTGTTTGCTACATATATATTTTAAGGAGTGAGCTATTACTGCACGGCTGTAGCCGGCCCGTTAAGGCCTTTTAATTTACAGTTTTTATGATGTCGCCTTCTGGTTTGACGAATAAAGACAAAAAATGTGATATCGCAGATTTACATCAACGAAACAGAGCAAATTGATTAATTTTCATAAATAAATGATAATGACAAGTGGCGGAATTTTCAGATTTACTCTGATGTAATACCGTGGTTTTGTGAAAGCACTTCTTTCTGAGATATTGAAAGATGTCACCAAAGTTTGTTCCAAAGTGGTTGCTGTACATATATTCCTATGTTATTTGAACAGAACGTGCTTCTGTTTACACGCTGTGCCCTAAAGAGGGTGGGTGTTATCAGTATTGGGAGATTGTGGGAATTCAATATTCTGGCAATTTCTGCCAGTAGTAAATTAATATCTACATAGTAGCACTGATTACTTTGCACCTAGTTGCTAATGCACATTTATAGATATCTCTCCTATATCAATAAAAATTAATTAGTTTTCGCAAGTTTCGCGAACTGAACTATTCCTTTTGGTGTATTTCTTATGCTTTTGGTACCTAGGATAAAAATGGTCGGAATTCGCATAATATAATAATTTGTGGGAAAAGTCGCCATTAATTCCCATTTTTGAGAGAATTTTACCCGCAACAATCTCCCAACGCTGCTGTAACTCATTCTCTGATGAGCATGGGAAAAATGAGTATTGTATTTGACTGGCAGACATTTAAAATCTTCTTTCAGCACATTGGCCAAAACGGCATTTGTCTTCTTCTTAAAAAATTGAGGTAGAGTAGATATACGAAAAATTCATTATTATGAATAATTTGAAAGGATTTTGAAGTTATTCAAAATTTTGCAAATAATTGAATAAAGTCAATTATGCTTGTATGTATATCTTACTACATGAAAGAAGAATGAATGAAAGAAAAAATTGCATATTATTAGTAATAATTGCTTCGTATTTCTGTGGGGGGTGGGGGCATTGCCCACCGTGCCCCTACCTCGCTTCGCCCATGATTGTTGATTATATAAGAGCGAGGCATTGCTGTCTTACCCTTTGGTTACGTCTGCAGTATTGCGCCACTACAATACAACAAGTAACTAAGTGCAACTTCGTTTCGCAATCACTATACTAGATAGTTCTATACATAAGGACTGCTCTCTAGGGGGGATGTGTTAGAATTGAAGAATTCTTTTTACTCCGTATGCCTAGTGTTGGTTAAGGTTTTTCACAGAAATCTTGGAATGATTCAGGAGTTTTCTCGAAATTGAAACTATGTTCATAAAAGATCTGGAGCAAATGATTCAACTCAACAATCTTTCATGGTTATCTTGTGAAGTAGGACGTGGACGTATTTTAATAAAGGATTGTGCGAAGAGCTTTATCACTAAATTCGATTTGAAAGGTATTTTGAAAATCAGAGTAAAGTGTTAAATGTGAGTCATTTGTCTAAATTAAAGATTTAATTAAAAAAGCTCATAATTTAATTTTATGACATTCATAAAATGTCCGGGAATGGAGATGAAAACACCCCGAAGAAAAAAATGAGATGGACGCAGCGTTTTCGAAAAGAGTGGCTTAATCAGCACAAACTTAAAGATTGGATAAGCTCTGTCCCAAATGATGAGTACAAAGCTAGGTGAAAATTGTGCAATGTAGATTTTATTGCGGAATTAACAGTGATAAAACGGCATGGGTCTTCTAAAAAACATGAAACAAAATGTGGTGGGAGCTCATCAAAACCTATTTTGAATTATCATTCAAAGGAAAATGTTGAAGAGGAAAAACGTGTTAATAGAGCAGACATAAAACTATGTTCCTTTTTTGCTGAACATAACATATCCTCTTTCGCAATGGATGATTTGTCTGGTCTAGTTAAAAGTAGCTTGCATAACTCAAAAATCGCTTCTAAATTAAAACTAAAGAGAACTAAAACAAGTGCAATAATATAAAATGTTATAGGTTCTAGTCATAAATAAACTCTCGTGGAAAAGTTAAAAAAACGTAAATTTAGCATTTTAGTATACGAAGCAACTGATGTATCCAGTGAGAAGAAAACTTGTGTAGTTGTACGGTATTTTGACGTAGAGTCCGGAGTTATTAAAAGTAGTTTTTATGAACTTATAACTGTTGTTGAAACGGATTAATTGGCTCCAAATACCGCTTTATTTAATTCCATTCTAAATGCTTTTGTGTCGAAAAATATATTAAAAGAAAATATAATCGGTTTTGGAAGTGACTGTTTTAATTTAATGATGGGTAAGCATAATTCTGTCTCAGCTCGTTTCAAAGAGGCTTGTTCTGGTAGTACAATATTTAAATGTACATGCCATTCTTTGCATTTATGTGCTTCAGCTGCATGGAAAGCTTTTCCGAAAGACTGTAAGATATTAGCAAAGAATATACATAGCTATTTTTAGCATAGCAGTAAAAGGCAAGCACTTTTAGTTGCTTTCCAATCCCTCTATAACTTAGAGCCTCATAAAATTCTTCGACAAACAATGTGGCTTTCTTTAGAAAACGTTGTACGCTGGCTCATAGAAAGTTGGAGCGTATTTCAAGTATTTTTTAGTGACCAATGGCTCGTAGAACACATCAGTTGCCCAGCAAATTTTTGAAAAATTATCGGATCCATTTACGAAACTATACTTCCAATTTCTGGACTGGATTCTGCCCAAATTCAATGAACTAAACTTGTACTTCCAGTCAGCAAAAGCTTTCATAGCAGATGTACATGCGAAAATGTCAACAACGTTTTTGGAAATACCTCAACAATATATGAAACATTCTTATATTCATACAACAGAAGTTGGAAATATAGATCCTAACTTAAATGAAATGTTTTTGCCACTTGATAAAATATATCTTCCTATAACGGTTAATTTAGAGCTTTAGAAAATTCACAATATTTTGAAAGATTAATTTGAAATGAAAGCTGTCGAATTCAAAATTCAGTGCTTTAAATTTTACAGAATAAGTTGTACACAACTTAAAAACCGATTCGGTTTTTATGACCCTACTTTAACCAGCATTAATATTTTTAATCCGGCAAGAGCTATTTATTTTGTTATTAGGGACGCGTATCCTTCCCTATATAATATATACAAACATTGCCCCAAAATTTGCATGAATATTGACGCCCAACAATTAGACAATGAGTGCCGTAAGCTGCCATCATTTCCATTAACCCAAGAGCTGAAACAAGTAAGCTTACCCATTGATGTATTTTACTTTAAATTAAGTCAAATAATTGACAATGACAACCGTCACGAATATAAGAATCTCTGCAAGTTCACTTTAAATTCATTTTCACTACCCCACTGAAATGCAGATTGTGAACGTATATTTTCTAAAATATTTCTCCTGAAAACGAAATTTCGAAATAAATTAAATACTAATATAAATGGAGCTATTTTTGCTTCTGAAAGCGTAAAGTTCAGTGGATGCGTTGATTTTGAGCCAACTGATCTCATGTACAAGAAAATTAAGACTAATATTTACAGTGATTGCGAAGATTTAGAAAAAGTTTTTTCAATAAACGAACAAAATAATTAGAATATCCAAAAGCAAATTTTCTCCTAATAAGTATAGAGTAAATAATCCATAAAAATGTACTTAAAAAACTGAATTTATGTCATGTATATTTCTACTTCTGCATTCACTTAAGTGTTTCTTCATAATTTATTCAAAATAAAAAAAATTTCTTTCGGTTATATAATATTTCATTACTCCCACGGTAAAAAAGTTCGAAACAAGGTAATTTTTTAGCAAACCTACCGTAGAGTCACAAATAATTGCTTAGGCAATCAGACAATTGTATGGGTGGTGGGGGCATATCCTAACGATTTCGAAGATAACGGGACTTAAAGATATTTAGGTATGTTTTCATATATCACTCTTAACTTCCGAACGTTATACGCCGTGATGATATTAAAACTTGTTCGATTGAAAATCGTTGGACTCTCCAATGGTCTATAACCTTTTCCCCTGCACTTCTCTGTTCTGAAGTTATGGCTCCACAAATTTAAAATTTCGTCATCAACACTAATTTTTCATATTGGATTTATGAAGCTCAAATGCTTAGCTTTAAATTAACCTATCACACTTTCTACCCAAATATAACCATTTTTGCATTTTTTGCACTTTTTCTTATGCATATCCAGCGAGAGAGTTCAATTACTTAGTGCCAGAGAGTAAGCAATTAATTATCTTTGGGATGACCTTTTTAAGACATTTGCGCTGCATATGTTAATTATTATTCTTTCCTAAGTATTACCCTAGCTACCACCCTAAAAGTAAACCTGAAGCCGGCTATTATAATCTCCCATCAAATCTGTAAGCTGTCCTATATGTACCCTTAATGCTTTCTGAACAAATTCTGATAAAGTTAGACTGTCTGTTTATCGTCGAAAAGGTTTCTTGGACACTAAATTTAATTACTTAATCACAACGAACTCGCTAGATGGGATTTGTTTGGCGATCCCACATATAGGCGCCGCAATTGAGTCAAGCATTATATCTATATACTTAACTTATTATTTCCGATCTAACTATTTTATATGTACGAGAATATACTAGAAAGTAGTTAGATGCACTATACTGTTCTTATTTTCTTAATCCAAGAATATATTTTTTTTTTCAATTCAGAATAGATGAAATACAGAATACATAGTTACCAAACGAATCTAACAAAACTCATCAAAGAAGATAGCTGTTGTGACTGCGTATATTGCTCGAAATTCGCAGACTTTATTTAGACAATTGCCAGCTTTCTTCAGCAATCTCTTAGAATCTTTTAATCTATGGAATATTCATAATTCCAAAGTTTGGAATTTGGAGAGCAAGTGGTGGTAAATATTCCAGCTTGATTCGATCCAATATTATTTCTTTTGAATACGAGGGACAATTGTAAAGCCTATCAACTTACATTCGATAAAAATTAAATAAGGACTGGAACGAAAATACTTGAACCTCTTTTAAAAACTAAACTTGGTTTCACCTTGCATATGGGTAAACGAATCGCATGGCAAGCACATCTTATTCTCTCTTGTTTGAGATTACTTCCAATAAATTTCAAAGAATGCTATCATAAAATATTCGTGAATTTCCCTTTGGTTTAAAGCGTAAAACTACAGAAAAATACCTCAGACTCAGTTCAAAATGATCAGCTCACAGCTTGGGTCATTATTCCGTAGAGGAGAATGCCTTAAGGTGGAAGTAGATTTTGGACGCGAGACTAGAGTCTGTGCAACGAGTTTGATAAAATATGCTGCCAGAATGGACGCGTTGACATCTGGGATGGATAAATTTGTTTTCAACTTTTTGTTATAAATTAGTTCGTATTTTTTCAATACCTCAATTCACATTAATTTTTTCGGAAATATAACAATTATTAAAACAAAAGATGGCAAAAGAACAATAACCAAGCAACTTTCACCCTGTTCTAAGTTTGAGGTTAAATTGAACGTGAGTTCTCGCGAAGAACAAAAGATTTATCTTCAAACATGTGTAGAACAAAAAAAAATGTTTTTTTTAATCCTATTTGGATGAACAGAAAAAATCTCTGTTGTTTGGATGAACAAACGAGTTCTTTGGATAATGGTCTAGAAACTCGTTTGAAGGAACAACAAAATTTCTGTTAAATTTATTATACGAGCCAAATTTGAAAAGTGAAGGAATCGAACAGAAAGTGTCGGAATTTCAACAAAAATTATTCCAAGTACAACGAAATGTCACGGAGCAGATTTAGAGGGGATAAAGCATAGACAACCTCGGCACGAAGGATTTGAAATATCTGAGGCCAGTAGAATGAAATATCCAATATTTGATTGAGAAAATTCGTGGCATAATTTCAACGGACAATTCGAAGCAGCCTCTGAAGTAAATGGATGGAGTGACTCTGACGAAGCCACAGCTTTGATATGAACACTTCAAGGTCCTGCGTCGGAACTATTACAAAGTATACCGATTGAAATGCAACGTGAGTACACTTCATTTGTACAAGCGATAGAGTTACGTTATGGATATGAACACATGCAGCAAGTATTTCGCCTGCAGTTACGCAACAGGATTCAAAAGCATGCGGATTACTATAACAACTGCACGCTGATAAGGAAAGATTCGCTTATTTTTCATACTCTAGCGTAAATGCGGCCTTTCTTAATGAAAGGACAACAGAGGCATTTGTGAGCGCTATTGCAGATTACGATTTACAACAAGTACTAAGACTAGCAGGAAAGAAGTCAACAACAGAAGCACTAGCCCACGCTTTAGCATATAAATCTGCCAGACAAGCTTTTCGGAGTGCAGCACGAGTTAGAGAAATCTCGCTGGGGGAATGTACTTGCAACAGAATGCAGTTATAACAGAGTACTCCTTCATTCTTCGATGCTGGAATTGTGATAGGCCGGGATACCTTCAAAGCGACTGCAGGAAATGCCGACGAATGAAATCAAAAGAAGAAGAAGGTAGAGGAGAATACCAAAAGTGGCTGGGAATGACGAATTTATGATTCAGAGTTTAATGCAAACATAGTGCCCGGGTGGAAGAAAAAAAAACCAAGGCAAACACATAGTTGATAATTGTCGGACCATTCACAGGTTCGGACAACAAGTACTTGCGAACAGTTCAGTGGGAATATACAGACATATCGCCCATCGTTGCTTGGAAAGAAGACCTGGAAATACCAGAATTGGAAGATATTTCCGATAGAAGTAAGAAGATGAAAGCTACAGGGCTCAATGGAATTCTCTTCATGCTGACTGTGGTATTTTAAAACGCAGGTGAAAAGCACTTAACGGCGAATCATTCCGAATACAGGTAGTACTGTCAGCATTAAAGTCCAACGATATTCTGGAAGATATACACAGTGGATCCTCTGGAGGACATTTGGGGGTAAATAAGACAATTTCCAAAATACGAGAAAGGTTTTACTGGATACATATTCGAGAAGATGTGAAGAAGTGGAGTCGCAGATGCACCGTCTGTGAAGAAGTATAAGTAGCAGTATAATGTAGGAGCCCTATTTGAAAAATAGGTGTCGACATCGCTGGATCGTTCCAGAAATGGATAGTGGTAAAGTTTATGTATTGGTTGATATTGACTACTTCAGTAAATCGCCTGAAGCGTGTGTAATCCTTAATCAAGTGGCAACCACTGTTGCGGAACAAATGATAATGAATTTAATAATTGAGTTGGTTTGATGTGTCTCATAAACTTCATTCGGACCTAAGACGGAACTGCGAATCACGAACTTTCCAGGAGATATGTAAGTCTGACGGAACAGTAAAACGTTTCAACAGAATAAAAAGAGCTTGTGAGTTATATCTAAAATATTGTTTTAAATACGAACTTGTTTGGGTCCATACCGAAATAAAGTATCTTGTTCCGGAGAACGACTACAACAAAAATTTTACTAACCAAACCTAACTTTTCTTTGGCTCTCGACTGACGCAAAGTTTCCTCTTCCGGGGAACGACTAGAGGAAGACTTTCACTGACAATAAATTAACTTTTCTTCGGGTCTCGGCAGAACCAAAGTATCTTGTTCCTGGGAACTATTGGGAACAATTGGAACAAAATAAGTATGAACGTCTTACCAACGACATAAAGTCGATTTCCATACATATGTAGATAAGTTTGTTACATTGATTATTTATTGCTAGGTGGGCAATAGATTAGAAGGTGATAGTACTCACCTACCCCAACAAAAATTTGATAGGCAGGGGGTTATTAAGAAAATTGCCTAGTCTTTCGCAAAACACGCTGTATCTTCAGTAAAGGGCATACAGTCACAATCAAGAGTTCATTACATGCCAAACTTCATGGCCTTTCCAACGACTGCTCAATCAGCGCCGCACCCAACCTCGCAACGGATATATGGTTATCTAAACTAAAAATTTCGGATTTTCTTTTCTTTTTTTTATTACTTTGACATCTTTTTATTTTTGTATATAGGCAGTTAACATAACTTTTTTTTTTTTTAAACTGTAAACTATAGACTCTCCACTTTAATTTGGCCTATTACATCCTGTGCTACTTGCAGCCATTAAGGAGTTATTAGCTCAGAGCTTCTATACTTTGGAGAGATAGCTTTTTGCTTCTTTTCACCTCTTTCCTTGAAAATGCATAATGTACGAAGAATACTTCTGTGGGGTGGCCCATTATTTTCATTTTGTGCGACAAGCTGTTTTATTCTCCCGATTTGCAACACATTAAATCGTTTTAGCCTCCTTTTTTGGAAGGAGGTTTTCTTGTTCACTTTACCAACCTCCTACAATTTCTTAGTATTGCTATATTCCAGCCAGTCACATTAAAATGAATAGATTTTTCAGTTTAATTTTTCTTTTTGACATTTTGTCCACTTGACAAATCCTCATCCATAATGAGAAGCACAAAAGAAAAGAAATTATTTGCCAAACAAAATAATAACAAAGTCGCAGAAATATAATTAATAAGACGTATGAACACTTTACAACTAATTATGTGGTTCACTGCAGCTTCCGTAAACTTCACAGATTTACTGATTTACTGATTTTTATGCTTACTTTATTTTCCAGTTTTTAACCTGAAATGCTACCTTTTTCAGATTTACAGGCTAATGTTATTGTACGTATGCAAAGACGCGGAAAAGTGCATAATGGCAACCCATACTAGGAATTAAAAGCTGTTCGTTAAGTTTTAATTCCTTTCGTCAACTTCTCTCTGTACGCTCATGATCGTACTTTGCATAAGTAAATTTGACAGTTTGTGTAAATACTATACAAATGTTAGCCAT
This sequence comes from Dioctria rufipes, assembly GCA_963924295.1. Lineage (NCBI taxonomy): Eukaryota > Metazoa > Arthropoda > Insecta > Diptera > Asilidae > Dioctria > Dioctria rufipes. Next base: position 88,937 of record CAWUPM010001018.1, on the reverse strand, counting down.
GCATAAGCAATGTAGTTAGGCCTTTACCCAGGGGTTACATGAGATGGTACAGGTTGCCTTCAAGCCTCCCTTCCAACGCGTTTCTAAATTTGACAGCAGAAGGCAGTTGATGTCTTACCACATTGCATTCAAGTTGATTTAAAAAATTCATTGAGTCGTAAGTCTTGTGTATGTATGTCGGAAATTTCAGAAATAAAAGAAGAACCAGAATCGGAATAATAGAAGAAAAAATTAAGAGGAAGGTGTTGGTAAATGATTAATGCAAATGATCCCAGCAAATTCATTTTGCCGGTATAAATTGATTAATCTCTCTTAAGCATTTCTTTTCCGCTATCTTGAAAACTCTGTAATGTCAAATTCCTATCACCTCAGCTGCCATGACTTTTCTTCATGCAAGTTCGCTGAAAGCTGAACTGCCTACTTGATAGTACAGGTTACACGTTCAAGAAGAATGGCAGTGCAAGTTGCATGCAAGCTGTACTATCTCGTGTAACCCCGGGATTAGTTTCCACTGCTTTTAATTTTTCATTTACAAGGGCCGTATTTGGGAACTAGATTCGATCAGAACATGCCGAATGCTTAAAACTATATTCACGAACGAAATTCGAAATTCCACAAAGAATGATGGCTAAAAACAAAAAGATGAAAGTCGTCGGATGTCATCTGGTTTTTTGCTGTAAAAATTCGTGAAATTTTTATTTCATTTTCCATTCCAGTTTTAGAATGATGTGTCAAGAAGAGTAGACGTGTCAATTTACGCTATGATATTAACTAAATTTTTGTGATTTTTTTTTTGTGGTCGTGGATTTTATCTTTGAGTTCCGTAAATTACGTAAACTTCTTATCGCTGGTTTATTTTGGTTACTTGCATATAATTAGTTTTATATAACACGAAATATGCATATAATTCGAAACACTCGGTCCGCTAGTGATATTCCAGTTAATTCGGCTGAATTAAAAATCATGTTCGACTCGCTAAATCACCGGTTTGAAGCAAGTATTAAATGACTGGGAGATAAAAATTACAAATTTCAGTGAGTCAGTGCAAAAACTCTATAATTCTTTAGACGAGGTTAAAATATCAGCCGAAAATCTAGAGAAACGAGTACATAACCTAGAAAGCCGCATGGACGAGCTTGAACGAATTACAAAGAGTCAAGATGTCTTCATTTCAGGAATAGCATCGACACCTAATGAAAACGTATCAACCATTATAAAAAAGCTGGGTGAATCAGTAGGCTGCACATTTTCAGCTGAAACAACGGCCTTCAGATTACGAACGAAACATCAAACGGCTCACAGGAATTGAAACCATGCTGAAAAAAATAACAGTTCCCTCATAGTTGTGAAATTTTGCAGTTCTTTCCAAAAATCAGTCTTCATTCGAGCCATGCGAAAAATTAAACCTCGCTTATCTAGCATTGGCTTCACGCACAAAAGCAATATTTACATTCGCGAAAGTCTTTCTTCAAAAAATTTGTTACTCTTCCGCTATGGTTCTTAAACGGCAGAATAACAATGGCTCGGTTTTTTCAATTGATGGATTCATTTATGTACATCAGGGTGGACAAGATTAAAGACGCAGCTGCGAAAAAAATCATGTCACTGGAGCAACTTGAAATTATTACCGAATCTATAGCCCATGTACAAGTAGCAGGATGAATGTGTTTGACAGCATAAATAATAATAATAATATAAATAATAATAAAAATATAAATAAGATATGAAAAGAAATGTTGAATTTTTGGCGGAGCTAGTAAATGCTATTAGTTAAGTTTCTGCATAAATTATCTTGCAAATTTGTTTCTAATGGTTTTAGCACTTTTGTGATTGCTTGTGGATCGTGTGCACTTGATGGTACATAGCAATTTATCTGCCGAGGATGAGAAAGCATTTCTGAATAACTTTGTAAATGGAAACGTTCGCAATTTAACAATATGTCATTAAATGCGCGCAGTATACTTTCGAACTTTGATGAATTTAAATATTAAATTTATTATAAATATTAAATTTTCCTTGATAGTTGCCTTGATATAATTGTTGTGTTGAGCCATAATGTGAATAGTTCTCTTATTGAATTACCTGGATACCAATTGTTTAGAAATGATCGTAACTTTACAATTGGAGGCGGTGTAGCTGCCTATGTAAGCAAGAAATTTAAATGCAAAGGGGTGTTAACATCAAATATTTCCTCGTGGAGTGTGGAGTACCTGTTTGTGGGGATATGTCATGGTGTAAATAAGTTTTTGCTTGTTTTTGCTGTTGTGCTTATCCTCTAAATATAGTCTGTGGCGATTTCAATATTAATTTATTAGAAAATAATAGTTGCAGCAGAAACTTTGTTATCCAGCTTAATAATTTTGCCATGAGTATTACCAATAGCAAACCTACTAGATATTATGAGAACGGTGCATATTTGTTGAATATTCTTACGACTAATCAGCCCAGTATTGTATTACATCAGGATTTCTTCTCAATCTCTTGATCATTATGCAATTCTTGCGTCTTTCGCCCTAGCGGTACCTGATGCAATTAAAACAAAAATGTCTTTCCGTTGTTTCAAAGATATTGACCTTGATAGTTTCTATACCGAAGCATTTACGCTTGATTGGGATAGTATATATCGATTGTGAAGTGTGGACGACCAGTTTCTTACCTAAATGACATGATATCATATCTCTATGATAAATTTGTACGACTCGAGGTCTAGACTCCACGGTTTCGATCTCCATGGATGAACTCAGAAATTGAGGGTCTGATTACGGAACGCAACCGTGCCTATCAACTCTGGAAAAAATATGGGGGTGAATATTTAAGAGGAAATTATAAATACCTGCGTAATAAAGTTACGTCCGAGATTCGAAGAGTAAAAATGAATTTTTGCAAAAGTAAATTAGATGCGGGTCTTCCATCTAATAAACTGTGGAAAAATATTAAATATCCAAGTATAGTCGGTCGAAACAAAAATTCTTGCGAACTTCCCTCTGAGGAGCTAAATGACTACTTTACTTTGCGAGGCCCAATATAAATATTGACTGTTGTATTTGACTTTATATCTGACACCTACAGTGGTGATTTTTCATTTGTTAATGTTAATCCTAAACAGGTCATTCTGGCAATAAAGTCAATCAAATCTAAAGAATTGGGCTTGGACAATATTGATTTAAGGTTCGTTAAGCTCTTACTTCCTATAATAATCTCACCTCTTACGCATATAATAAATTCCTCAATTACACAAATGTTTTATCCCTCAAGCTGGAAGCAGGCTAAAATTATACCTATACAAAAACATTTTGGAGCAAGTGTACCAAGTGATTATAGGCCTATTAGTATACTACCTGTATTATCTAAAGTTCACGCAAGGATTCCTTTTATTCAATTAAATGACTACATAAATCACCAGGGACTTTTGTGTGAGCATCAGGAGGGATTTCCTTCTGGTCATAGTACTACTACTGCACTTCTGCATGTAACAGAGATTATTAGACAAAACATAGAGGATAAGTGCGCTAGTATACTTTGTCTTCTTGACTTTACAAAAGCATTTGATTGAGTGGATATAGATATATTATGCAGAAAGTTGAAGGATAAGTTTAAATTGTCTAGTTCAGCTATTAAGCTCATGCACTCCTATCTTTCTGGAAGGTTTCTGGTAGTTAAATCCTATGATCGGCTTTCTAGTAAAAAAAGGTATGTATTCAGGTGTCCTCAGGGATCAATACGTGCCCCTTTACTATTTTGTCTATATATAAATGACTTATCTGAGGTTCTGCGATTCTGCTCTATTAAACTGTACGCTGATGATGCGCAGTTACTTCTACCAATGCGAATTAGTGAATTTAATGTAGCCATCGGCAGGTTTAATAGTAACATTTTACAAATCGCTGAATAGGCCAAGAAAAACAAGCTAATGCTCAATCCTTGCAAGACTCAAGCAATTATCATCTATAAAAATTATTTCAATAACTCGAATTTTCCACCATTAATCCTTGATGGTACGCCTATTCCATATTCTGAATCAGTTCGAAATCTTGGAATGATACTTCATGCTAATCTTGGTTGGGGCAGACACGTAGATTCACTTATGAGTAAGGTTTACAATGGGTTTAGAGGCTTGTGGGGTCATTCTTCTTAAACTCCCAACGAGTCACGTCTCAGTCTTGTTAAAGCCTTGCTTATCCCAATTATTACCTACGCAGAAGTTGTGTATGCGAACCTCAGTAATACCTGTCGTGTTAAGCTCAATATAGCCTATAGTTCATGCGCATACGACGATTTGACCATGTTTCAGAAGTATTTTTGGGTGCACTTAATAATTATCTTAAATTCCGAACGGCAATGATGATGTTTAGAATCATAAATAAATGTCCTAATTGCTTAGCTAATTGTATAAGATCTTTGTCGTCCGTCGTGTAAATGGTCTTTTGATACCTTGGCATCAAACTAATTTTAGCACAAAATGCTACGGCACACAGGTATGGAATGCCCTGTCAATTGAGACTCGACGTCTGCGATCTGCTGGCAATTTCAGGAGGATATTATTTGCCCATTTTATTAACATGTAGGTATACTTAGCCATATACATATACATGTAGAAAACTTCCCTTATAGTCATAAGTGCTTTAATATTTTGATTTTTAATTTATTTTCCTTGCTTCACTTCCGTAAATATTTGTTACTTTATAAAAAGCTGTAAATTATCTCTCTTTTTGTATATTTTCTCTCATATTGTAATTGTTTTTTTTCCTCTTTCTTTTCTCATAATGTTTCTTTTTATCTCTATTATTTACCATTTTCACACTTGTTTAACTGTAATTTATTATTTGGATTTTGCGCATGTTAACGAATTTTGTACTCATTTGTGCTCTATATTTTGAATAAAATATTATTATTATTACCCGGATGGCCTGATCGAATTGAGCTGCCCAATACGGACGAAAAATTACTAAATCTTTAATATAATGAATTATCCAATTTCCTTAATACATCCGTCTACTTTACGAAAAGTTTATTTTGTGGCGAGAGATAATCCTCCACTTAAGCGATGAACTTATCACGAAATTATTGCAACGGTCGAAGAGCAGTTGGCTGCGTTTATCCTGAAGCTAAATATTAGCGCAACTAAAATAGAAAGAAGGAGATAGGAACTGGGGAAATATCGACATGACATATACGTTTTATTAATCTAAATCTTTTTCAGTTTCATATAAATAAGGGTCCATTCAGACCCTGCAAGTTACTTGTACAATTAGATTTCTACATAGAAGCAAGTTCATGTTCACATTCCTCAAGGCTTTTGCCGGAGTCTGGCCGAAGTGGAACTAGTTTTACGGGAATTTGCCGGAAGTGCAACTAAAGTGGAACATTAACTTAAAATAGCTGATGGCAGTCATTCCTTTCAAAATTACATTAACAACAGCATTTTCCAGAGATAGCCGTAAATGACTTCGGTACTCTTGAGAGGAGTACTAAAAGCACCTAATTCATATTTTTGGTTTAATCATTTTTGTACCCACACACGTTTATTTTCTCTTTCTTTTAATGTCTCCGCTATTTTGTCTTTCACTTCAAATACTTCCATACTACTTATTTTGAGGAATACAAACTCCAACTATTTATTTATTTTATTAATGGATCTACGAGGGGCATAGGGAAGTGAAGAGAGTCTTTACATGTGCAAGTAACTTGCTGAGTGTGAATGAGCCTTAACAACTGATATTTTTATTTAATTTCTATTTTTTTTTTTCTATGTATTATTAATAAGCAAAACAAATGAAGTGTAATGGATATTCATTTTGGAGATGGAATTATTAAAATAAATCACCGAAATAATGTAAAAACCACTACTTTATTTACTCTATATGTTTAGTTTATAAAATTAAGTCGCGTTCTTAACCTATCGGAGGTTTACTCAAAACTCGACATTTCCTAAAACTCAGGCTGCTACGAAACCGTCCCATTCATTTCGTTATACTGGCACTCACCTACTTTAATGGAACTGCTTAATTAATTTTTGTTGATTTGTGAGATCAACAATTTGGCATCGATACATTCCAAGTCGGTTCCCAATGGCAACAAAATTATGTGACAATTATTTATCTAGGTTGCGTGTACTTGTTTTATAATATTCGATCGACCTCTTATACTGATTTACATCACACATTAATGTCGTACTTATTTGTGGTACATTGTTTACATCACATTCCTCCCCCCTTTGAAGTGGTGACTATGGCTTTTGAAATGTTTTGTACATTCTTTGTGTAACTTTATCCTCGAAAACTTTAAGTGCCTTGTGAAAGAAAATGAATGAAATGAGATTCCGGGACAGTCCGAGCTGGTGAATGCCTAAAATTTTTAATTAGAAAACATCTTGTTAACTTAATTTAACATATTTGTAGGAGATTATTGCTATGTGAAACAATCTTTAAAGTTATAATAGATGCATATGTATACATGTTTTTAACAAGAAAATTACTATTGGAGTAGCTTTCTGTTTGGATTAGATACCTATACTATTAAATTTGAATTTATTATACGAACATGTTTCATTTATGTATTTGTATAATATGTAGTACACGTTATCTTTTAAACAATTATTTTTATAACTTGTATATAGTAATTGTATCTTACTTACACATTGTCACAAACATAGATGTATAATATTTATAATAAATTGAAATGGCTTGAATTATACTTTTATGTAGGCAGTCCAAACATAACTTTTATTTTTATTATATCAATGAATGCATTGTACATATTTTGTTTTTTTTTTATCTTTAAATGTTCTATTTTTATTTAATAAATTATCTATGAAACATTTTTCTAAAATACCGACATAATTACATTGTACATATATTGAAAAATATAGCCTAAGTTTATCGACTGCGTTTCAAAGAAATAACACAAGCAACAGTGGTAAACATTTTTGTTTGTATATTATTGTATCTAGATATTAGTAGAAACGTATTCTATTCAGAAGGTACAAAATTTTTCAGTAGGTACTAAAAAAAATATTTTACTCAAATAATTTCAAAATCGGTTACGTTTGTTTTGCTAGGTTTTTCTTCTGGACGAAAAGGTTTTACCGTGGGGGGGTTGTTAGAGGGATCTTTGGTTTACCAATGTTACTATTGTGTGCGTCACTTAAACCAGTTTCATTGATTAGATCACGCTGGATTTCCTTATTAACACTTCTGACTTTTGCGTTATCAGTTTCCTGCATTTCAAATTAGTCTTTTATGTTGGGCGTTTTCCGGTGCGTAGTAGGCAAACGTTTTTGAAAATGTGTTCTTTTTTTATGCTATTAAAATTATCGCAATAAGGCAGACTAAAACACAGAATAATTGTGTGGTTCCTTTTAAAGTGGCTATGGGCTCTTCACCCTCGGTCGGTTTTCGATATTATGTCAAAAGTTTTTAAGGTTGAGTTTCTGTTCATCGAAATGTATTTTGTGATTTTGGTGGTCAATTAACTGTAGTTTGTTTGGTAAAGTTTATAGTTGTGGCATTTTATTTATTTGTAATTCAAATCTTAGTTTAGGTATTAACTCGATTTGTTCAATTGAGATATTCTGCACAATGGAGTTGGTAGTTGTGAGTAGAACATTGCCAATTCTCACTTGACAATTTGCTTTCAAATTTAGTATACCTTTTCCATTCATTTTAATTACTGTTTTGTATTCTGCACACTCAATATTTGTGGTAATTTCTTTTACTAACAAATACAGCCAACAGTGTTGTGTCACCATTTTGATAACCGTATTATGCAAGTGAAGCAAAGGGGAGGTTGAACAAATTTGGTTATCCTCAGACCAACTCTTATAAAGCAGTAGGAGACAAATATTATCATCTGGCGTAGTATAGAGCGGAAGCATAAGGTGGCAGACTAAAGTTTGCTTTGCGGTATCAAAGGTCACCTTCTTGTAAAGGCTTTAATTGAAACTCACTGAGTGGGATGAACTTATTGGCTCCCATATCTGTAATTAAATAATCATATGGAATGTCAAAATGTGGTGAAACATTATTTTTTCCAAGCATAGGAAAACGATATGCCTTCTTTAGAGAAAACCATTCCTTTTGAATCCAGCTTATTGTGATCTTACAAAGAATTTGTTCCTGGCTGCAGGTGCTGTTGACTGTGACTAATTGTTGTAGTATAAATGGACCTTAAAGAATCTAATTACGTGGATATACTGTAGAAAGATTTTTACTGTTGTTCTTTGTTACTCAAACTGTTAAGGATAATATAAAGGTTTTCGATTTGATCAATTTATTGTAAGGAGAGTATCATATTCATTGAGGTTTCGTCTACGGTAAGTTGCCATTTTGTATTTTTATATTCCGAATAAATGTTAACTATTGTTTGATTAATAGTCCTAAGTACTTGTATAGTTTGATTTTGGGGTTCTTGTAAGTTAGTGTTAAACTTTTCAAGCGGTTCACTATTGGCTTCGTAATTTGATTTCATTAAACTGACTTGTTCTTTTATTAAATCTAAATTTTGGTTCCAATCAGCCACTATGGTATTTAGTCATGAATATATTTCATTTGCATCATCCTGATCCATGGTTCCGAAAAGAAAGTTAGAAAACTTGCCTACCTCGTTGTCTACGACACGCAGGGCCGTTCATTGACCAGTACAATGTTCTGATAAATCAAAGTTGCAGCTCATCAATGAGGTCAGGGCAATGTGTTAACAAAGGCCCAACTCATTAATTTCATTTTGAATATCGATTCCTGCATCAACAAAATACCTGCAACGTCAATGACCGGTAATGAGTGCGGACCATGAAGAAAGCTTTTGGAGTCCTCACATATCGGGCGGTGAGTAATCACTTTCGGAATTTCTTTAGATAACCTTTTTTGCTTAGTTACTTTATATAGTTAATTTCATGTTGTGTTTTAATATATAAAATACAATTTTGACATAAATTTGCGAGTTTCAGTGTAAAAAGTAATCATCTAATGTGCAAGTATCAGTGTAAAACAAACTCATCTAACGTGAAAGGAAATTGAGGACTCATTAAATTATTGGTCCTTCGAGCCGGAACTAGCATCAAGCATCATCATACATGGAATATATTAAATATCCTCTGCAATACCTGTAAGTCCCATTTGCTTTCATTAGGTTAAGTGAAGAGCAAATTAAGTGTTAATTGTTCATCTCAACTAGAAACAAATTCCTAAAATGTCCGAAAATCCAGTTGCTTAGTTGAATCAAGCTCAAAAGAGCTTAATCGAGCAAATTACAAAATTTGTATCAAATACCCTCTTCCTCGGCGTAGGTACTCATTGATATTATATTGCTCGCATAAATTGCTGGCATAATTTCTTGCAAAAGTTCCTTGCCCATGAAGTCACCTTAAATCTCCTGGAGAGTCAGAAATGGAATATTTCAAAGACGATCTTTTTTAATCACAAAAAACATTTTTTTATGACTTCAAAGTTGATAGAAACGGTATAAGAATTAGAAAATGCAGCACAGTCTACGGATCCTACAGTTCCGAATAATCGCCACTAATTTTTCAACTCATGTTGACAGCAAATTGGGCTGTGATTCATCAAAAGTCCAATCTAGGAGATGTGCAAAAATTTCATTACCTAAAGATAACGTTAACCGGTGAAGTGCCATATGTAATAAAGCAATTTAGAATGACTCATGCTAACTATAGATACGCTTGGAAGTCATTAACCGAGAGATATGATAAGAAACGCATTCTCGTATCATCTCTATTAAAAACTCTCACCTAAGAACAAAAACTTGCAGTTGAATCAGCGCATTCCACTAAAGGCCTTTTGAACGTAACCAATGAGTGCATTGCTTCATTAAATAATTTGCAGACTAAGACTTTGCACTGGGACCCCTTTCTCATTCATATACTCATTCAAAGACAAATACTCATAAAGCATGGGAAGAATCTATAGCCGAGACAGCAGATGGTACTATATGGAGCTCAGATTTCGAACACTAGAAGCGATATCTGGGACAAAGCAAAAAACGAGTTCTCCATATGCCCAGAAAAGAATTGAGGAAAGCAATAATAAATTAAAATTTCAGGTTTCCTGCCTGAGTCATCAGCATGTATTCAATGAAAATCATCCCCCAATTCTTAACATTTCAACCGATGCAGCTCTTGAAAATCTCCAATTTTAAGGGATATTGTATCAATTGTCTAGGCAAATATCATACATTTAATAAATTCCTAAGTACTACACGGTGTCTTCAATGCGGAAGGAAGCACCACACTTTACTCCATTCAGCATTTGGTAAGCAAACGACAAATCTTGCATCAAATCGCATTAAAAAATTCCAAGTCTTCCGTCATGACCAGCCCCAATAAAACGGATATGGAAATATCAGCTTCAAACCTTTCAACGCTTTTCATATCAGAGAACCGACAAGCACTGCTAGCCAGTGCACTTGTATATGTTGAAACCCCTGAAGGCCGTCAAATAGCACGAGCATTGATAATCTGAAGTTCTCAACTAACATTCGCAACTAATTTTCTTATCCATAGCAAGAAAATTAAAATGCGTAATACATTTGTTAAGATCACAGGTCTAGCAAATAGTGAAGCTGCAAGTTCACGTAAAATGGCAAAATGAATTTTGAGATCAATATACCAAGATCTAAGTGTGGAAGGAGATGCTGTCACCCTCGACACTTTAACGGACCTTTTACCATCCAAGGTAGATGGGAGCACATAGAAAACTTACCTTTAGCCGATCCTACATTTCATGTAGCCAATCGAATAGACATCTTAATTGGAGCAGATGTCTATTCTTTAATTATACGAGACGGATAGAAATGAGGCCCTCTTGGCACTCTCATGGGACAAAGTACAATATTCGGATGGATATTATCTGGGCAAATTAACAGTAATTCACCGAAAATAGCTAAAGCCGAAGTAATTTCTTTAGTTAATACCCTCGAGTTAAATTTCGGCTTGTGAAAATTCTGGGAAATAGAAGAGCCTTCCCTATCTAAGCCCGAAAATCCCGAAGACATCCTATTTGAAGAAATATACTAAACAACTCATAAATGCAAGAAGAAGTAGTACCGCTGGAAAAGACGAAAAAGTTTTCGGTGGGTGGTGAAATTATAACAACATTTAAGACATTAATGCCCCATCATGCCTTAATCAAAGAGGCGAGCTCTACCACTAAACTTAGGGTAGTTTTTGACGGTTCTTCTAAATCATCATCAGAGAAATCGTTCAACGAGGTACTAATGATTGGTCCATCACTTAGAAGGGATCTCACGATACTTTTATTAAGTTGGTGATTTCACAAATTTTTTAGCTTATATAGAGAAAATATTGCGCCCCATTTGACTACACCCTGACGATACTGAATATCAACGAATTTTGTGGAGATCGGTTGTACATCAGAATGCAGAAGATTATCGTCTTATGACAGTAACCTTTGGAATTTCATGCGCCCCTTATCTAGTAATCAGAACCCTTCAGCAAGTAGCCGAAGATAAAAAGGGCGACTTCCCTGAAGTAACGCAATGTTTATTAAACCATTTCCATGTCGAAGACGTTTTAAGTGGTCATGACAGTATCGAAAAAAACGTTAGTTTAAGGAAAGATCTTACTTTGCTGCTCAAACGGGGAGGGTTCCTATTGTGCAAATTTTCGGCTAATCATCCAAATATATTAAATGATCTCTCCTCTGAACGCGTAATCAAGGAACCGGTAGTGCTGTTTGATGGACATTCAACTATTAAGACATTAGGGATTAGCTGGAATCCAAATGGAAGGTGCTTTCTGTTAAAAACTAAACATAGATATGAGTGGACAACCCACTAAACGCAGTATCTCATCTAAAATAACGAAATTGTTTGACCCCTCAAACTTGCTCGGACCTGTTATAATATGCTAAAAAATCTTAATACAAAAGCTCTGGCTTTAAAGAATAGACTGGGACATTGACCTCCCAGAAAATCTATTGCAAGAGTGGTTTACGTTTGCCCATGATTTAAAGCCATCGATTTTGTGACATCCCCGAACGAAGATTTGCTGCACTTATTTATGCACGTACTATGTATGACAGCTGATGGACATATTTCTATTCAGCTAATGATTTCCACAACACGAGTTGCTCCTGTCAAGACAGCATCACTACCGTGATTAGAGTTATGTGGAATGCATCTCTTTCAAAATTGGTGACCCACTTACGAAAACATGTAGGGTAAATCGAATCATTTCATCTCTGGACGGACTCCGACGTGGTCCCCGCTTGGTTGAACAATCATGCAAATCCATGGAAGTCATTTGTCTCCAATCGAGTTTCTGTAATTCATAACAACACCAGTGAATGTTGTTGGCATCATGTACCTTCTGTACAAAATCCTGCGGATCTAGCATCTAGAGGAGTGCTTGCATCTGAGCTTGTGCAGAGCAAGTTATGGTGGAAATGCCCACAATAGTTGGTAAAGAACTCTGAAGAATGGCTGAAAATCATAGTGGACCATGACTACGATCTAACAGGAAAAGAAATGAAGAAAGTCAGATCTTATCAACTCAAACTAGACACAGAACAACTAGTTAATAGGTATTCAAACTTCACTAGAGCTTGCAGAGTTCTGGCCTACTGTCGCCGATTTCTTGAAAAATGCAATGGAAGTAGTAATACATCAATGCCCGCTTATCTAACCGTACAGGAACTGAAGAATGCGAGACTCAAGCTAATTCAGGAAAGTCAACAATATTTATACTATCGAGAACTGGAACAACTGTAGAAAAAATGTAAATGGGTAGATATACAAAATCTTGCACCTAGAAACCTAAAATTGGACTTATAAAAGAAAAAAGAAAAGAAAATCATAAATTATGATTTTCAATAAACTAATCATGTACAAAACATGATTAGTTTATCTTCCAAAAAGGGTGAAGAAAATTGCATAAGCAATTTCCCTCACAATCCTAACAACTCATAAAATTTTTCCAATCAAACGACTTGGGAAAAACAAAAGTTTCAGATTTCAACCAAGTCGTTTTAACAGAAACAACTACCACGACAAATTTTGCCTTCAGCAAACTTTGTCACTCCAAACAATTTAATTAAAAAATAAATCGAAAGGCAAATCGTACCTTCAGTACGATTTTCCGCGAAAATTTCAATATGTATAGTAGTTGTTCTATGGAAGAACCAGACCACTTTTTTAAACCTCCAGGATTTCGCCACAGATGGCGAAACCGTCGCCAAGAGGCTTGAGTCCATACTAATGTAAGGTTGTGTCTCGGCTGTATTTGTTTGTGTATTGGCTGTATTGGTTTGTGTCGTGGATACACCATTGTGCCTTGGATGAAACATTGTGTCTTGGATGCAGCATTAAATCTCGACTGCGCCCTAGCGGGATTAATCGGTACTACCAGCATGCTCTGGGATATGTCATTTGGTCTTGACTGCACCCTAGCGGCATTAGCCGGTACTACCAACATGCTCCGGTACTACGGTTTTCTTGGATAGATATGTGGTGCGCCTAAATTTAGGCTTTTGGTTTTGAACTAATATTAGTAATAATTAAAGTTAACGCTAGGAAATTTTTGTTCATGCCAATGGATTCTAGATGATTGGGGGGTGGTATTAGGGGGGACGAAATTTTCATCAGAAATCCTCTACGGGCTCTGGTTTTCGAGATATTAGCGATTTTACCTTTTCAGATATAGTTAATATTATTAATAATTCAAGCTACCTAGGATAGTTTCGTTCATGTCAATAGATTCTAGGAGGTGTTAGAGGGGGAACGAAATTTTCATCAGAAATCCTCTACGGGCTCTGGTTTTCGAGATATTAGCGTATTAATGATTCAAGTTATTTTTGCTCATGCCAATGGATTCTTGGCGGTGTGAGGTGGGAGTTTTCATCAGAAATCCTCTACGGGCTCTGGTTTTCGAGATATTAGCGACATCTGTATGGGCGCAAACGCCATTTCTTGATTAAGGTACCCTAGCGGCCTTAGCCGGAACTACCAGCATGCCTTGGTTTTGCTGTTTTCTGTTATTAGCGGGAGAGTTCTAGATACCAGCATGACGTCATCATAGTTTTGCTGCAACTAAATATATATTATTATTGGATTTAGGGGGAGCGTGTATCGAAAAGTCACACTTGCTCTTTCGAGTGCTAGCGCCATTTCTTGAGTAAGCTTCCCTAGCGACATTAGTCGGTACTACATATGTTGTTCATCTCGAGAAAGTGAGGTTCCCTAGCGGCATTAGCCGCTACTACCAGCATGCCTTGGTTTTTGCTATTTTCTTGTTTGTTGATTTATTAGCAGGGAGGTTGTAGATATCAGCATGACATCATCTTGGACCGATGTTTTCTTAGCAAATTATTATCATTATTATTATTGGGTCTTGGGGGTGCGTGTATTGCTCCTTCGAGTGCAAACACCATTTCATGAGCAAGGTCCCCGGTGGGATTAGTCGGTAATACATATGCTGTCATCTCGTGCTTGGGGGTATTCGAGATTACTTTCAGCACTCCCCAGCATAGGGAAATAGCATAGGATTGCGATTTTGTTTCTGGAGTTCGCTTATTTTTTTCATCTCGGAGATCGTAGCTATGAATAGTATAAACAAGAGTGATCATGCTATGGTATTCGATATCTAAAAATAATCACGTTTGGTTGGGATGTTAAGAAATATGAAGTAATAGAAATTAAATTTTCGATGTAGGTTTGTGTGTGTGTGTGTGTGTGTGTGTGTGTGTGTGTGTGTGTGTGTGTGTGTGTGTGTGTGTGTGTGTGTGTGTGTGTGTTGGAAAGTCGCTATGGTTTTCGAGATATTAGCGATGTTACCTTTTCGGGTGTAATTAATAGTAGTAATAATTCAAGTTAACCCTATGATATTTTTTTTTCATGCCAATAGTATTAGTACTAGGGGGTAAAATTTTCATCAGAAATTCTTACGGGCTATGGTTCGATATATAAGCGATCTTACCTCCTCAGGTGTAACATTAATATTACTAGCTGAAAAAAAAAAACAACTATGACCTAAGTTGTGGATTAAAGATTTGATGATATTTTTCTGTAGGTGTCTTTTATAAACAAGATTGCACCATTTAATCATATATCTAAAAATAGATCAGGCGAAGCTGGTCGGGGTGAATATAGGTAGATATGTTCACTTAGATAAGTAATGGAAATTAGTAAATTCCTTGCATAAACAAATTCGCACAGTCCAGTAAAGTAAACAAATTCGCAGCCGAATAATGTAAACAAATTCACACAGCAGCCGATTGATGAATGATTCCTAATTTCTTTAGCAGAAAACAACAACAACTGATATTAATCTGTAGGATGTGATGTCGTAGATGAGTAGTGGAAGTTATAATTGAAAATATCTTTTTCTGGAAAAAAAAACAACAAGAAAAACTATAACGTAAGTTGTAGATTAAAAATCTTTTATAAACAAGAGTGATCATGCTATGATATTCGATATCTAAAAATAGATCACGGCTGCTTGGGATGTTAATAAATATGAAGTAATAGAAATTAAATTTTCGATGTAGGTGTGTGTGTGTATTGAAAAGTCTTAGGTTTTATGAAAAATATTTTTTTTTTTAAATAAAATTTCTTTTTGGGGGGGATAAATTTAAAGCTTTGATGAGCTATGACATCAATGTGGGATGATACTAATATAGTATTATATCTTGACTTAGATGAGTAGTTTCAGTTGTATGGGTACAGTAAAAGACCTTTCATAAAATTGTTGGTGCTAAGGTGTAATGGTATGACCAGTGTTGCCCACACGAAATCTTTCTAGAGGAACTTGTTAGCCTAGCCGGAATGTGGTTTGAGCAGCCACATCTGAAAAAATTACATATTATCAATAGCTTGAGAGTGGGTTAATTAAAGGCAAACGAGCTATAATATTAATGTAGGATGATATGCCGACTTAGATGAGTAATATAAATTAGTAAAAAATTTTCGGTGACCAGGTGTAATAGCTTGAAATATAATATAACTTCTTGCGTAAACAAATACATTCAATATAATAAATAAATCGATTTATGTTTTTTGTGTGTCTAGGGCGGGTGAGCATAGGAAGGTAGCAGAGTTATTTACCCTGATATCATAGTTCACATGAAGCTGATAAGTATATGATAATTTTATCTTCATACTATTGGGGCAGGCACACTGTTTCCTTACCATTAAGTTGAGGATGGGTTAATTTAAAAGCTTTGATGAAAGAAAGCTGTGTTAGGATATTAATGTAGTATGATATGTTGTCTGAGGTGAGTAGTAGACGTTGCATGGGAGCTGTGAGTAAGCAGGAAAAACCTAATCAGCAATCTCGCTGGATATTTGATAATTCTCCAAGTCCATAGTGAAGATGGTGGTGGGGAGTTGACAGTAGGTACTATGAGTTATGTATTAAGTTAAAAGTTTTGAGGGATGATATTTGGTATTTATCTCCTCGAAATTGTGTTGTGTGAGTATCAGGAAGGTCGAAAAAAGTTGATAATGCTTCAAGTACAATACTGCAGACCGCGATGTTGAGAATGGGTATTTGGAATGATATAATTCTAATAGGATATGGAAGTATTATTTATTCATCTTTAAATTTTATCATGTCTGAAAAAATTACATAATATAATTATGAAAGCTTCATGATATATATCAAAAATGATACCAATGGATTACATAAGGAAAATAGGCTCACTTCATCTGCAATCAACAAATTTGGTTGAAGGCAACACACGGTTTGAGCAATAATCATTCTTGCTTCAATTATCACTATTAAGCGGATGTGCCACAGAAAATATATTAAATTTAGTCTAGTCTGACATATGTATTGTAAATAAAACTTGTATTATGATTATAATGCCATTTATTGAAATAATTTGTTTTAATTGTATTATAGCTTAAATCTGAAGTCTTTGTTCTTTAGTTCAACAAAGCCAAGATTTCATAGATATTGATTGATCTTATCCAATACCACCACCCCCACCACCACGCACTAACACCACCACCCTCACCACCACCACCCGTTGTAGTGGTCAAACATTATTCGGGAGTTCCGGACTTAGTATGGGAAATTGAATAAAAAGAAGGCCGTATATAAAAATATCATTAATTAAAAATTAAAAGGTATTAATTCTTATAATCTTATGGTACAGAGCTGTATGTAATCAAAATTTCCTCTGTTTGATGAATCTGTCATTGAAATCAACGTCTGCATACAGTTTTAGTTTCCATGATCCTTTATGAGCTCTCTAAGTATACAAAGTGAGAATTTTTAGTGCTAAGTTAAATCGCACTTCTTAAGGCATGCCTCGCAATTACTTTTTTTCAATGTTTGGTAGAATTTATATAGCTTCACAACTTCTTTTAGGCATCTAGCAACTCCACAACATTCACATGTATCTGGTCCATCCGTTGAATCATCACTTGACCAAGGGCAGCTTATATAGTGCTCACCAAAATTTGAGTCAAATTTTTTCAATATTTTCATATAATTTTAAAAAGTTATAACATTCTTGAATTTGTTTCTTATGCTCATCGAGTAAGATGTTATTATATTCTCTTAAAAACTCCTCAATATCCATCTTAACAGTTTAACATTCGGGAATACACTAACCACTAATCAAATTCTCATGCAATTTGCTTTCCCCTTTTAGATTTTGTACAGAAAATATCAGATTCTTATAAAATTGCCTACTACCCAGTAGATTTTATAGAGAATATACTGTTACCAAATTCTTATAAAACTTTGTTTATCACTATCTATTTTTAGATGCTTTATGATATGCTTTCTCATAGAACAGATTATAGAAAAATGGTTCTCGGCTTCGTTTTGGAGACATGAATTTTTTTATAATCATTATATACCCTAGCTAATTTTTTAACAGATGTGGATTTATATAAGGCTTACTCATCAGGAAATGCATAAAATCTTGGATTTTGTTTGAATCATACTGTTACCAGATTCTAATAAAATTTTCTTCTGCCTGTTAGATTTTGTATGAAACATACTACCGCCGAATTCTTATAGCCTTTCATTTTGGTGATATTTATTTTCCGATTTAATAGATTGTGCTATCATCAAGAACAAAAATCTATAGCTCGGTTTGTACTCATATGAATTTATATAAGGTTTATAAGGAAATGCAGGTACCAGATTCTTAAAAAAATTTCTACCACCTGTAAGATTATGTATGCAACATACTGTTACCAGAAATCTTCATCTTTACTGTTTAGTCACAGTTAGTTATAATCTCCCATACAACTTGCACTACTCATCATCATCCAAGTGAACCCAAGAGCAGACACATTCGGTTTTAAAGGTTAAGGTGACGTCAGAGGTCAAGGACAAATTGCTGCCTCCCAGACCATGTGTCACATACATATAAATAGTAGTTTCATAACTTGTTTTTTCAATTGATATTTTGCTCTTTACCCAAACAGATCGCTGTTTCTTGGCAAGCTAATTACACAATAATTTCAACATGAGTTCTAAGGACACTACAAATCTAAAGCCTACGGATGAAAGGAGTAAAGAATATTCATATAAGGCTCAGTCTACATCTATGAAATCGATGCTTTCCAGAAATAAGGAAGAAAGCTTTTCATCCAAAAACGACTCGACTATCCCCTTCCAACAGGTCGAAAAATCAGGATATTCCAACAAAGATCGCAAAAAGTAAAGATGGAGAGATGTTATTTGTGAAAATGGTGATCAACGAAACTTCTAAAGCCACGTTGGTCTAAAGGCATAAGGAATATTCATTATAAGGATCAATCTGTATCTATGAAATCTTGGCTTTGTTGAACTAAAGAACAAAGACTTTAGATTTAAGCAATAATACAATTAAAACAAATTATTTCAATAAATGGCATTATAACCATAATAAAATTTTTATTTACAATACATATGTTAGACTAGACTAAACTTAATATATTTTCTGTGGCACACCCGCTAAATAGTGATAATTGAAGCAAGAATGATTATTGCTCACACCGTGTGTTGCCTTCAACCAAATTTGTTGATTGCAGATGAAGTGAACCTACTTTCCTTATGTAATCCATTGGTATCACTTTTGATATATATCATGAAGCTTTCATAATTATATTATGTAATTTTTTCAGACATGATAAGATTTAAAGATGAATAAATAATACTTCCATATCCTATTAGAATTATATCATTCCAAATACCCACTCTCAACATCGCGGTCTTCACTATTGTACTTAAAGCATTATAAACTTTTTCGACTTTCCTGATCCTCACACAACACAATTTCGAGGAGATAAATACCAAATACCATCCCTGAAAACTTTTAACTTAATACATAACTTATAGTACCTACTGTCAACTCCCCACCACGATCTTCACTATGGACTTGGAGAATTATCAAATATCCAGCGAGATTGCTGATTAGGTTTTTACTGCTTACTCACAGCTCCCATGCAACGTCTACTACTCACCTCAGACAACATATGATACTACATTAGTATCATAACACAGCCTTCTTTCATCAAAGCATTTAAATTAACACATCCTCAACTTAATGGTAAGAAAACAATGTGCCTGCCCCAATAGTATGAAGATAAAATTATCATATCCTTATCAGCTTCATATGAACTATTTTTTAGATATAGGAGTCAATCAAATCTCATAACAGCATAACTGCTTGATTTATAAAAAACTATGCTACCTTCCTATGCCCACCACAAGATTATATTATATTATAAAGATGAAGTTAACACGTTCTTATCTACCTATCGAGCCAACTTAAGGAAAAAAAAAAGTTCCTGCTTGGAGGTTAAAAAGTTTAAACCTTAAGATTTAAACAAATAACACTATCCTCTTCCGCGCTCTTCACTAAAGCTTTCATATCCTACTAGATTAATATACAACACAATTAATATATACGCAACTTACAGTACCCACTCTCAAACTCCACCACGGACTTCACTATAGGCTTGAAGAATTATCAGTTTTTTCTTCCTTCATACAACACTATTCATTCGGATAATGCTTTAGAGAGATAAATATGAAGCGATATTGCTGATAACTCCCACTACTCATCTAAGACAACATATCTTACTACATTAACATCATAACTCCACCTTCATTATTCAAAACCCACGCTCAATGTAATGGTTACAAAATATTTGCTCAATCTAATAGTATATGAAGATAAAATTATCATATTCTTATCAGCTTCATGTGAACTATGATATCAGGGTAAATAACTCTGCTACCGTCCTATGTTCACCAGCCCTAGACACACAAAATCATAAATCGATTTATTTATTATATTGAATGTATTTGTTTACGCAAGAAGTTATATTATATTTCAAGCTCATTACACCTGGTCACCGAATTTTACTAATTTATATTACTCATCTAAGTCGGCATATCATCCTACATTAATATTATAGCTCGTTAATGCCTTTAATTAACCCACTCTCAAGCTAATGATAATATGTAATTTTTTCAGATGTGGCTGCTCAAACCACATTCAGGCTAGGCTAACAAGTTCCTCTAGAAAGATTTCGTGTGGGCAACACTGGTCATACCATTACACCTTAGCACCAAAAATTTTATGAAAGGTCTTTTACTGTACCCATACAACTGAAACTACGTTGTGGAAAAAAAACAAGTAGTATTTTTTATTATCTTTTTTTAAGATGGCAATTAAAATAAACTTATTCCACCAAGTGTTATCCATAAAATCAGTGAAACTACTCATCTAAGTCAAGATATCATACTATATTAGTATCATCCCACATTGATATCATAGCTCATCAAAGCTTTAAATTTATCCCCCCCAAAAAGAAATTTTATTTAAAAAAAAAAATATTTTTCATAAAACCTAAGTGATCTATTTTTAGACATCGAATATCATAGCATGATCACTCTTGTTTATAATATTCATAGCTACGATCTCCGAGATGAAAAATAAGTGAACTCCAGAAATAGAATCGAAAACGTATGCTATTTCCCTATGCTGGAGTGTGCTGAAAGTGATCTCGTATCCCCAAATAGATCTCGTATCTCCAAAACTCGAGATGAAAAAAATAAGCGAACTCCAGAAACCAAATCGCAATCCTATGCTATTTCCCTATGCTGGAGAGTGCTGAAAGTAATCTCGTATACCCGGAAGCCCGAGATGACAGCATATGTATTACCGACTAATCCCACCGGGGACCTTGCTCATGAAATGGTGTTTGCACTCGAAGGAGCAATACACGCATTCCCAAGACCCAATAATAATAATGATAATAATTTGCTAAGAAAACATCGGTCCAAGATGATGTCATGTTGATATCTATAACCTCCCTGCTAATAAATCATCAAACAAGAAAAGAGCAAAAACCAAGACATGCTGGTAGTACCGGCTAATGCCGCTAGGGAACCTTACTTTCTCGAGATGAACAACATATGTAGTACCGACTAATGTCGCTAGGGAAGCTTACTCAAGAAATGGCGCTTGCACTCGAAAGAGCAAGTGTGGATTTTCAATACACGCGCCCCCTAAACCCAATAATAATAATTTGCTAAGAAAACATCAAGTCAAGGTGAAGATTATATCTACAGCTTCCCTGCTAAGAAAACTTATTTAGGTGCAGCAAAACCATGATGACGTCATGCTGATATCTAGAGCTCTCCCGCTAATAACAGAAAACAGCAAAACCAAGGCATGCTGGTAGTTCCGGCTAAGGCCGCGAGGGTACCTTAATCAAGAAATGGCGTTTGCGCACAAAACAGATGTCGCTAATATCTCGAAAACCAGAGCCCGTAGAAGATTTCTGATGAAAATTTCGTCCCCCCTAATACCAACACCCCAACCATCTAGAATCCATTGGCATGAACAAAAGTTTTTTAGCGTTAACTTTAACTATTATTAATATTAGTTCAAAACCAAAAGCCTACATTTAGGCGCACCACACATCTATCCAAGAAAACAGTAGTACCGGAGCATGCTGGTAGTACCGGCTAATGCCGCTAGGGTGCAGTCAAGACCAAATGACACATCCCAGAGCATGCTGGTAGTACCGAGTAATCCCGCTAGCGCGCAGTCGAGACTCAATGGTGCATCCAAAACACAATGGTGTACCCACGACACAAACCAATACAGCCAAGACACAAACCAATACAGTCGAGACACAAACCTACATCAGTATGGACTCAAACCACCTATCGAAGATGGCGCCATCTGGGGCGAAATCCTGGAGGCTTAAAAAGTGATCTGGTGCTCCCACAGAACAACTACTATGTATGTACATACGTACGATAAAAGCTTTCGTGATAAGAAACGCGCGCTGCATAAATGCATTGTATGTATCTGCGCGCCGCGATTTCAAACGACGTAACGGTGGCTGATGTTTTTGAAAGTGTAAGATTACATTTTAGAAGCCACCGTCCGAAGCAAATAATTCTGGACATGTTTTAACAAGTCTCTCAGGATAAGAAAATGCAATTTAGCATTGTCTATCCTGAACAACGGCTCTTGATCACGATGAATGTGATCAAGAGTTGAGATCTTTTTTCTAAAAAGTCGAGGTGAGTCTGTTTTTGGTACGAAGTAAGCGCGGTGTAGAAGTTAAGTGTGCTAGTTCTTAAAAACAAAAACGTTTAGTAGTTAACGTTTTTTCCGAATAAAAATTGTTCGTGTTCGGTTATTTTTAAGAAAGCTAAGAATCAATAAAACAAAACAAAAAGGTTTAGTAGTTAACGTTTTTTCCGAAAAAAAATTGTTCATGTTCCGTTATTTTTAAGAAAGCTAAGAATCAATAAAACAAAACAGGAGGATTAAATGTTCATGTCCGGTTTCATACACAGTTAGTAGTTATCATTTTAAAGATAGTTACGTTAAGAAACCTTGTACCAAGAATCAATTCGGATGTATTCACTAAGAGTAGTAAAATAGATAATAAAGTGATTAATAAACAGAAGAGTGTTATCATTAAAACAAAAAAAAACTTGGATTAACCATGAACAGCAGGTGAGTGTTAATGATCAATAGAGAAAGTCTTAAGAAGCACGGATATATACAACATTGTGTCCATTGAGAGTTCTTGGGCGGCTCTAACTGCTTCGTGCAACTTTCTGGAGCCTCGCACTTTAAGCAAAGTTCTTAATTCATCGTCACGCAGTGACTGTAGGAAACGCTGCGTCACCATCCTATCGACGATGTCCGTTGGATAAGAAGGAAATGTGTATGTGGCCAATCTTTGCAGTTCTAACGCAAAGTTAGCGAAATTTTCTCTAACGCCTTGTGATCTACTGGCAAATTGCATCTGACTAGAGTAAGAATCCGCCCCGAAACGCTGTTCCACTAGCGCTACTAGCTCTTCATATTGAATCCGATGATCCGGAGGAAAGACGTTAAGCCCTGAGAGGGAATTACATCGTAGTTGTGTGGCCATTGCATCGGCCTTTTGTTGTTCCGTAAATTGACTATTGTGGGAAACGATCTCGAACTGGACACGATAGTCGGACCATGACACTTTTCCATCAAAGGATGAGAGATTACATAGAATCCATATTGCTCCAGAAGTTACAGCCGAAGAGGGTAGAGATTGGACTTTCTGAGAAACATCGGTACTGCTAGGCCGTGCTATTAAGTTGCCATTAAGGAGCCGTTCTATACTGAGCCCCGGATAATGCATAGGGGGTGCATAGTTAAAAATAGCATGATCAAAAGTGTTGGAATTACTTGACCAATAGAAAAAGGTGCCGAGCTCTGCTGCATTAGAGGAGCCTGTAAATAGTGTCCGATTGCTAAAAGTAAAAGCGGCTTTTGGAGGGTTATTAAACGCTTGATTAGTTAGAGATGAACACAAGGCAGAACCTTGGCTGGGTGTAGTCGTTGTTGCTGTAGAGGTGGTACTGCTAATTGCAGCGAAATTTGTGTTGCTTTTTAGTATGGGGGATGACGCAGAGATCACTGCCACTGAAGTTGCTGTAGAGGTAGTGGTATCTGTTGTGGATGAAGTCTGAATGGAGAGCGAGAAATCATCGAAACCGCGATTGCCGAATTATGTACCGCTCAGAATTTTATCGAAATCGTCTACATTTTTGGACAGTTTGGAGACGTGTTCGTTTAAACACGCCTCGATTGTAGCTATCGAAGCAGCTTGCTTCAGTTTTATTTCCTCTTTTATTTCACTTATAAGCGTTTTTAAAGAAAGAAAGAAGCCGCAATGGCTTTCATTTCTTCCTTCAGCTCTTGCAACTGAACAGGATCCATCTCGCTCTTTACTACTAACGCAGGAGAAGCAAGGAGAAAGACTGGTAACACCAGCATAACTCAACAGTCGGCACCACCTCACTACGACTAAAGAGCAGTAGTAAGAGTCAATCCAAATCAAATAGCTCACTGCTATAAAATTTGTTTCCTTAAAATAATTCCCTACCCCAATTATCAATTCAATAATAAAATTTTCTTTTTTAAATAATTCTCTAACCCAAACCAAATAATTCAATAATGACTTTCTTTTTTAATAATTCAATAATAAAAAAAAACAAAGCAAATACTTATTTAGAATAGTGTACATATGCTTGTTAGCTGCAAAATAATAATAAAAAAAAATAGCAAATAACAAAAATTTACAAATAATAATATCAACATTTCTTTTTACTGCACTTAGATCAACAAAAGCAAGTTCATCGATTCGGTATCTTGAAAAGAATAGTGAGATATAGCGTGGGAAAAATATCGGCTGGGATATTTCCTAAAACCGCACACCTGACACCAAAGTGTAACACAATTTTATGTTGGAACAAAATTGCTTGGCCGAGCGGTAGACGGAGCAACTCTTTAATACAAAATTTACAATTTCCTTTGTCTCTTGTTTGGGCAGCCCTATCGTTCACAGCAGGGAGCTTTTATTCAAGTAACCAAGCTTCCCACCTTTAAGTGAAAGTTCGAATATATTCGACCGTTCGAGTGTTTAGTTTGAAACAAGGAAAAATCAACCCAAAAGCATTCTGATACGGCGCGGATCGGTGCTGCGTACCCTAGCAGATAAGATGAATCTTCGATTGTCTCAAGTTCCTCAGCGAGCCTACATGGAGCCAGCGACTATATTTGGGGCAGAAAAACTTGTGTAATACTCGTCAACTCTACGATGAGTATTGTTTCTATCAGTCCCTAGGTCGCACTCAGTATCACACACTGCTCGCGTCAGATGATCAGCGGCGTATCGTAGTAAGTATGACCTACTGAGGGAAGTCGAATTTGTTTACATTCGCACCGGGTTGGAATTGTGGCGGTCTGCGAATATAATTAAATCGGTAGCGTTTCATCGCGTAACTTGTCTCACTTGGAGGCCAAACACCATAGGCCTAGCGAAAAGAATTGAAGCGACGGGAGATCAGTGAAGGAGCAGTGTGTTTACTTGTGCTACGTCCTAACATAAAATAGGCTAGCATTTATTATAGGACCTCAGCAGATGTTACGTTAGGTTGCTTGTGCTTTGATGTTTCGCAATATAAATCCGCGGTACAACTTTTCGGGATTATGCTCAGTGTTAGGGGTAGAATTAGTGCAAGCTCTCGGTTGGATAATTGCTATGACCACTCGTTTCGAACCAAGTGAACAGGTACAGTGACTAGTGTCAATGAATATGAGTTGGTGTCTGGTTGAAAGTGTGAGGAAACTGGGCTCGGGGGCCCTCTTCTTGAACGCCTGTTTAACTAATTCGGGTGGCCAGAAGAGGTTTTCCAGGAACACTTCCTAATAACTACTTTCGTTGGTGATATGCGACCCTTGGCTCTTACTCCTTCAAAGAGACATAGGCGTAAATGCGTCGGCCGTCAGAATTGGAATACTTTTGAAGAAATATTTTATTTATCTCCCTTTGTTTTTATTGCAGGAAGAAACACAAGACGTGGTGAGCACTGAAGTGCATTATTGTGGTACAGAGTCGAAAACTTGGTGCTGGATCGCTTGTAGGAAAGTATTAGGAATTGTTGCTTATTGTATGCCGGGAAGGAATTTAAAGGTATCCAGAAATTAGTGTAACGTGTTTTATGTTTCCACAGAAAAAAACAGAAAAATTGGTTCTGAATCGATTATGAGAGAGAATCGAGAAGGTATTTCTTATGCCATGCCTAAAAGCGAATTATTACGCGTTCGTTTATCTTACAGAAAAACTTCGAGGCGCTGTTTCTTGTTCTATGCGCGAAAGAAAATCTAGGTAAATGTAAATATCACTTATCTTTCGTGTAAGCCGTTGTACAGTTTTCGGTCTAGCAAATTTTACGTTGCCGTAGAAAGGTACAGAAATTTCTCTGAATCGGTTATGAAAAGAATTGAAAAAGTATTTCTTATGTTATGCCTGAAAGAGAATAGAAATGCTTCTAGTAATCTTTCCTCTTCGTACAGTCGTTATGTTGCGTTTTGTATAGCGTGTTCTTTGTTATTACAGAAAAACTTCGAGAAGCTGTTTCTTTTTTATTCTATGCGCGAAAGAAAATTTAGGTAAACGAAGATATCTCTCTGAATCGATTATGAAAACTTATGCTATGCCTGAAAGATAATTAAAATAAATGTAAATATCACTTATCTTTTGTGTGTGCTGTTGTGGGGTTTATCTCCACCAATAGCGGGACTCAAGTAGGACCCGTTTGTATTCCCGTTTGCGCGGTACACTCGCAAGTTTTCCAAATATCTTTCTTCAGCTCTTCCCCTACTTTCGATGGGGTTTTATGAAATTACAACACGTTGTTCTACGTTATATTTCACTTGTTATTCACAACTTATTTTTGTTACAACTTCTTTATCTTTTAAACCAAAACAATACTTCAATCTAAATTAAACTTTCCTTCTCCGCTCTGACTGCTGTTATCACTCTTCTTCTACTCTACTCTAGTGACCGCGCCAAAATTCTTGTATGGTCTCTCGTTCTCGGGCTAAAAAAATGGCCTGCCAGGTTGAATCGTTGCAAGTTCGAAGGGGAGCGTGCCACCATCTCTTGTGATTTTTGGTGGTCCCCACTCTGGCGTGCTGCCCTAATTGTCTTCTTGAATTCTTCAGAAGATTGGGAGCTCATTTCTTCATCATGGGGAGCACATCTAAGAGATTTCGCCACAATACCTACACCAGACATTGAGCTTTTAGCTCTAACTTGGTAAATTTTCAAGGGATTGAGCTTCTTAGCTCTAGAATTGAAAATTATTGACATCTCTCTTCTTATTAACAGATCCTCAGCAGCACGATTGTGGAAATGCTACATCGAGTAAAGGTGAAGAATATCTTCAAGGGGTCCCCATACAAGAAACGTGTTTTTTGGCGTACATAGTGTTAAATCTTGTACGATGTTACGGAAGCCGTCGTGCTCGAGTCTAACTCGCACTTGACCGATTTAGTTTTAATTATTTGAATCCAATGTTTTTCTCCCGATATTTCACCCACGAAAAATTGTAATATTTCCTTGAAAGTTGTTGAAATACAAAGTAAAATAGCATATTTAACAATTATGTGCAAAAAAATTTAGAAGAAATTTATTTGAACATATGTACTATTTTTCTTCTTAAATTGTATAGTTTTGTCGAATGTTGTGTTTCCGTCTTATACTCTAGATGTCTCTAATGTGGTCTATGGTCTAGGTCTAGGCTAATTTTTTATGAATTATCTCACTTTCCGTAGAGACGACACATACCTACGTATAGTAAATTTAATTCCCTACTCTTCTTGGTACCTGAATAATTTGCTGAGTGCTGACTCCTCTTAATCGGGACGAGTGTCCTTCGCACTGGAGCTATTCATGAGCACATTATGCATTCATGGAGAATAAGGAAGAATGGTTAGGTAGACAGATGGAATGGATACATGTAATGTGCAGACGGTTCGCTGGGACAAACAGATGGATGAAATGAATGAGTAGATGAATGTGGTGGTGGATTGAAGGATTTTTGTGATTACTGGAAGGATGAAGGGCCTAGATGGATTAGATAGTTGAATGGATGAATGATAGGAATTAATTAAATGAAATATAAATAAAAACGTGTAAATATTCCGGAAAATAAAAGATGATTTTTGTTCAGACTATACTAAAAATGCACAAGTGAATTGTCTGGTTTTAAGTGCTCAGATATTTGCAAATTTTGCTATGGAAGTAGCTTTGCTAATGCTAAAAGACTGCGATAATTTCATTTAATTTTTCATCCTAATAATAATAACAATAAATAATAAAATAAATACATATAATAATATAGTAGAAAATAATTAATATTATTATTGTTGTTAGCTATGAGAAATTGCAAGGGATATTCAGTAAATTGGGGAATAAGTTAATGCAAAATGCTTTGTTTTTGCGCAGGCATTCTACAGAACTTTGATTTATCAGTAACATAATTGGAAAAAAATTATGTAAATAAAACGCCTGTCGAAAGTAATAGAGGATGTCGTTCTAAACTAGAATCATCTCTTATTTTCTGGAATATTTACGCGGCAGCTACTTGTCGACCAAATTTCCACCCTTAATTTTTCTCGCTTAGCCTGTCGTGCTCACTTTATCCATTTCTCCATTCATTCCTTAGAATATATATCAAACAGGAATGGTGATAAGACAGATGTTGCGTAATGAATTTCTGGTTGTGTTGGTAGTCTATGTGTTTGTAGTTGAGAGTTCAGTACAGGTAACTGATAAATCCGGAGAGGGGCAAAGGTAATTTTTAAAAAGTTTTTAATTTGGTGTTATGTTGCATTTTTATTTCATTCAACAAGAAAACTTTTATTTTTGTGAATTGTATTTAAAAAAAAGTTCTCACTGGTAAGAAAGTACAAAACAACATCGAATCCCCGAGCAGATGCCAGTAAGCTAGGAATGCTTTATACCCAAGATGAAATCATGATGTAGATGTAGGTATATTATGATTGTGTTTACTTTTAGTGCATATAAATAAAGTATTTCATCTCATCTGCGAAAAGCATAATAGAGATGTAACTATGTCATAAATATACAAGTTAAAAACATTCAAATATTTCATGTTTGTTTGGCTGATTGCACCACCATTGGAGGACTGGGTCAATAATAATATAACTTTTGTAGTTTAAATATCTACAAATGTAATATTTTGCTTATTACCCTGTATGTATCTAGACAGGAATAACACCATTAGCCATAGTAAAATAAATTCATGCATTTATAATAAACTGTACTATGCACGTGGTTCCAGTTTAATATATGTCTTTTATTGTGTGATTCCTCTTCTCAAAACGAATAAATAATAATAATTATACCGTTATGATAAGGGTCCAAGACAGAAAGAAAGTATCTCGAATCATAAAATGTACAAATATAAAGAACTTTCTGAAAAACGTGTTCTGTTTATGTGCTATGTTTCCGGGGACAACCACGGGGAGGTAGGTGTAAGAAGTGAAGAGTTTGCCAAAGTGTTTTATCTAGTAAGCAATAAGTATTGCATAAAATCACAATAATTTATAAGAAATAAATAAACATTGAAATCAAATACTGAACTTAAAACACTAAGGCGAATACCTCACTCGTCCCCAACAGTCATTATAGTCGTCGTTATCTTTCATTCTTTTCTTACATAGCCTTCGTATTCCATATTCCTTTCATGATTCACATTCCTTGGAATATATATATTTTATTATAATGCTGTCGCAATGAAATCTTCTCAGATGCCTTTTTTGCTATGAAATAATATCTTGTATGAAGGTACTTTTCAGCTATTAGCTTAATTAAAGAGCTATAATGACTGTTGTGACCCATATGTGCCTGTACTTCAATAGATATCCGTAATAATATATCCTTTCTAAGCACACTATCGTGCCCTTTTAGAAAGTGCATCTTGAAACGCAAAGAACATTCTGCTTTCTTACATATCTGTATTACACTTTCGGATGGTACACTGAGAGAAAATGTAACGTATCCTAGTATAACATATCATTTGTTTACTCCTCTGAGGATGATCCGATAGGGATCGAAATAGCTGTCAGTGAATTTATAACGAGAAAAATTTTTTGTGTGAAATAAATGTAAAAACAAGTAGAATACTCTTTAATTTCTTTTAAATTTCCAGTACTCACAAACTTTCTCCCAAGGCGAGCAATTTCTTTGAAGCCACAATTTCATGTGGCTCAGTTCGTCATCTGAAAGATATTGACACATCCGAAGACTGCCCGAGATTTATTTACCAAGGTTAGAAACTACCAAAGAGGTGATTATGATAGTCTCAATAATTTCTTATGCAATCGTGATTTGTCATCTATTCTCTCCCCTGATCTTGAGCTATCTTTTGAACGATTCTACGAGATCATATATCAAGGAATTAATCTATATGTACCTGCAGTTTGTAAACATAACCGCTTTCCGAAATGGTATTCCCGTCGGCTTATAAAACTACTCCAAGAAAAGGATAGATATAGACGTCTCTATAAAACCAATTCACACCCTGAAACTTATAATACCTTTTCTTACCTTAGGAAAATGTCAAAATTACTCTTAAAGGAATGTTACCGGAAATATGTTGAAAGCACAGAAAATTCCCTTCAAGGTAATTTTAGATCCTTCTGGGCATTTAGTAAAAATTTAAAACGATCTAATATCAATCCAAAAGAATTAGCATATAATGACACCACCTCTTCTTCCCCCAAATCTGTAAGCGAAATGTTCTCAAATTACTTCAAATCAGTTTATGACGACAGGGATCCTATAGCCCCGTCTACCTTCCAACAGAACCAATCGATCACTATTAAACTAGGTACCATCTCGCCTGAACATGTCCTTACAGTTTTGAAAGATCTAGATTGTAATAAAAACGCGGGCCCTGACGGCATCCCTAACATCGTCTTCAGAAAATGCGCTGTCAGTCTAGCAGAACCCCTTTGCAAATTATTCAATCTCTCAATAAATAACAAAATTTACCCTGCAACCCTCAAGAAATGTTTCGTTTTGCCTGTCTTCAAATCAATCAAATCTAATTACCGTCCCATCTCGATTTCCAATGCACTTGCACTCGTATGCGAAAAAGTTATATACAACCAACTGCTACCACTAATAAAACCATTCATCTCGGAACAGCAGCACGGATTTCTACCCGGTCGATCCACAGTCTCAAACTTAGCTCTATTTACGGACTCGATCGCCTGTGCCCTTGACGAAACTAAGCAGCTGGACTCTGTACATACGGACTTTAGAAAGGCTTTTGATAAAATAAACCATAAGCTATGCCTTTCCAAAATGGTTAGCTTAGGGCTGCATCCCGACACCGTATCCTGGTTCTCTTCCTACTTGTCCAAAAGAGAAAATGTCGTAGTCTTTAATGGTCAGGAATCTCCATTATTCCAACAAGTCTCCGGTGTACCCCAAGGCACAATACTTGGACCATTGATATTTCTTATCTATATTAATGACTTGCCTTCTCTCCTTTCATCTAACTGCTTATTATATGCAGACGATGCGAAACTATATAGAGTTATTAACAATGTTACCGACTGCGTCCTCCTTCAAAAGGATATTCTTCAACTAGAAAAGTGGAGTTTAGAGAACTGCATTGAAATTAATGTCAGCAAGTGCAAATTTATATCTTTTTACCGCAAAAGGGACTCTATCTCCTTCGATTATAGAATCCATAATATATCTTTGACTCGTGTTGATGAATTAAATGACTTGGGAGTTATATTTGATCGTAAGCTTCTCTTTGCATCACACATAAATTTCATTACATCCAAAGCTTTCCGTCTAATGGGCTTCATTTTTCGTACCTGTCAGTCATTTAAGTGTGCGGCTTCATATACTACTCTTTTTAACTCCCTAGTAAGAAGCATTCTCGAGTATGCGAGCCAAGTATGGAATCCATTTTACTCCTCATATATATCACAGATCGAGGTCGTCCAGCGTAGATTCACCAGAATCACACTATTCAAGCTTGAAAACATGTCCATGGAATACCACGAGAGACTAACCAAATTCAACTTGTCTACACTTGAGAACCGAAGAGCCTTCCTGGATTCAATGTTCTTATATAAAATCCTTAATGATCAGATATCATGCCCATCTTTGCTTTCCCGTATAGACTTCCATATTCCGCCTCGGAACTCTAGACATAACACCCTTTTTAGATTGGCAACTAGTAGAACCAACATAAAAGATAAATCGCCCATCGTCAGAATGCAAAAGTCATACAACTCCAGATTTAATAATATAGACATTTTCAACACTGGTCCTCTGTCATTCAAAAGGTTGATTCTGCTTGAGATCGGACAATAAATATTGGCTTATTCCTTTTTCAAATATTGCTTTGCCCTTTCCGTTTATATTTATGCTTAACCCAGTTCTTAGTATGATATTGATGAATATTCTATTTTTTATATTATTACTATTTTTATCGTTCTATAGTTCTCCCCATCTTTGATGCCTCTGTAGTCCAACTACAACTGTATGTTTCCTGCTCATTCTTAATTAACTATCTCATTTAGGTACACCTTTAAATGCGCACGCATCGTTCTGTTTTGCTGCTATCCTACTGAATTTCAGCCCTTTAGTGTGGTATTTTGAATTTATTTTGAACTTATTTTGTATGTATGCTTCTAATTTTGTAGTGAATATCCTATTGAATTATGTAACTAGCTGTAACATTGTAGCTTTGAATCTGCTGATTGTTTATATCTGTAATTATTTTATTGAAATTTAGTTCTGCAGTTGATGCAGTGGTTTTTGTCTCGTAAGTACCATATTTGAATTCTGGTTTGTAGTTCTATATTTCTAATCTGTAAATACTAGTTTTATTTTAACTGATTGATATTGAATAGCTCTGAATTTTTCCCTCAAATGTACTTATATTGATCAATTTTGTAACTAGTCTATTGAATTGTACTTTTGTAGTATTTGGTTGTAAGTTTAGTTATGCACTACTAGCTCTTAAGTTATTGTATCACTTGTATTATTTTCTTCTTCTTGATTTAGCTTGTAAAACCATCCACTTGTTTGTATAGCTATAATGGTAGTATCGTAATAGGAGTGTAAAAAGCTCTGTAATGTACCATTTTTAATTGACCGAATAAATAAATAAATAAATTTAATATTTTGCGACATGTTTCGTTGGGATAATTCTATCTTCTAGTGGAATTCCCTCAAATCGATTAAATCAACTAATGAATAGCATCTCATGCCATCATAACACAACAGACTAAAGTACAATGTGTCATTATAAGCAAATTGCAATAGGCTAAGCCTATTATAAAAGGGTCTCTGTAGGTTTTGCTACTGAATTTAAAAAATATGCCTGAACTCAAAATATACCCGAAAGAACACTGAAGTTTGGAGTTTCTTCGAAAATGTTTTGTCGGACGATAAAAAGTGGTCTGAAGCAAAATTCTAAAATTTTGTTTGTTTCAGAAACTCTTCAGAAAATTGCCGACTAAGATCATAAGGCCTTAGTTCTAACTCTACGCAATTATAGTCTGCAGCAGAGTTTTCATCAAACAGATTCAGAAAGACTTCTAAATAAAAGCACAAATTGTACGTACCATCTCCTCCCGCCACTTTTGAATAATATACTTGTGAATAATATACGATCTCCAAAATAGCCATAAGTTTCAAAGTATGAGAACAAGCTCTCAATAAGATCCATCTCCATTCTTTTAAGATGATTTAGTCTGGTAATACCTAATGATTTCAGCATATTGCAGGCGCCATCAGAAAGCTCCCAACTTTTCATAATTTGGAGAATTTTCTTCGCTTTACTTTTTTATGAGAGAACTTAGTAGTTTTCCTCTTGTTTAATTTAACGACTAAGATGCTACTTCTTAAAGTAAGTGGCGTACTCTGAATTTAAGAAATTTCCTGGATTTTCAATACCTTACAAGTACATTTGATATGCAATCTTAGTTAAAATAAGAGTTAATGCACTTAGTTCTATTACATCGTATTTTCGATTTACAAAAGTAATATGAAAACTTAGTAAAATTAAGAAGAAGTGCACATAAAATACGAAAAAGATTTACTTCTTGAAAGTAAGAAGTTTTCAGCTAACATATGAAAAGAAATCCTCTCAAAATAGTTCAAGGTAAGAATATCTCACCTATTTTCAGTTAACAAGCTAATCCTCTTAAAAAAAATACGTGCAATTTTGCTCAGTGTTTCTGGAGCTTTTCTCTTGTTTTATAGGCGAGAAGTTTGGATGGGGAGTAAGATCTTTGTAATGCAGACAGACACCCTGTGAAATTTAAACCCTTATTGATTGTCATTAAAACAAATCCTTTAATATAAGAGACCACATGATGGCCATACTCAAATAGTTTTGCTGGATATGCTGCAAAACAATGCTTTCCAACAAATTGTTGGTCTAGTACTGAAATGTCGTCTATTAATTCTTTTTCTTCTATAAGTTACAGCCTTTCTACCGAACTATTAATCTGCTCCGTTAGATCTGTGTTCTTCGGAGTACCACGAAAAATTTCAATGCTCTCTAAAGGAATGCAATTTCCGATCCCACCTTCCCTTATTTGGCAGCGAGCGAGAAGTTTTTTATAAGCAGAGATAAACTGCCTGACGGATGGGTTGTTATTTCTTCCCAGATGACTGCGTATGCTACTAAAAAATAGTTCAAGTGATCCTGACTTATGTTATATAGCGGAATGTACTGCAACTTTCCTGGCTTTATAAATCTTTGGTCAAGAGTTTTCAAGTCTCTTAAGCATGCAATCAGTCCTATGAAGCCCATTTTCCTAGTGCTGTATATAAGTAACTCTCCACATGGAAGACTTAGTTTTAAAAAGTAACTTACAGCAAATTCAGCAAATTATCGAACTTTGTCACTGTTGTTGTTGCATAACGCTCGTTTAAATATTCAAACGTCGATACTCTCCTACTATTTAAAATATCGAAAGTATCATTAACGATGCGAATTAATTGCGACAAAGGTTTGCTCCCGGAAAACTCATTGTACTGAAGAACTTCTCTACAAAAGTCGAGAGCATCTGCCACAGATTTACTAAAAGTCTGGACTGCAATCTTTACATTCATTTTGTTTTGTTTTTTTTTTTGCAAAATATATATGCGCCTGCTTTAATTTGTTTCCAAAGTGTAATTGCTCTCGTTCTATTAACTTTACCAAAAATCTAAATATTTCCATTCTATGGCCTGCTCTTCCTCATTAATTATGCATTTTAAATCGCATAAAGCGTTTCTCACAAGTTTTATCATATGACAAGGATCAGGATGTACTATATATTTTTATACCCTAGATGAAATCATAGGGGTATACTAAGTTTGTCATTCCGTTTGTAACACCTCGAAATAATGATGGTAGAGCAAAATGGATTGGACACCCATTCATCATATTAAAAGTTATTTCGATTTTTGCATGTCCGTCCGTCCGTCCGTCCGTCCGTTTGTGCACACGATAACTCGAGAACGCGTATACTTAGAGAGCTGAAATTTTGTACACGAAAAAAAAGTAAAATTGAGTTAGAAAATGAGACAAATCGGTCAACTCCTTCGTGGGGTTGCCATATAAAAATTTCGTTTTCCGTTATATATTTGAACACTGCCTGAGAACGCATCGACGTAGAGAGCTGAAATTTCGTACATGATGCTTTTACTACATTAGCAAAAAAAATGTCAAAAATGGACTAAATCGGGCAACTCCTTCTTGGTGTTGCCATATAAAAATTTCGGTTTTTTACATATACTTTGAAAACGATCAGTCCAAGACATTTTTATTGTACTAAAAACTTCTGCAGAATACGAAATCCTATAAAATTGGTTATAACCATTTTTTCTGTGCGACAAACTGTTCTAGAAATATATGCGAAAAACAGCTTCAAAAGCAATACTTGAATAGATCGGTGAACATACGAAATTTAATACGAGCATTCATCTAGGGTATCATAAGAATTGGTCTTAGACCAATTCTAGCTTTTTTACTTGTTCATTATTATGATGAAAATAACTGTCCGCATTGAAACTCACGAATATCGCAACCAAGAAGTTTCGCGGGACTAAGATTGACTGTTGCTCCATCGAAAGTTATTCCAATAATCTCAGCTCCAGTTGCTTCCAGCTCTTCTAGAAATAATTTAATTATATTTGCCTTCTTTTCGGAATTCATAGATGCGATTGGGAACAAGGCAATAGGATTTTTCCAAGATCGATTAAGATGAACTGCCATCAGAACTAAGATTTGTCTTGCTGGAATTTTACTTCACCCACCATTGCGACTACATATCTATAGAATCTTTTCCCATCCCAATCTACATATCTATAGAATCTTTTCCCATCCCAATAAATATATTTCCTTATATGTATTTCATTAAACACTAAATTCAGAAACAACTTGTCTTTTGCCTTTGCGGCTTCTTCGCATGCTGCTTTAATTGCTATGAAGGACTCTTTGGTAAAGCCTGGGCGACAGCCATAAACCTTATACCATTCTCTTAGGGTTCTCGGATGTGGTAAGCAGTTTGAAAATACTTCCTCGCGTACGAGTAAGCCTTCGGGGACATAAAATTCAAATTTAGTGCAAAGGCACGAATGGGAGCGTTATAAGTTTTCGGAGCAGTTTTTCCTTGGTGTTTGACAAAATGTCTCTCAAAAATATCTTTGGCAGAGCCGACAATTTGAGAAAAAGTATTTGCTGCATCTTCTCCTATGAGATTCTATTCTTTCAGTTCATCACTTTTTTATTTTGTCGGAAAATTTTCTGACGTAATCTATCAATTACTTTGTCCCTGTCCCTGATACTTCACCTCAATTTTTTTTTTGATTTTGCCTTTCTCCTAAAATTAATTTCACTTAATTCTTCAGAGCTTTCGTCAGATATCTCCATACATTCTTTAATGGTAAAATTTTTCTGGATGTTTCCCTTAATAAAAATAATTACTTCAATTTTTGAATTATATACTTACTTACTTGTGCAACGGCACAATTCTAAGAGGAACTGTTTTTGTACAATAATGCAATTATTTTAAACAGGAGGAAATATTTCATATTAAACAAACAACAAAATGGCACTTCATAAAATATTTAATTATTGCATCGGCAATACAGTACACACATATACTTAAAGGAAGCATTGAAATGCATACATAAAAATTATATTCTACCTCTCGTTAACATGAACATATTCGATAATGATAACTCGCTTGATATGATGTTCATCTTTATCGAGAATGTAACTGTATGTAACTTTTTATGATAATGTAGGTACATAAATAATATATAAGTAAACTAAATGCTAACTTACAACGAATCTAGATTTAGTCGCATGTGAAGATGACGCACATTCGATATCACTGTGAAGACTTTCTTCAGAGTTGCGTGAGCATACCGAAAGGACGATCAGATTCTTTTGTATAATAAGAATAATCGATTACATATCGATCGTATAGTTCAATACTGGAACAAATAAAAATGAAATTGACATATAATTTGTACATATAATTAGGGTATTTTTCTTTTCAAAACAACTTCAACTATATACTGGAATAGGATTTGTATCCTGTTTTCATTAGTTAGTCAGCATTACTCAAATATATATTCGAATAGTGAATATTATACTCCACTTATTGCAGTACTTAACTTCAAAATGTATTTTCGGACTTGTTCCAGTATTGAACTAGACGATCGATGAATTAAGTAACTTGTAAATAAAAATTTATATAGAAATAAAAATACACATAAAGGGAAAACTTGCATCAAATGATCCTGCATTTAAATATCGCTATAAATTTTGTTGCATATTATCGCATAATTCTTGTTTTTGGCACTAAATGTACAAAATAGAAAAAAATAATTATTCTTCGGAAATTCTTTTGATTTGACTATTTGATTAAATATTTGTAAAATACAATAATTATATAGGCGCAGTGCTAATAAAACAGTGCCTCATTATGCGAAAGTGTTAACAAACACTTACTTACATTTGATGGGATTACTTCTCCAGTGTTAACTATAGAATAGCTTGCAGGAATAGGCCGAGCTTTATATACAAATTTTCCATGAGTGTAAAAATATAAAGATTACAGAAATTTAATTTAATTCTTGAAACCATAACATTTTGTTGAATTCTTTTTAAGCTATGTAATTAATTGCTACAAAAAAATATGAATAGACTGCGTAATACTAAAATTTGATGCTACTTCAACTGGAACTTCCTCCATATTGCTAGTGAGGAAAGATTCAGATTCCTCCATAATAAGTCCGGGCTGTTCACACATTTGAACATTCTTATATGTAATAGGTATGTAATAATTAGAGTCAATGTTCATAGTAATTACTTACTATCATATCAATAAGACGACAAGGTACTGCATTGCTATTTAAAGTTTTCCTTCTGCCGAGTTTTTGAATATCCGCCTCTACAAAGTGGTTCTTACAAATAAAATGTGAGCTCTTTGGGATGAATTCTGGTTTCCTTATTGCTTCCAGCCACTTCTTTTGCAATATCACATCCTTAGGTTATCTAAAACAGGTAATATATTGACTAATGCTTATATTTTGTTGGTTTTATGATGTTTGAAGTCACAATACAATTTAAACTATTGTTAATAAATTGTTAACTTCCAGGCTTATCCAGGGGCGGATTTGATCACTTGGCCGCCCTAGGCCTATGGAAGATTGCCGCCCCCCTACTCCCTGTAAAACACGAAAAATTGAATGATCTATATCCAGTGAAGGGACCCCAGGCTAGAATTAGCGGAGTAGGCTGCCTCATAAATCGGAGTAGATTTGAAAAAAATGGAGTAGAATTAAAAATAACACTTTCCAACGAATTATTTTATTTAAAAAAACGAAAAAGTATAAAAATGTAATGAAATACCCACAACTACAAGAAAAAATCGCCGCCCCCTAAATCTGCCGCCCTAGGCCCGAGCCTACTCGGCCTATAGGGAAATCCGCCCTGGGCTTATCACAAATTGAAAGTTTTCTCCTACAGAAAATATATTTACACGCCGCGCCGTCGCTATTCTAGTGCAACTTGTGAATTTGCAAAAAGTAAACAAAGTTTTTGTGATGGACATCTGCAGTAAAAATATTCTTTTTCTGCTTTATTTTTAAATAAATTCACATATTTAATTTATATAAATCGTTGCTTCTATTAATAAAAAAGGTAATTTACATAGTGCACTTGCCTGAAACGCGATTCTCCTAGTTTATAATCCGAATTATATTTGCAAGCACTGACCGAACACTTCATTTCTGTTCTTTTAATTGATATGAAGATTTTAACAGGCACTAGTGGCAGTATAAAACTTTGCACTAAATAAACTTCTAAGATAAATTGTTTTGAAAAAACTGATTTCATAATTTTATTAAATTTCGCAAAAGAATTTTAGGTTGAATAAACCTGTTCACAAAACAAAAGCACTTTTGATAATCAGGTCTCAATTAGGTACCTCGCATCTCACTTATAATGTCCTGCTCTTAACAAATTACGCTTATGTACACGAATTATACACGATTCAATCATTCCTGTTTGCTATATAGTATATTCTATTCATTCCATTCAGCCATTCATCCTTCCAATAATCACAAAGATCCTTTAGTCCACCACCGGCACTGTAGAGAGGGGATTGCAAATTATTTGCTTTTCTTGTCGCTTCTTAATATTTTATTATTCTATTCTATGATGAAGATACAAAGTGGATGCTGTGAGTGATAACACCGCATCAAATAAGTATAAGAGATATCTGCGTAGGCTCTCTGGTGCTGATAGTTGTGTGGGAAAATTCCAAGTTGCCTACAGAATTGTATCCCAAGCCCGATTTTAAGACTAGCTTTGACTAGACCTAAGTAAGAACTAAGTAGTTTATCTTAAAATTTAGGTAGACCTCCCAGGTCTAGTCTGAACTAGACTATCCTGAAATCGATGTAAGGTTCCTAGGATAAACTAATTTGTCCTAGTGTGAAGAATAGTTTGGTTTGATATCTACAAATTCAATCAAACTTACATATGTTGTTATCTCTGTGATGTAAACAAAGTATCACAAATAAGTACGAAATTAATGTGTGATGTAAATCAGTTTAAGAGGTCGATCGAATATGTACTTGTTTACACGCAAAGTGGATAAATAATGTTCACACAATTATGTTGCCATCAGGAAGCGACTTGTAATGTAGTAGTTGTCATCAGTGATTGCAGTCGGACATATTTTAGTGTAACCAAAGAAAAGTCTATAAATATAGGTATAAAATAGTGAATGAGTGTCATAAATGCCAGGAGAGCTTTAATGAGCCGAAGGAAGTAATTCTGTGCTTGAATTGCAAAAATTATTTTCATGCTTAAAAAACGCAAAAAATGTTCGAAGACTCGGGAAGAAGCGCGAACAGTAGAAGTGTGAATTTTGCAAACGTAACAAATTGACTAGTGAAACTGAAGGTCTGATCAACAAATTATTCGAAAAGTTTAAAAGAGAACTAGAAAATTCAATTAAGAATCCTCTAATGGAGTTGTATGACATTAAAAAATCTGTTGAGTTTTTATCAGAAAAATTCGCTGAATGCAACAGCAAAATTAGCAAAATGTTAACGGAACTTCATGAACTGAAATCAGAGAATGCAAAGTTGAGAGGGGAAGTGAATGGGTTAGTCCGACAAAACAATATACTGTCCATTATAGAGGCACTAGCATCAAACGTAAACGAGGTCGACGAACTTGAAAAATTACGCATTTCGTCAACCAAGCAGAGCTGATGTACCAGCAGCAATCATTGTCCGCTTTTGTAGGTGGGTGAAAACACATGCTTTTATGGAGGCATATAAGAAAACAGTTCGATCTATTCGTAATGGTCCAGGAATCATCGCTAACACGGTAAACAATGTTCTTGGAGAAGGACGTATATTTGTTGGAGATCACTTAACACCAGCAACAATACAAATATATATGGACCAGAAATGGAAAAATTTATGCGAGAAAATCTGAAGGTACCAGAGCTATTGTCATCAGGCCTACGAACGACTTAGATTGTTTGAATTAAATTTTTTTTTCTTTTTGTTTATTAAAATATTTGTTTTTCCTTTTTTTTCCAAATTGTATATATATATATAAATAATGGCTGACTTAATTGAGGTTATAGAGGAACAGCTAAATAATAGGACAGAATACTTAAATAATGATAATGACGGTAAAATATTCTTTCAGGGTATTTAGTATGAATATAAGAAGGCTACCTAAACACTGATGAACTAACAATTTTACTCAATAATCTGCAAACAGATTTTGATCTCATAGTTTTAACCGATACTTGGCTTGGCGATATTGATTGTTATTTAGCAGATGGTTTCGTAAAATTTGAAAAGCCAGATTGCTTTAGCAAGTGTGATGGCGTTATGATAAATTTAAGTGATACTTTTTCAGCTAAGGTATTAGAATGTGATCTAAATGAGGCAAATGTAATTGAATTGGAAGTTTATTTACCATGCGATAGAAACCTTAATATTACTTGTATATACAGATTGTTACGTTATTGCGGCTACTCAGGGAAAGGTGTGGGTTTTTGGTAATACCGAAAAATCGTGTAGGGCGCCACGTAGTTTTTAGGTTAAACCACGAAACCGATCACATAGAACGCACGGGTAGGTTGAGTTCATAATATATACTTATTTATATTCTTTTCATTTTTTTATACGTTATAAAGCTTATAAAACAAAAAAAGGAAGCTTTCGTACCACCAGTAAAATTATAAAATCAAGGGAAAAAAATTTTACAGTAGAAAACACGCGGCGACTCCAAATCACAACCACCAGCCAGCCGCGCACAAAACACCTAAATATTTAATTAAGGACAAATAGTACTTAGCTTTTGATTGTTAGGGTTTGTCCCCCTTTCTGGCCTTCGACCGACCTTCTCCTTTTCAACCTTGCCGTTCTTTGCGGGTACAAATAAAAATCACGCGGTAGTCTAGATCCCCTTTTTTTTGTTTTGCTATATAAGTTTGCTTAATTTGCTATTTTTTTGTTTCTTTTGGTTTTGTTTGCCAAATGACTTCTTCTTGTCGTCTTTTCTTTTACTTCATTTTCTTGGGCGTTCACCTGCTGAACTTGATTACACTTTCTGGTTCTATGTCCACTCGGCCGCACGTACAAACCACAAAAGAGGAAGACTTATGGGCTCAATAGACGTTCTTATTTTTTTCATCTCGCTCCGGATATCGAACTTCTTGTTCGAAACCTTCGCAAAAAATTGGCTGTACTGTTGCCAATATTGGTGACATAAATTAGACCAGATTTATACTCATATATTTAGCTTGTGCCCGAATCTTTGCTGTGATATTTCGGACTTTGTTGAAAGGGGGAATCTAGGCTTACTTTCGATTACTCGTTTAGAGTACGAATGTTAATTAATTTTAACGAGAAGGAAGAATTTAAACAAGGACCATAGCGTGACTTGATTAATATTATAATATATCATGAGAATTTGTTTGGCTGGTTTAAATAAAGAACGCGGCTAGTTGGTTGTGTGAGAATAGTGCTTATGTTTACTAAGAGTCGTTTAGTTCAAATTTGAGAAAAATTACACGTACCTAGACTTAATTTTGAATCACTTAAAAAGGAGAAAACCTGCTAAATTGACAATATTTAAATTTGAAACTGCTCTTACTAATATATAACGAGATTATTTCAAGCTTAAGATTCTAAGTACGCCAAGTACATAGATCTGAAATAGAGCAACAAACGTTACACTTAATACGTGTGTGAATGCAAAACGAAAGTAAGTAAATATGTGCAAATACGAAAGCCATTCTTAATTCTATACATAAAGGGTTTTCCAATAAGAGGTGTTATTTTAATTAGCCCGCTATTTCGGTAGATGTCACTTTTGCAGCTGACATTTTTTGACATTTGACAAGTAGAAACTACGCCATTAATAAAAATGGAACGATACACGATTCCACGATGCATTGAAATTATCAAAATTCACTATAAAAATGGTGAAAATGTGGCAGAGACGGTTCGTAAAACTCGACATTTTTGTGTCGTCGTGAAGCACCTTGTCGGACCGCAATACAGAAATTGGTAGAAAAATTCGAGCTGTCGGGACAAGTTAGTGATGTGAAGAATAAAACCCGTGCACGTCGCTCAAGAACAGCCGAGAATATTGCTGCTGTAGCCGAAAGTGTTGAAGAAAACCCAGGTTTGTCCATTCTTCGTAGTTCTTTGGAATTAGGCATTCCACAAACGGCATTACACTGTATTTTGCATAAAGATTTGTGTCTTAAGGCTTATAAAGTTCAGTTAACACAAGAACTCAAGCCGGCCGATCATCAGCAACGTCGAGTCTTTGCTGATTGGGTCCTTGAAATGCATGAAAATGATCCGGAATTCCATCGAAAACTCATCTTGAGTGATGAGGCCCATTTCCACCTCGATGGCTTCGTCAACAAGCAAAATTGTCACATCTGGGGCTCGGAAAACCCAAGAGTTATTGTTGAAAACCCTCTCTATCCTCAACGTGTGACTGTTTGGTGCGGTTTATGGTCTCGCGGGGTCATTGGACCTTATTTTTTCGAAAATGAGGCTGGAGCAGCAGTTACGGTGAATGGATTGCGCTATCTACAGATGATTAATGATTTTTTATGGCCGGAATTGGATGGTATTGATCTGGACAACGTTTACTTTCAACAAGACGGCGCTACGTGCCATACAAGCAACGAAACCATTTATCTTTTACGGGAAAAGTTTCCGGACCGTGTTATCTCTCGAAGAGGTGATCACAATTGGCCACCGAGATCTTGTGACTTAACACCTTGCGACTTCTTCCTTTGGGGGCAAGTGAAAGAGAAGGTCTACGCCTACAGCCCAGCGTCGATTCAAGACCTCAGAAATGGAATTCGTGAGGCTATCGAGGACATAGGGCAGCCACTTTGCGATTTGGTTATCGAAAATTTCATGAAAAGGATATGGTCCTGTAGGCGTGGTCGTGGTGGTCATTTGGCTGATGTTATTTTCCATTCCTAACGGCATACCTTCCTCTTTATAATGAAATAAAGATCCGATCATTTATCTCAAAAAGTGGCATTTTTCTTTGAATATCAGAAAACACCTCTTATTGGAAAACCCTTTAGTTCGAATTTTGTTTAACTAATTTAATGATCTGGCATACATAGTTGACATGAGGTTGGACATTGATGCTAAGAGTATTTCGACTAGTTATTCGTATAAGACAAAATGTTTAAGAAGATTCGAAGAAGGCAGATGACTTATGGCATCAGTCTCGTTTATCCTCCCGCCATCGGGATGGTTACATCTAGGCCAACTCCAACCCGCGTAGAGAAGGAGATCTAGGAGGGCTGGCTTCTGGACCGCCAGAGCTTTCAACCTCAAACTTTTGACAGCGCGAGAGTTTAGTAGATTCGGATTTACTTGTTCTGAAAATAAGAAATTCTGAGTAGTATTACCGATTATTACCAACAAAACAACATATTATCACGAACTCCACCGTCAACATTAAAGGCACAACTTGGGAATTTCTGGGATGTAACAAGATCACCTAGCTTAAATCCTTTTAATTATACAAAGTCGCTTGAAGAGTATTTAAAAAGTAAAAGAAATGTATTAAACCACTTAATAATAGGCGATATAAATATAAATATACTGGATAATAGAGCTTCGACCATATAGCATGAATATAAAAATACACTAATGAATCTATAAGTTACAATAATGAATACTTACTCGGAACAACGAGGGTAGGGTCTCATAATTCGTCATGGATGGATCATGTATTCTTGAAGCAGGCTGGTGAAGTAAATTTTTCACCTGCCATTTACGAATCTTACATCACAGACCATTACTGTATACTATGGTTAAAATGCGTTTCATGAATACAAGCAAAGCAAACTAGAGATCTGACAAGCAACTTTATAGGCATATTAATATTAAATTATTAATTATTAAATTATCCCAGACAGCTTTACAAACTCGATTGTATTCCCCATTCATAAAAAAAGAGACCCAAACTCACCTGAAAATTATAGAGGACTTTCATTCATGAAAACAACCGACTTGGTTTATGGGATCAAAGTCACGATG
Source organism: Dioctria rufipes (assembly GCA_963924295.1). Lineage (NCBI taxonomy): Eukaryota > Metazoa > Arthropoda > Insecta > Diptera > Asilidae > Dioctria > Dioctria rufipes. The sequence continues at coordinate 43,967 of CAWUPM010001018.1, read as the reverse complement.
TTCCAAAGGAGTCACATGCAGGATTCAGATCTGGCTATTCTACTACTGATAACTTTTTCAATATCTTTAGAATAATTAAAATCAAATTAATTAAGAAAGGAGGAAAAGTATACGAATTTTTTGTAGACTTCAAAGCCGCATTCGACACCATTAATAGAGCTGCGCTATTCTATAAACTCTACCAGCTTGGAATATCGATCAAATTTATAAGATGTCTCCAAGGGCTATACCAAAGTACTACTGCACAAGAATGGAATGGAGACGTTCTCTCAGAAAAGTTTTATACCAACACAGGTTTAAGGTAAGGGTGTTTGTTAAGTCCCATGTTGTTCCCATTATTCATTAATGATATTGACGACAGTATGGAAGGGGGAGTAAATATTGACGGCTTTGTTGTTAAAAGTTTGCTATATGCAGATGACTTAGCCCTAATTGCTGAAAGTCCAGCAGAAGTACAGAGCAAGATAAATAAGCTGGAAGGATATTGCCAAATGTGGAATCTGATACTCAATCTAGAGAACTCCAAAATTATGATATTCCAGAGAGGGGGGGGCATGAGGGCAGCCTCAGAAAACTGGGTATATCAGGGAGCAGAAATGGAAGTTGTTAAAAAGTTCAAGTACTTGGGAGTAACCCTGATCCCAAAATTATCAATACGGGAACTTCTAAGGGAACGTCTAGTTGCAGCAAAAGGAACACTCAACAGCACATGGAATAGTTTCATGAGGAACGAGCAGGTAAATCACTCCCCTAAATTTAGGATGTATTCCGCAGTTTCAACATCATTGATGTGTTATGGAGTACAAGTTTGGGGATTCATGGTGGTTGAAAAATTGCAACGGTTTTTTAATAAAAAACTGTTGTTTTTACCTAATAAAACTCCTAACTATGTGTTTAGGTTAGAAACAGGTTTACCGAACCTGTATATATACATGTTAACAATCCATTTTGCATATATGCTTAAAATCCTGGGCTCTTACAAGGAAAGTGGATTGCAGTATATATTAGCAAATAAAGCCATAGATAGCGAATTTCAGAGCACAAAAACTCTGTCACCAGTTCTGGCTGAAATTTTGGAAAAAGAGGAAAAGTGGTTATTGGAAAAAGCTCAGGATATGGCTGCACAAACTGTACGTCACGGACTTTATGATAAATTAGACTATAATTTGGGGGAACTGAGCTACTTCAATGATAGTTTCTCTACTATGAAAATACGGCTAATTCTAATGTATAGGAGTAGTATGTAATCACTAAATGCCAGTCCGTGGTGCATAGCTTATAGCTCAATATGCTCACTTTGCAATTTATAAGATGACGAAGACTTGCTGCACTACCTGGTTGTACGTCCTATTCTGGAAGAATTCAGAATTCTAGCGTTCGGTAAAACATATCTCACAGAAGGTGAGGTAATTACAATTCTGAAGCGAAAAAATTTTGAAGGTCTTTTCCAATACGCCAAGCTTGCTTGGAAATATCGACAAATGCTCATAGAACAGTACAATAACTAGCAAAAATATTTATGTATATATTTATGTACGACTCACTTATTGGGATTAGAATAGTAAATCATTTTCTAACTAGATTTTACTCAGGCTTATGGACTTGAATTAATATGGATTAATCTTAAATGAATGTCAATATATGTATTTAGCCTAAGCCAAATAGTTTTTTTTTTGTTGTTGTTATTAATAGGATATTACTTAGTTATACATTAGTCAGTATGAACTTTTTTTTATATTGCTACCAACTCGGCAGACGATCTCGGGTCATTGTTGATGTTTATTTTAATATTCAATTATGGGTATCTGGAATGAATTAGATGAACTGTTAAATAAACTTATTATTATTATGGCAACCACTATCGTCGGTGCAGGACGGAGCTCTTGTCTGTCGCTGGTTATAGCAGGCCACAGAACTTGCAACACTAGTCCACGAGGCTTCTCCTAGCTTTGGAGCCGTTGCAAGTGCTATGGAAAGGACAAGCACTCTGTTAGAGATGATAAGCTGGAGTGATGATGAGGACAGTTTGTGGAGGTCTATGATACTACCGGCTGCCCTCGCGGGACTCTATAACGGTACCGGTAAGTTTTTTCGTTCATTCGTTCGACTATTAAGATTTAATTCGGTTTCGGTCTCGTGCTAAATTTCAAAATTTTATATTGAAAAATCGCTCGTTTAGGAAATAAATTTTTTACTAGATTATTTTTGGAAATTTGGAACCTCTTGGAACTGCCACTTACCCTATTGTCAAAGTAGGGTTAAGTAATAAATTTTCTGTTTTTAGACATGTTTCAAAATTTTTGGTATCCGTTATACACAGTCGCTCTTGAGAATTTAATGTTTCTTTTTTTTTTCTCTTCTCGTTTAATTTTTAGTGTCTAGTTTGTTTTCGTTGTCCCTTTTGACCCATTTTGTGCTATTTTTAGACTAGTAAGCGTCTGGTTTTTTTACATATTGTAGAGCCTATTGCCTCCTATTTTTAAGGATTTTGAAAAAAGCTAAAGAGCCAAAAATAAAAGAGATATATATACATAAAAAAAATAAAAATAAAATAAAATTATTATTATTATACATGGATTGGGTAGTAAATTACAGAATGAAAGTTGGGAGAGTATCTACTCTAGCAATAACATTAATAGTAGCTTGTAGCCTGTGAAAGAGTGGACTACTCCAGCTATTATCGCTTTGAATAGGTATCGAAACAGACTAGCAGTTAAGCAGCAACCATTTTCTGAAAAACTAGTATACAGATATAAAACATATAGAAATAAGTTAAAAAATATTATAAAATAAGCTAAAATATCATGCTATAAAGCAAAATTTTAGAGGTTAAAAATGATCAGAATAGGCTGAAATGAAATAACTTTTAATCAAGCGTATAAGTAACCTCTTTCACAAATTCGCAACACTTCAGGTCTTCTAATTGATAGCCCCCTGCAGAATTCAATATACACTTTGCAAGTGTTGGAGAAACTATATCTAACTCAGTTCAGGGCTCTGGACAAGATGATCTTTGGATTCAGTCTGACCATCCACATCTTTCTGAAATGAGGATTATTACTCGAGATGAATTACTATTCCATATAGCTGGTCTAAATAATAATACAATGGACGGTAGTGATAGTTATACTACAAATATAATTCGAGGTGTAACCAGTGAAATTACTTAGCCCCTCTGTTAAATTTTCAGTTTATCGCTATTACAAGGTGTTTTTCCGAGTTATTTGAAAGAGGCGAGAATTACACCCATATGTATATAAGGATAAGGAAAATCTTGACCTAAATAACAACAGACCCATTTCGCTGTTATCAAATATTAGTAAGATTTACGAAAAATGTATCAAGCAAAGTTTTTAGAATATCTAAACGCAAAAAATATCCTAGCACCAAACCAATACGACTTTAAAGCGAGCACTAGCACTTCAAACGCTCTTTATAACATCACTAAACATATAATCCATGGAGCTGATAACAATGAATGTCCTGTTGCAATATTTTTATATGTGAAGAAAGCGTTTGACACCGTAAACCATAAACTTCTGATTCAGAAGTTATGGAAATTTGGCATTCGTAGTAAAACCCTGGATCTATTAAATTTTTATCTTGAAAACAGAACAGAGCGTGTTAAAATAGACAATACTATTAGTGAACCTATTATAGTGAAATACGGTGTACCATAAGGCACTGTATTGGGGCCACTGCTATACTTAATTTATGTAAATCATTTGTGTAAGCTAAAAGATAGTAATGTTTTTACCAAACAAGGGGCTTAAAAATATTTACGAGTGGTTGTGTAATAGTAAGCTGGTCTTAAACTTAAATAAAACATATTGTAGAATGTAAAATTGAAATTAACATTTACTTTGAGACAATTTGAAAGATTACGACATTATTGGCTGACCTAATTAGATTATAAAACTATATTGATTTAAAGCAAAAGAGATGAGAATATCTACCTTGATGTATGTAATTAGCAAAAAGAACTGATTTTCTGTTACGATTAATTGCTTTTAGACTTTGGTTGTTGATGTCTGTGCTAAGTTGCGACTGTATACGTATTATATGACTTTCGGGAAAAAACGAAATTATAACATACGGCAACATAGCATCCTACTAAATAACTTCCAGATAAGCCACACTAAGGAGATTAAATACTTGACGGTAATTATAGATAGTGATCTAAGATGGAAGAAACACATTTTACACGTATGCAATAGAATACGGAAAACCACATATAAATTTCTTTTGTGACGCAACATTCCAATAGTGTCGCGAAATGAATGGGGAAGTTTCGGGGCAGCCTAAGTATTAGGAAATGTCACATTTTGAGTAGACCTTCGATAGATTAAGAACGCGGCGTAATTTTATAAACTAAACGTATAGAGTAAATGAAGTAGTGGTTTTTACATTATTTCGGTGATTTATTTTAATATTTCCATCACCAAAATTAATATCCATTACAATTGGCGCAGGCGGTATTTTCGATGTTAGACTACCTATTGAACAGTAACTGGAAAGCAAAAAGTTAAAGTGCGTAAAATGTATATACATATACATATCGTAACAATTGTGTTCTACAAAAAGGATTAATTATATAAAAAAATATAAAAACAAAAGTCAGTATAAAAAATATCTACCATCAATTATTATCAAATATCCATCAATGTGATAAAATCGTAAGTCTGGGCACCTTAGAATTGACTTACTAGCTCGTATACTGCCACGTCTGGGCACACTCATAAATTTTCTATTAACTCATTTAGACAATTTTTCAAGAAAATATTTCCTCACTAATTGAGCGTACTAGAATTGTATTCAATCACAACAGAACCACCAGCTAGATGACATTCAGGTGGACAGCGTAGCGGTATGAAAATGATAAGAATATGTGGGTTTATGTTTACTGTTGCATTTATTGAGGATTATTCTCAGTACCCTCAAATTCAAACTATACATTTAATTTACTTGACTATTCTTAATAATTATGCTTATTAATTGCTCAATTGCATATGTAATTATCATGCCGTATCTCGGCATATGTTTAGTTAAATGCAATTTATAGCGTTTTATAACTTTACCACGATTTGCGCACTTCTTCTATTTCACTTCAATCTTAACTTAACTATAATGTTTCGTTGCATATATAATTCAAAATACCAAAGGTTAGCATGTGTTTAATTTTATGCAAGAAACCTTAATAACTATAGTATGTAGTAATGAGTATCCACACAATATACTTATCTTAGTCCCAAACTTCCTGTCCGTTGGCAAAACCAACTACACAAATTTATAGCATGTATAATAAGTACCTTGGTATGTTTTATTTTATGCTTTATTGCTGAAAATGAAGAAAAAAAGATTACCGAATTGATCGGATGCTAGTAGTCGCATGTAAGATCACTATCGAAAAACTGAGGATTTTCTTAGGACTCGCCTCCTTTTTATAGCCTCTGAGCGGCCATTTTGTAATATGTTCCACAAGAAAAATGCGAATTTAGCATATTTTTCGAACTTCCCTGACTTATACAATTATTTCTGCAAGTTGCGAATTCATATAATTCTCATATGAAAACATATTTGCATGTTATACAAATGTTTAGTATGCGGAGTATATGAATTTCGCGATAAATTACAATGCTTCCAATTGCATGTGTTAGTTGTTGGGCTGTCAAGAAATTCGTTTCTTGGCAGTTTCGCATGTAATTGGCTTATTTTTAAAGTTTTTTTGAAATATTTTTTTAATTAGTTGATGCTAAGTAATATATGTGTTTATTTTCCATTTCAGATAAGTTCCTGGACATCTATGATGAAATATCAGATGTGGACTTGGAGGGATCAAATAGGGAAGTAATATGTACTTAATAAGTCAAACTTAATTCTTTTTAATTTGTTTCAGCTGTGTTCAACACAATCAATACAAGAGATTGCTCCTCATTTAGCAGAATCGGAGTAGTATCTAGTAGTTTTCATCCATTTCGTACACCCTTAAACTTGCCAACCTCTCAGAAGTACAGAGAGATAATCACTAAAGATACATACACCACTGAGACGCATATCACTCCGCGATCAGGAATGGTATTAGAAATACCTACAATGAGCCGTGATGATGAAATTTTATGTCTCTCTCAGAAAATTGTACCTGGCGTTTTCATAGCTAATAGTTTAATTAGGCCGCAGAATGGGAAATTACGGCTTAGTATGATAAACACACTTGAGAAATAAATTAATTTATCAAATGTGGAACCAAAGCTAGAATCGTTACGAAATTTCAATGTTTACATGTTGGAGAAGAAACATACAAGCGATTTAGAGGCCTCAGAAAGACAACGTTTTCAGCGATTGGAAAAAGGAATAACTTTAGACCAAATACATAATACGGAGGAAATAAAAGCAGTAAAGGAACTATGTGAAGCATATAATGACATATTTCATTTGAAAGGAGAACAACTACCATTTTCTAACGTTACTTCTCACAACATCCCCATGACATGTGATCAAGCCCCTATTAATCAGAGACCATACAGACTGCCAGATATTCCTAAAAATGAAATTATCACACATATAAAGAAAATGTTAGATGAACAAATTATTACCCCAAGTAACAGCTCCTGGAATTCGCCCCTATTGGTAGTTCCTAGGAAACCAACCCCGAATGGTGAAAAGTTATGGAGAATAGTAGTTGGTTTTCGGAAACTGAACGAAAAAATCATCAGAGATGCATTTCCGCTACTCAGAATTGAAGACATATGCGACCAATTGAGAAATTCACGCTATTTTTCAACATTGGACTTAGCTAGCGGATACCAATGCACCCTTCAGACATCGAAAAGTCGGCTTCCAGCACGGCATACCGACATTATGAATTCATTGGAATGCCTTTTGGATTAAAAACAGCTCCAGCAACTTTTCAGCGAGCAATGAATCGTGTGCTTACTGGTTTGCAAGGCCTAAAGTGTTTCGTTTATCTAGACCTTATTGTCGTCAATGAGAAAGGTCTGGAAGACCATATAAAACAACCGACCGACATTTTTGAAAGACTAAAAGAATATAACTTAAAGCTCCAACCACGAAAATGTCAATTTCTCAGAAAGGAAGTGGTTTATTTCGGCCACAAATGCTCCCGTAAAGGTTGTGCTCCAGATAACGAGAACATTAAATGTGTTCAAGAATTCCCACCATCTACTACCTTAAAGCAATTGCAAAGTTTTTAAGACTAGCCAACTACTATAGAAAGGTCATTCCCAGCTTTTCTAAGACCGACATCGAAGAAGACATCGAACACTGAAGCCGCATTCCAACTCTAAAAAGGTCGCTCACCACGCCGCCAGTCTTAGCTTATCCAGACTTTAAAAGGCCTTTATCGTCATAACAGACTCCAGCAACGAAGCATTGGGTGCAGAATTATCACAAGGACATCCCGGCCAAGATAGTCCTATTGCTTACGTAAGTCGGACCCTTAATAGAGCGGAAAGACATTATTTAACAAAAGAGAAAGAATTGTAAGGTATAGTGTGGGCCGTGAAAAATTTTAGATGTTACCTCCTTGGAAGAAAATTTACTGTCTACACGGGTCACCAGCTATTGTTAGGAGTGTTCAACGCTAAAGATCCCACGTCACGCCTAATACGATTTCATCACAAATTTTCGGAAGGTAATTATGAGAAAAACCATGCCGAAATAACTGCAATGCCGATGCTTTAAGCCGAATCCCTCAAGAAGGTACTACAATGCTTGTGACCATAACGTCGAAAAGTAAGCAACAGAAAACAGAAGACTAATTAAACCTTCAATCTCAAGTTCAACAAGAAATACAAGTAAACAATGAAAAAGATTTAAGAGAATTATTTGAAATTGGGGAAAAATATAATTAGAACACATTGGAAGTAAATGATGGTAATACTCAATGCGAGATTCTAACTAAAAACAAAAAAAAGATATTGATGAAATATTAAATGTCTTTCATATAAACCCACTAGGGGGCCACCAAAGATTGAAAAAACATATCACCGAATTCTGAGGAAGTACAGGTGTAAAAATAAAATAAAGGATATAGCAAAGTTCATTAAATCTTGTCCTAAATATTACACACAAAAATTACAAGCTAATCCGGATGCCAATGATACAGCGAAAAAGCACTTCGACAAAGTGTACCTGGACATAGTGGGTCCACTTCCAGTCACGGCCCTTGGGATTAAGTATATACTAGCATTCGAAGATGAGCTAATACGCTTCATGTATGCTAATTCTTTCCAAGACTGCGAAGCAGTAACGGTTGCAAAAAGTTTCTACGAAGAGATTATTACACGGCACAGAATACCGAAAAAAATTATCGCAGACTAAGGCACGAATTTTATTCAAACGTTTGTATAAATTCCTACGCATACAGAAAATAAATACTATGACGTACCACCCACAATCAAATGACGCCCTGAAAGTTTCCCATAGACCACTATCGGAATATTTGCGAAATTTCGTGAATGAGAACCCTCACTCTTGGGATGAATGGTTGAGGCAAGCCGTCCATGTACATAATAACACCGAACACTCTTCAGTACGTCTGACTCCCTTGGACTGCCTTTTTGGTTTTAAACGCAAACTGGAACCAATTTATGATCATGAAAATTATTTTTATATCCTAAGAAATAAAATCCAACAAGTCCATAATATTGTCAGGACAAATATAATAAAAAGCCAAGAAATAACGAAAAAATATTATGACAGAAACCCTTCCCGAAGGGTTCAAAGTCATTCAAAACTAGTGACTTAGTCCTCTTAAAAAACGAAGGCAAAGATAATAAGGTATCACCTATTTGGACCGGATCATATGAAGTAAATGATGTAACCTTCCGTGTGAATTTAAATATTGAGATAGGTCGACAAGTGAAAGTAGTTCATTAGAACAGATTAAAGAAATTCCATGCTTAGTTATTATTATTTTCTTTTCATTTAGTTATTATTACCCGCCTCTTTGTTATTTTATTAAATTTATATCTTCCCCTACCAGGTATTAATATGAACGGAATAGGCATTATTGTCCTGGGAGCGCTCTTCACTGCCGGAGCAGAAGTTCCATTTACATGGCCTCCCCTAGATAAACCTGGGATTATTTTCGAGGAAGCAGGTCCGGTTTCACACAATATGTAGTTAATGCACACTAGATAATAACGCAAGATAATACAATACCGTAGTATATTTTACTATTTCACTTATATAAAATAGTTTATAATTTCCATAGTATTATTTTAGTATTCCTATAGGAAATAGATAATTTGCCTGGCTCAAAGGCGAAAACTTTTATTTACAGATTGCGATTGTGAGGCATAATCTAACGAAAGAAAAAGGTCCTAACTTTCGTAGAAGTAGTACATATTCTTTTTTTTAGTAATTGTCGATACGAAATACGCCTAAGCAATAAATTTAACAAAATTCAATATCTCTTTAGTTGTTATAAAATATAATATTAACTTCCTCATTGCGCTGATAAAAATGACCGGTGCTTAGTTTTAGTATTGTAAATAAATAAGTAAATAATTTACCTATTTCCTTTAAATTTTTCCTTGTGCATTGTGTAAATAACTCGTAAAGAATTACATCATTGTGCCGTAGTTTATTGCATCTTCTTGTGTAAATGAGATCTGTAACCGACATCTAGACGCCTGAATTTCATCACCAAGCAAAGATGTCCTAAAAGGAAAATCTTTATAAAAAGCCGTCATAAAGCAGCCGACAGGACTAAAAACGGTTTATGCCTGCCTTAGTTTTGTGAAGACTATACCAAATTTAACTTAATGACAAGTTAGGACACAGAAGAGTTTTCAGATCGTTTTACATTTAAAATGTACACCACTAGAAAAGGAAAGAAAGAAGAAAAAAATAACAATGAGAATGGGCGAAGTTTCCAGATTGTACTCTCATAAAATGTTCCCGCGCTTTTGTGAAAACAGGTTTTTCTGAAATATTGAGTTGCTTCCAGAGTTGTTGCTGTAATCCTATGATATTTGAATGCACGTGCTTCTGTTTACAATGGCTTTGCTCTGAAGAGATTACGTGGGAAGAGCTGGTGCTGGATTATCTTAGCGAGTTCTTTTCTGCGGTTCGGTGTTAACAGTGCCACCGAATCTGTCATTCTCGTGCTCTTTTCTTCCCTACTGGTGTAGTGGGAAGAAAAGAGTCGGGAAATGACAGACTCGGTGGGGGTGGTTACACCGAGTCGCAAAAAAGAATAGTGAATATTTTCGGGGGAAATGAGAATTTTATTTGACAGAAATTTTACTTCTCCTTTGATCATTTTAGCTAGAGCGAAATTTATCTTTTTCTTAAAAAAGTGAGGTAGTGTGACCCGATCTACATTATTATGAATAGTTTGAAAAGATTTTGAAGGTATTCAATAAGATTTTATCATTCGGGTAATACTACGTTCTCTCAATTTTTGTTTTTAACTCGCTGTCTCAGTTGCACTACAATAATGCATAGCCAAGTTCATTTCCCCATTCATGCAAAAGACGTAAGTATGTGGCATATATTTCTTTGTTTTTAGAAAACAAGGAATATTTTCTATATCTTATCTTCGTATTAGGTTATCTATGAATATACATTTCATATACATACATATATGCATTTCTCAAATGGGACTTAAGAAACAAATCTAAAGGGAAAATTTGAGTTATTAAAATTGATTCCTTTAAATAAAGTGGAAGTGAGTTTTACTTATGGAATTAAAGAAGTCTTACGGATTATAATTTGTAATCGTAAAATAAAAGCGTTTGCTAAGATTAAGTTTTGTGTGATATTTATTGATATTTTATGAAATATTTAGATTAGCTTTGATAAGCTCAGTCAGAGTTAGACACATATGTTGTGACTGTATCTTTTTTGGTGCTAAAAAATAAATTAAAAAAAAAAAACTAATAAAAAGGTGAGGAAGCACCAACAATCCTCGTGTGTTTTGTGTCTTGTAAAAATCTAATTTTTTAAACACTTAAATCACTTTTGCCTTTGTAAAAAATTTAATTAGAAAGAGAATTCCAGTGAGTAGTGTTTCGTAAACTTCAGTTAATATTAAAGGACTTTACTTTAGCTGACTAGTATAAAATGAAAAGACATACTATTATGGATTATTTTAAGCCTATGAAAAAGCAATTAATAGGAGACAGTACACCAGTACCTAACAGTGATTAGGTTTCCGAGGATCATGTGCAAACATCAGATGTAGAGTCTGGAATGTTACCATCTATGTCATCGGAGCGATGTGAAAGTGCAGTAATAGACAATGCGAATAACAACAGCATTGATATTTCGAGATATATAAAACAAAAGCGGAATGACCTCTTGAAAGCACTGACATCGATTTGGACGCCTTCAGCCTCTTTTAAGCTTCCAGTTATGGGAAAACGAAATTTGAAGTTTCAATCACGTTGGCTACAGAAATACAAATGGTTGGTATATTCCGCTTTGATGGATGGGACATACTGTAAGATCTGCGTGCTATTTAGCACTGGGACTGGTGGAATTGGAAGTTAAAATCGTTGGTGTCTGAGCCTATTAAAACCTGGAATGATGCACTAGAAAAATTTTATGATCATCAAAAGTGCGAGTACCACAAGACTTCTATTATAAAATCGGAAAACCGACTTAGCGTTGATGCTGGAAAACAGCTTCATGTGAATGTTTTAATGGACGAGGTCAATGCAAAACTCATTGAAGAAAACAAAAGGAAAATCATACCGATAATAGAAACAATTTTATTGTGCGGCAGACAAGGCTTAGCATTGCGCGGTACGAAGGAGTATGGAAAAATTACCGGAGAAGAACAAGAAATTAACAACGGCCACTTTCGTGCCATTCTACGGTATCGTGCGAAATCAGATGCAATGTTGCAAAAGAACCTTGAAAAGGGCAGCAAAAATACAAAGTGCAACACAATACAAAATGAAATCATAAATGTTTGCTATACCGTAATGACAGGTAAAGTTACTGAAAAAGTTAATAAGTCGAAAGCCTTTTCAGTCCTAGCTGATGAGACTGCAGACATTTCGGGCATTGAACAATTATCATAGGTGTACGATATGTCGATGCTGAATCTTTCAAAATTAGGGAAGATTTCTTGGAGTTTGTTCCAGTCACTGAGTGCACTGGAAAAAACATAGCCATATTTTGATTTGTTTAAGAAACAATGGAATAGATTGCAAATATCTTGTTGGATAAGGTTATGATGGAGCTAGGTCCATGAGTGGAGATTTGCATGGAGCTCAGGCATTTATAAAACAAATACACGAAATGGCAATATATATACACTGCGCCTCTCACAGTTTGAATTTAGCCGTGTCCAGAGCTTGTGACGTTCCACAAATTCGAAATTGCCTAGGAACCATAGAGACAGTTTACAACTTTTTTAATATACCGAAAAGGCCAGCTGCGTTACAAGAAGAAATTGGTGCAGATGCAAAATACCAGAAGTTGAAGAAACTATGTCCTACCAGATGGGTGGAACGACAGGAAGCAGTAATCACATATATTGAGCTACAACCAGCTGTAATAAAAGCATTTAATAAAATTAAGGGATTAAAGGACGCACAGACTTCGAGCGGAGCTTTTCGATTGCTGGCAGCTATATCAAATTTGGAATTTGAGTTAATCTATTTCATCAATAGGTTTCATGCCAAGTAATGCAATCAGTACACTCGATTATATTGCCGTTAAGTATACTGTTGCAAAAGGAGGGTATTGAACTATTACAAGCGTTGAGATTGGCCAAAAATGCTGAGGATGAAATATATTTCAAATGCTATTTTTCAAACAATGTATAAAAAAGTAATAGAGATTTGTGATAAAAACGAGATAGCTGTACCCATTAAAACAAGATCATCGTTCAAATATTGAAATAGACACTACCGAAGACTATTTCCGTGTAGCAGTTGTTGTGCCAATTTTGGATACATTTTCAACACATTTAAAGGATAGATTCATCAAACATGAAAGTATTCTTAACAGTTTTAAAATTATATATAAAAGGAACGTTTCAACAGGTGAAGAAAATGAGGGTATAACCAAATTATTTCATATGTATCAAAATATTCTTGATTGTTCAAATGAATGTGAATTTGTTGGAGAAGTAAAAATGTAGCGTAGGTACATAAATTCTACTAATTCGGAGATGCACGATGTGCACGATGCACTGAAGGTGGTTATTCTTGTTTTATTTCTTGAATAGAGTATGATTATTTTGTTAATGACTTATTTTAATTTTAGATATGCAACTCCAGTACATTTTTATAATAAAGGGTTTTCCAATAAGAGGTGTTATTTTAATTAGCCCGCTATTTCGGTAGATGCCACTTCTGGAGCTGTCATTTTTTGACATTTGACAAGTAGAAACTACGCCATTAATAAAAATGGAACGAAACATGCACGATTCAACAACGCATTGAAATTATTAAAATTCACTATAAAAATGGTGAAAATGTGGCAGAGACGGTTCGTAAAACGCGAATATTTTTGGGTCGTCGTGAAGCACCTTGTCGGACCGCAATACAGAAATTGGTAGAAAAATTCGACCTGTCGGGACAAGTTAGTGATGTGAAGAATAAAACCCGTGCACGTCTCTCAAGAACAGCCGAGAATATTGCTGCTGTAGCAGAAAGGGTTGAAGAAAACCCAGGTTTGTCCATTCCTCGTCGTTCTTTGGAATTAGGCATTCCACAAACGTCATTACACCGTATTTTGCATAAAGATATGGGTCTTAAGGCTTATAAAGTTAAGTTAACACAAGAACTCAAGCCGGCCAATCATCAACAACGTCGAGACTTTGCTGATTGGGTCCTTGAAATGCATGAAAATGATCCGGAATTCCATCGAAAACTCATCTTGAGTGATGAGGCCCATTTCCACCGCGATGACTTCGTCAACAAGCAAAATTGTCGCATCTGGGGCTCGGAAAACCCAAGAGTTATTGTTGAAAAGCCTCTCTATCCTCAACGTGTGACTGTTTGGTGCGGTTTATGGTCTCGCGGGGTCATTGGACCTTAATTTTTCGAAAATGAGGCAGGAGCAATAGTTACGGTGAATGGATTGCGCTATCGACAGATGATTAATGATTATTTTATGGCCGGAGTTGGATGGTATTGATCTGGACAACGTTTACTTTCAACAAGACGGCGCTAGGTGCCATACAAGCAACGAAACCATTGATCTTTTACGGGAAAAATTTCCGGACCGTGTTATCTCTCGAAGAGGTGATCACAATTGGCCACCGAGATCTTGTGACTTAACACCTTGCGACTTCTTCCTTTGGGGCCACGTGAAAGAGAAGGTCTACGCCAACAGCCCGATTCAAGACCTCAAAGATGGAATTCGTGAGGCTATCAAGGACATAGGGCAGTAACTGTGCGATTTGGTTATGGAAAATTTCATGAAAAGTATATGGTCCTGTAGGCGTGGTCGTGGTGGTCATTTGGCTGATGTTATTTTCCATTACTAACGGCATACCTTCCTCTTTATAATGAAATAAAGATCCGATCATTTATTTCAAAAAATGGCATTGTCTTTGAATATCAAAATAACACCCCTTATTGGAAGACCCTTTATATTAAAGATACTTGCTGTGCTGCCTGTTACTACATGTACAAACGAGAGGTCATTTAGTACCTTAAACCGGCTTAAAAATTATCTTCGTAATACAATGGCTGAAAATCGACTTAATTGTTTGGCTTCCCTAAATATTTACAGGGAAATAATATTGACAACAGAGGAAGTTCTTATGGAATTTAGTAAAAATCCGCGTCGCCTAATTGTATAAGAAAATGTTGATAAAAATGAGAATTTTGAAAGTCTATTTGCTATCTTTACTTTTTGTTACTTTCATGTAAAATGCGACAATATTTGAATTTTTTAATTATGTAAATGTATGTAGTTATACCAATGAATCGTTAAATTAAAACTGTGTTTCAATTTGTTCTTCTTCACCAATTTTTTCAACCCGGTTTGCATACTGCATACCTATTCCCGTCTGGGATGGCCCATTATTTGACGAGTGAATTTAATGAGTCCTCAATTTCCTTTCACGTTAGATGAGTTTGTTTTACACTGAAAATTGCACATTAGTTGATTTTGTTTTACACTGAAACTCGTAAATTAATGTCAAAATTTTATTATGTATATTAAAACACAACAAGAAATTAACTATATAAAGTAACTAAGCAAAAAAGGTTATCTAATGAAATTCCGAAAGTGATTACTTGTCGCCCGATATGTGAGGAATAAAAAAGCTTTCTTTATGGTCCGCACTCATTACCGGTCATTGACTTTGCAGGTATTTTGTTGATGCGGCAATCGATATTCAAAATGAGAGTAATGAGTTGCACCTTTGTAAAAACATTGCCCTGGTCATTGACTTCATTGATGAGTTGCAACTTTTATTTATCAGAACAATGCACTGGTCAGTGAACGGTCCGCAAGTTTCGTTGACATTTCGGGAGAGGGGGGGGGGGGGTGGGCTTTAAACCTATGGGTACTAGTGGAGAATAAAATGGTGGAATTTAGCAGCGTTTAGTCCACCGTCACACAATCTTTGAATGAGGCAATGGTTGCTTGAAAGCAGCGTATTGTAGCGTTTTGACAGTTCTCTTTTTCTGTCTTTACTAATCCAAGGGAATTGGTTGTATCTTCTCAAATTTAAAGGGCGTTTAGCACAACATATTAGATTAAGAACCAATGCATTGAGTTCTGTTAAAAATAATGACTTCTACGACGATTAAAAATTTAATTGAAATTTAAAATTTGAATGTTATTAAACATTTGGTGGCAGTTTGCCTTAGATTAAATGTGCGAGAGATCCGCATGAATATCTTATGTTTGTCGTCGAAAATGTATTAAACAGCTCAGTGGATTTAATGAAACAGTGAGAAAGAATGGAGGACATAGCTTTTAAAAATCATAATGTTTAGTTATAAGTTGACTATCAGTAGGTATAGTAAATGGTTAGGTTAGTAGAATTAACCACTGGGATACACCCGTGAAAGATAGGAAGAAGTAATGAATGCTTATCAGCAGAACGAATCTGCAGTGACTAGTTTGGGTTTTTTTTTTCTATGCTGGAATGTCCCGATCTACATTAAATGAAACTTAAATTTATAAGTACAAAATATAAATAATTAGTTAAGTCAAACCAAGTAGAAGCTACAAAGGTGACAAATTGGTTAAAACTTTATATTAATTGCTCCAGGAAAAGTTAGCTCCACAAAGAAGTGTAACTATTTTAGAAAGCTTTCAACATGAGTTGGGATTTATGTCTTTTGTTTTACAAATTTCTTACTTTGGGAGCGATTTACTCAAAATTTCTAATAAACAGTTTTTTTTTTTTTTTTGAATTATTTCGTAGGTTATACGATTCCCTTTCCAACAATATGTAACTCAATGATGTATCTAAAGAGTTTCATAAAATAATATTCAATAATATTTCAACCGGGGTTCATACCTCAAAAATTATTCATTTTAGGGTTTATTTGAGTGGCTTTTATTACGGTCACTTGGTGACATAAAACAAGTTTTCTGATGAGTCATGCTCATTAGCCTATTCAGAGTACACGAAAATACTTATTTGCTTTCGAGGAATGCCCTATTTATACTCAGGTAAAGTTACAACATTGTACTTTGTTCAAGAATGTTAAGTTTGTGCAAACTGCAGGTATTATACAGAAATAAACAAAAGGTTGTTTTCGGATACTTAGACACTCGATTCAGTGTCAACAGATGCACGCAAGTAATCCATAAAAGTAGGTTTTCTGACCTATTATGGGAACCAAAAAACAAATATTCTGTTGCTGCATGCAATAAGGAGTCAATTTTACCTGAAAATTTTGCATAAAATGAAATTTCTCTAGTTGTATCGCCTTATTGATAGACATCTTTTCATCAATTATAGTCAAGAAATTAAATTAAGTACAAATATTATGTCAGCTTCAATAGAAGGTAGACATGAATTATGCGACTTAGCGCATATGGTGTATTTTTACGGGTATTGTCGTGGAAATGCGCGTGCAGCTAGGACGGAGTATGTCAGAAGATTCCCTGAGAGACCTCGTCCCTCTTCAAGGCTTTTTTCTATTCTCTTTAATAGATTAATCACGGAAGGAACCCTTGTCAGTCGACGGGAAATTTCAGGCAGGCCTAGACGTGTAAATAATATTCTTATCTTCAAATTAAAATTGCTTTTAAATAGAATTTTACTTTTAGAGAGTGGAGGACATCGAATACATTATGGACAGGATTCGGCAAGTTGACTCCTTAAGTACTAGGGCTCTGGCAGTGGAACTTAATTTAGACCATACTTTTGTGTGGCGGACTTTGAGGAATGAATGTCTTCATCCCTATCATTTAACGCCCGCTCAGGAACTTCTGCCAAGGGACCTTCAAAGCCGCATTGACTTCTGCAGGCTTATGCTAGAAAAGGATAGGACTTATCCCCGTTTTCTAAGCAAATGTGTTGTGGACTGATGAGTCCAACTTTACAAAGGATGGAGTGGTTAACTTCCACAATATACATAGATGGGCTGAAAGAAACCCTCACGCAAGCAGGGAATCACACTCCCAATATAGATTCAGGCTGAATGTTTGGGCAGGGATCGTGGGTCAGAATTTCATTGGGCCTTATATCTTTCGCCATAATTTATCCGTAGAGGCTTATCTCAATTTCTTGGAGGATGTGCTATTGATGGAGGACGTGTCTTTGAGCACAAGGCGGAATATGATTTTTCAACATGATGGAGCACCTCCTCACTCTACTCGAACGGTGCAAGATTGGCTCAATCAAAACTTTCCTGACAGAAGGATAGGCCGGGGTGGACCAATAACATGGGCAGCGAGATCTCTAGACATTACTCCGATGGATTACTTTATATGGAGTTATTTGAAGGAACAAGTTTATTCCGCCGTAGTTGACAACGAGGATATTTTGAGGCAGCGTATAGAAGCAGGGTGTTTGAAAGTAAGAGAAAGATTGACAGCAATTGACATACCATTAAGTTTAAGACGTAAATTACAAGTTTGTTGTATACAAAATGGGCAACATATTGAAAATTTGTTGTAATCAAATAAATTTCATAAAAATTCAGTAGTCTGTTTTACTTAGGTACATCAATGTTGACGTTTTATATTATTTTATTACCTGAGTATAAATAGGGCATTCCTCGCAAGCAAATGAGTATTTTCGTATACTCTGAATAGGCTAATGAGCATAACTCATCAGAAAACTTATTTTATGTCACCAAGTGACAGTAATAAAAGCTACTCAAATAAACCCTAAAATGAATAATTTTTGTTGTATGAATCCCGCTTGAAAGATTATTGAATATTATTTTATGAAACACTCTAGCTACATCATTGAGTTACATATTGTTGGAAAGGTAATCGTATAAGCTGCCAAATAATATAAAAAAAAACAGTTTATTAGAAATTTTGAGTAAATCGCTCCCAAAGTAAGAAATTTGCAAAACAAAAGACACAAATCCCAGTTTGATATTTCGAAAGTATCGATACTGAATGAATGGGCAATATGTGTTCTTAAAGTGAAAGATATTGTAAATTAAACAAAATTTATTTCAGTTCTCTACGCAATTTACTTCTTAAGATATGCATTAAAATTCAAAAGTCTACACTTCCCGGTACACAAAGCAGTGTTGCCAGCATAACGCAATGTGGGGCAAAGCTTTAAAAGGGTTTTTGTCTTAGCTCGGTCCAGGCTACCTAAGTTTAGCGTATGTAACCATACTTTTGCAACACCCTATATATATATATATATATATATATATATACACGGACGTGAGCACAATGACAGGTGGAATCCTATACCTAGATAATTAGTGGGAGTAAAGCTGTTATATTTTTTCTTGTTACTCTCACCTTGGATTCGACTGTTGAACTGGTAATCCACGTTTAAGTATTGACAACACCTGTTTTGCTTTTTTTTTACTTTTTATTTACTTTTTTTTTGTTACACCACTATTACTCCACATTAGTTCTTCAAACCAAAAACTTTCTAATACAAATTTTTCTTAAAAACCGAACATTCAAAGACTATATTCAAAAAACAAAAACTTTCTAATGCAATTTTTTTCTTAAAACCGGACATTCAAAAATCTTTCTTAAACTCAAAGCCTCTTTTTTTTATATCCTCTCCGTTTCTAACCAAAAAACCAACTCAACCCTTGACCACATTCATCGTGATCAAGAGCAGTTGTTCAGGATAGAAAATGCTAAATTGCATTTTCTTATCCTGAGAAAATTTTACTTTCTTAATTCTGGACTTGTTCAAACATGTCCAGAATTATTCGCGTTGGACGATGGCTTCAAAAATATAATCTTACACTTTCAAAAACATCAGCCATCAGCGGCGAGCATATACATACAATGCATTTATGCGGCGCGCATTTCTTATCGTGGGAGCTTTTATCGTATATGTATGTACGTATGTACATACGTATTGAATTTTTCGCGGCAGATCGTACTGAAGGTGCGATTTGCCTTCTGATTTATTTTTTGATTAAATTGTTTGAGTGGCGAAATTTTTAAGTAAAACTACTTGGGTTGTAAACTGAAACTTTTGTTTTTCCCAAGTCGTTTTATGGGAAAAATTTTATGAGTTGTGTGGAATGCGAATTGCTGATGCAATTTTTTTCACCCTTTTTGGAAGATAAACTAATCATGTTTTGTGCATGATTAGTTTATTGGAATTTCTGATTTCTGATTTTCTTTTTTAAATGCCCAACTTTAGGTTTTTCAGATATATAGGGCTTATTAATTTTTTTTTGGAAAACTTTACATGTTAGGTCCTAAGGTTTTATATGTCTACATATTTATACATATATGTATGTACTTATGGTACATATATGTACCTAGGTTTTTTTATACATAACATTCCTTCCCCCCCGAAAAAGAGAATTATTCTTTGAAGAGGAATAATTCTCGAAAAATAATTGTGTGGGTGTAGATTCTGTATGGGGTGTTTTATCAAATTAAAATGAATTTGGTATCGTACTCCAGTAGGCATTCATGTTGTACTTTCCGGGCTTATACTCAATTTTAAAGTTTATGGTGAAATCTCACCAGACGCGATGTGGGGTCCTTAAAATTGAAGACGCCCTTGAGTGGTTTTTGATCTGTATAGACCGTGAACTCTCGGCCTTTCACATAACACCTGAAATTTTTAGTCGCCCAAATTATAGCCAGTAACTCTTTCTCAATCGTGGAATAGTTACGTTCGGCTTTGTTCAGGGTACGGCTGGCCTCTCCTTGAGATAGGACTGCTCCAAGAGCCTCGCTGCTGGCGTGTGTGGTAAGGTTAAAGGATTTTGAAAAATCGGGCTATATTAAGAGTGGAGGGGAAATTAAAGCATTCTTAATGCTTTGAAATGCATCTTGGCATTTCTCAGTCCACTTAAACTTTACATCCTTCCGGAGTAAGTTTGTTAGAGGACGTACTGTTTTCAAAAAACGGGTACGAATTTTCTGTAGTAATTGGCAAGGCCCAAAAATGATTGCACTTGCCTTACTGGCAACGACGACGCGCCATCTTTTCTCACCATCTGGTCCCGCTTTTTTGGGGACGACTAGAGTTCCATGGGCTTCTGCTTGGCTGGATAATATCGTTGTCCAGCATTTCTCGGAGTTGCTCATTTATGACATTTCGCTGTGTCTCTGGTAACCGGCACATCTTTTGGTTAATAGGTGCTTGGTCTTGCACCAGAGGTATGTCGTGGGTGATGGCATTGGTATGTGTAAGCCTGTCACCTTTTAAAAAGAATATGTCATCATATTCGCAACAGAGATTTGATATTGAGGATTTTTTCTCAGTATTTAAGGTTTCATCCAGACTGAGTTCTTGCTCTAATCTGGTGAGGTGGGGCTGAATTCTGGTGACTTCTTGTTCGACATCGTTTTGGAACAGATATCGTATATGGTGTAGGGTGGCCATCTAATCAGCGCTTATTGCCCTGTTTCTATTATTCTTAAATCTAGTTTTATTTAATGATTAATTTAGTGATTATTTATTAAATTAAGCATTAAAAAATTCAAGTGCTGGTTTATATGTCATCTGTGTCCATGAAGATTTCATAGAGCAGCATGACGAAACGTTGTACGGCAGGTGGGGCACCCGTTGTCCAGCGCCGAAAGTCACATAGTTTACCCACCGTAGTGCTTAAGTGATGTACTAGAGGGAGCTCTCCAATAATCGGTGCAAATGAAGCATTCGGTTGTTGTGTTCTTTATGAATTTGTGTATTTGTGTGCTTGTGTGTATGTGTTTTCGTGTGCTTGTTTTTCTGTTATTGTTCGTGTTGTATTGTGTGTTTGGCTCGTTCTCTGTTTCCTCTGGTTTGTGTCCCCTTTTTTATATATCATATTTCCCCAAATTTCCTATATCTCCTGCGTAGCAGGACAGTGCATTGCGCTATAAAATGCTAAAAAGCTAAATGCGTTCTACGTATAACGTCATGGTTAAAAAAATATCAGGGGTTTCAGATTTTAAAGCGATGCCGTGTAGGCTCCTGTTTGTCTATACTTGACTAGTTTCATCCCAGCCATGGGACTCATCAGAAGTTTTTTTTTATTTGCTTTTTATATACCTTTAAAAGTACCTTTTTTGTACAATTAATTATTCCTCTGCTTCTCCTTTCATTTTCAGATATTTGTGGACTATTCCAGCCATTTGGATACGCGTGTACCGGTATATGATTTCTGAAACTTTATATGCAAATACAATCTTGTGATTTCATGTGTGGGTTACAGATACGCACATATACTTATTCTTCATCTCTTAGTGGGGACCTCTTTGGCGCTTTTCTCCTCCACAAGGTTTTAGTCCTAATTATTTATGGGGTCATTAGTGGTTCCTTATCTGTTACCTTCGCCAACATCGACACCCTCGCCGCCATCATTGCCGCCTCCGCTATCTTTAGCATTATCACCCCTATCACTACTTTTCCGGTAGCAGTATCGATAACAGTAACAAAAAGAGCATCAGCAATGATATCACACCCTCGATAGTGATAACAAAGCAACAGCATCAATAATACCACCGGTCATTCAATTTCACTACTACTTTACTTCACAATTTCTATTATTCTGCTATTACATACTTTTACTTCTATCTGTTTTTGTATTTATTTTTTATGTATATATATATATATACATGTATACATGTATACATGTATTTCTATTTTGATGTTTATCTGCTCTTCTTTTTCAGAGGATTTTGTGATGATATGTGGTCATTAGTTTTATGCTTATATATCTCTTTGTAGTATTCTCTTCTTTACTATAACTTAATTAATCCTACTAGCATTACTTATTGACATGTTGTCGTTGTATTTGAGCATCATCTCAACTACCACTTCAAATATCATCTCACTCAACAATATGATCATCCCTGTACCTGTGCCACCATTATCACCACCACTATCGACGCCACTATCATCGTCACCACCCCCATCCTCGCCATCACCCCAATTGCCGCAATTCAGTAGCAATACCCGATAGCGCTGATAGTACTAGTACCGACAATGATGTAACAACCTCGACAGCTATGATAACAACACCCGCATCACTACTTCACTTCTACTACTTCACTCTTATTTTCCTTTCACAATTCACTTTTTTTTTTCTAATGTTATTTTAATTTGATTTTAATTTTAATTTTATGCTCTTCTTTTTCAGTGCATTTCGTTTTAGTTACTATCGTATTGTTTTGCTTTTAGTTTTATTTTATTCTTATGCTCTTCTTTTTCAGTGCATGTAATAGTATTTAGGTATAATTCATTAGTAATATAATTTAATATAATATGATTTAATATAATTAATATAGTTTAATATAATTGGTATAGGAATAAAACATATGTTATAGTTTTCCTTTTTTCTTATTTTCCTGTTTTGTCCCTCCTCTTTAGTCTTTCTTTAGTGGGCTTGAAAAAGACCTATCTATGTTGACATGTGTTTGGTTTTTCGCTCTGGTCTTCATGTTTTATTTATTTCTTCGCTATTTTTGTTTTTATATTTACTTCCTTCCTGCGATCTTCCGAAACTAAATCAATTTTATTTAATTATTCTTAACCTACCAGTTACTCTTGTTCACTGTTTTTGTGTTTTTCACTTCACTGCTTTTATTTATTCACACGTATAATATCCTTTATTATTATTTAATTATTCTCGCTAGCTTCCCACTTTTTGTTTTCTTTTTCTTTGTGTTCGTTCGTATTTGTTGTCTGGTATCACTTCCTCTTTTCACTTTTCAAATTTTCGCTTTTTTACTAGGTGTTCACTGGTTGAGATTTCCTTGTGTTTGGCGCTTTTATTTATATGGAATTTGAGATTTTGTCCTTACTCTGGTTCTCATCTGGCTGTGTGTTTTGGGCTCGTACCTTGTTTCTTTCAATTATATTGCTTGTTATTGTTCTACCTATTCCCCTTGCTCTTTTCAACCCCCCCCCCCCTCCCACATCCTCTTCCTAGAAAAATTATTATTTTTTGTATATATGTATATAAATTTTTTAAAATTCTCATCTGTCTGTGTGTTTTGGGCTTGTACCTTGTTTCCTTTCCATTATAGTGCTTGTTATTGTTCCATCTAATCCCGTTACTCTTTTCAACCCCTCCCCCCCCCCTCTTCCTCGAAAAATTACAATTTTTTGTATATATGTATACAATTTTTTTTGAAAATTCCCTTTATTTATGTTCTTTTCTTTTCTTTTTTTTCGTTTTATCCTTCCTTTCCCATTTGTGTCTCACCTCGATTGGGTCTAGTTCTTGTGTGTGTCTAGTTCTTTTTGCTCTATTGTGTTACTTGACTATTCGAATTGCTCGTGTTGGTTTTGTTCTTCTATTCTGCTTTAAAATTCCCCTTATTATCTATTCTTTCGTGGTCTTTCTTTCCTTTCCATTTTGTTATTTATCTATTGTCTATTGTTTTCTAGCCTTATTAATATTCCTATGTTTTATTCGTATTTCTTCTGTTGTTTAACCTGATCTACTTCCCATTGCTTATTTCTTTCCGTATCCCCTATATTTTATTCTTTTCCTATTGTTTTTTATTTCCTACTTGGTATTACTCTTTCCCCGGTTGACTTTTCTCTTCTTAGTGCCTATATTTTTTGTTTGTGCCTGTTTTGTTCATGTTTGTGTTTTATGTGTGCTCCTATCTCTTAGTTTTTCTTTTTATGTTTGTGTTTTACGTCTAGTATTCTCTATTCTTTAATATGTCGATCTGGTTTTGTTCAGGTTTATTCTGCTATGTTTGACTTATGTGTATGATCAGATTTCCAAACGTCAACGCCTCCCCCAGTGGTCCAGTTCAGGATATATTTGGGCATCCACCATTCGGTCTGCGTAGCAGAACAAATCGTGTATGTCCCTCTGTATTTTTGTACGTTATATCTGGGTTATTGTATTAGCTATTAGCACTTTTAGCTAAACGTTTATGGTCACTGAGTATTTACTTTCGAATGAAACGGGTGTTTCACCGGTTCGAATGGCCCAGTACTTTCAACTGCCTTGTATTGTGCGTTTCCTACATTTTTCCTATTTTATTGTGGGCATGTAAGGTACTGAGTTGTGTTATCCTCTATTACTTTCCTTCTGGGAATCGCATATGGTAAGTTCTGTGATTTCGTTTTTTAATTCTATCCCTAGATTGGTCTGAATACCTTTATGGTGTGTGAAGTTTTGTGTTCCGTATCCCCTATTGTCTAGCTGTGTTTTTTATTTTTCTACTAATCTATTTGTGTTTTCGTGTGCTTTTCGTGTGCTTTTTGTCTAGTCTTTCCTCTTCTTCGCTATGTCTATCTCGTTGTGTCTAAATCTATCCTTTCGTGTTTAACTTATATGTGTGGTCACACTTCTCACGTCAAACGCCTCCCATTGGTCGAGTCTAGGATATTTGTGACCATCGACCATCCGGTCTGCGTAGCAACACGATTGTGTATGCGCCCTCTGTATTATCGTTCCTTATATCTAAGTTGTTGTTTTAGCTATTAGCCCTTTTAGCTAACGTTTATGGTCACTGAGTACTTACTTTCGAATGCAACGGGTGTTTCACCGGTTCGAATAGCCCAGTACTTTCAACTGCCTTGTATTATGCGTTTCCTACATTTTTCCTATTTTATTGTCTGTATGTAAGGTGTTCGGTTGTATTATCCTCTATTGCTCTCCTTCTCGGAATCGCATATGGTGAGCTTTGTGTTGTTTGGTTCTATTCTGCTATCTTGGCCTTACTGTGTCTGAGTTTTGTTTATTAGTAGTGACCTATGTGGTTTTATTTGTCCTGGGCACTGTGTATATTCTTCTATTGTGTTTCCCACTTGTTCTGCTTCTATCTGGGCATGCAATTATGTACGTCTTATTCTCTCTGTTGATTTACCTCTTCCTATGTCTTATTTTCTCATTGTTATTTTGACTGTTCACTATCCCGCTTTCTTAACTTTGTTCCTATTCTTGTTTTTACTTACATTTTTATTATACTTCCTATTTCTAATTTCTTATTGTTTTCTTATTGTATTACTCCATTATTGTTATTATTATTATTATTCTGTTTGTGCGAAGGTACTTCAGCTATCAGGTTTTTAAAACAACGGGATTAATTGAAGTTGTTTTCGAGTTTCCTTCTAGGTTGCCACTAATTTGGCTTTTTGACCAATATTTTTGCCCCCCCCCCTCCCTCTTCTTTTCTGTCTCACCCTATCTTTAGCATTATCACCCCTATCACTACTTTTCCGGTAGCAGTATCGATAACAGTAACAAAAAGAGCATCAGCAATGATATCACACCCTCGATAGTGATAACAAAGCAACAGCATCAATAATACCACCGATCATTCAATTTCACTACTACTTTACTTCACAATTTCTATTATTCTGCTATTACATACTTTTACTTCTATCTGTTTTTGTATTTATTTTTTATATATATATATATATATATATATGTATATACATGTGGGATTTTGGGGATATGAAACAGAATAGATGTTGTATATTTATTTTAGAATTACTTTATTCGCACGATTTATAATATGATACTCTTAGAACTTATGATTCGGTCGGTAGTCACGTTGAGAAGAAGGCAAAAAAAGATGGCCTCCCTTGTTCAGCCTCGTCAAACTCGTCAAAACTGGTGCTGCCATATTGTCGGTATTCTGGGTCTGTTCGTTAAGATCCTACAACTCGGCCATCCTGCAAGATGTTCGCCTCGAACATCATACTTCACCGAAATTGATAGCCGTGAAAAATTTTCGTCGCCTGCGTCGTCTTGTTGTCAGCTCAATAGTGGAATTTGTCGTCATCATCGAAAGCGTCGTAGTCTTCGATTACTGCTATTGAATGTTGTGGTATTGAATCATCTGCAACGTAAGGATGCCTACGTCTTCATCGTTGTGATATCGTCTTCATCTTCCAATATATATGGTCTTATCGCCAAACCGAGTCGTCATTACTAGAGAGTGCAATCATTACATTCAGGGAATTTAGGATGGGAAGGAAAATGCATGTCATATTTAAGGCGGTCGTCATCATTATGGACTTCGTGTTTGTCATTAGGAAAAGGTTTACGTCAGTGTGAGTCTTCTTCGCAGGTCTGGTCACCTTCATCCTCACTATCCGTCTCGTCATCGTCTTGGTAGCCCCATCTCTTCATAAACTCAGCACAGGTGGATGTTTCTCTTAGACCCTCGTGTTCACTTATCTTGGAGACTTCGTAGCGTTCGTGTCCTTTAACTTTCGTCACTTTGTAAGGACCTACAAATTTTGGAAAAATTTTGGGGTTAGAACCAAATTGTACGCGCTTAATCGCCACTAATTCTCCGAGCTTATAAGAATTAGCTTGTATTCTTTTTTTATTAAAACTCTTTAAATTTTCGGCTTGTATTTGTTGGATTTTAGCTGCCGCTTGCGATCTTATTTCCCTTCTTGAAAGATCGAAGGCTTCCTCTACTTCTTCTTCCAAAAGTTCCACTAGCTTAAGATCTTCAGCTCTGCGCATTGAGACACCAAACATTAACTCAAAGGGGCTTCTTGAAGTGCTCCTTTGCCACGAAGAGTTTATGAAACACTGAACTTTGCTTACATTTCTGTACCATAGTTCCGGGTCGTCAATAGAAAGCTTTGTTAACATCGGGATTACTATTCTGTTTGTCCTTTCAACTTGGCCGTTGCCTCTCGCAACTCCGGTCGTGATGCTAGTGTGTAATATTCCTTCCTTTTTACAGTATTCTTTGAACAAGTTGGATGTGAATGTTGTTGCTCGGTCACACACTATGTGTTTAGGATTCCCAAAAACTGCTCTTTGGACATCTAACTTTTGAATTGCTTCCTCGGATCCTGTACTCTTACACGGGTATAACCAGACAAACTTCGTAAAAGCGTCAATAACACTGAATATATACCTGTATTGCTTCTTCGTTGCGGCGAGTGGTCCTAGGTGGTCAATGTGATACGTCGTAAGTGGCTGATCTTTTGGGATTGGATGAAGGAAACCTTCCTGTTTCCCTTCCTTACGCTCTGCCAGTATGCACTGTACACAATTTTGTCTACATCTTACTATCTTCTGTTTTAGGCGGGGAATGTAGAACTCTCTTTTAAGGATGTCCTCTACCTTCCTTGAAGCGAAGTGTCCTTGGTCATGAGTTCGTTTTATAACCTCTGCTTGCATCGCCCTCGGTACGCAAAGCAATCTCTCACCATCTTTGCTCAATTTATAGAGAATGCCTGCTTCACTAAAATAGTCCTCATATTTTTCTCTCTGCAATATCGCTAAGATTGCTCTTAGTATTTCGTCCTCACCTTGTGCTGCCTTAATAGCGTGCATGAAATCTGACTCGATAGTCATGACTACAGGGTTTCGGCTGAGAGCATCGGAGTGCCTCATCTGTGTACCGCTTCGATGTTCAAGAACGTAGTTAAAGTCCTCTAAAAGTAAAGCCCAACCGGCTATTCTAGGTGCTAGTTCCTTTTTGCTCATTGTAGCTTTGAAGGCTGCACAGTCGGTGACAATTTTAAACTGTATCCCGAGAAGATACACTCGTAACTTTTTCAACGATTGTACAATAGCAAGTACTTCCAATTCGTAACTGCAGTACCGTTCTTGAGTTTCTGTTGTCTTCCTACTAATGTAGTATACTGGATGGAACTTCATATCATCGCTATCACGCTGAACTAAAATGGCCCCGAACCCTTGTTTTGATGCGTCGGTGTGAAGTTCCGTTTCGACTCCTGGCTGGTATATCCTTAGGACTGGGTTAGTTGTAAGATGGTCCTTTAATCTCTCGAAGGCTTGCCTTTCTTCATAACTCCAATGAAATTGTTTCTTCCCTCGCATCATGTCGGATAACGGTTTCGCTATTCGCGCATACTCCGGTATGAACTTTCGGAAATATCCGGTGAGACCTAGGAAACTTTGCACTGATTTGATGCTTTTTGGAGTAGGAAACCTGTTAACGGCTTTTACTTTCTTTTGGGAGGGTTGAATCTTTCCGTTGGAAATTTGGTATCCTAAATATTCTATCCTTTCGCACAGAAATTGACATTTAGGCCACTTGATTTCTAGTGCATAGTCAGATGCCACTTGAAGTACATCTCGCAAACGCTCAAGACATTGTATTTCATCCTTTCCTGGTATTATCAGGTCATCCATATAGATAAGCACATTTTTCTTCTGTGAGATCTCGAAAAAAATCTTGTTTATAAATCTCTGGAATACTGCTGGAGCATTGCATAAACCAAAGGGTACTTTCAAAAATTCAAAATGCCCAGAAGGCGTCACAAAGGCAGTGTTGGCCAGATCCAAAGTCGTAAAGACCTTTGCGTTGTACAATTCGTCCACTTGATCTTCAATTAAAGGAAGTGGGTATCTGTCCTTGATTATCTCTCTATTCAGTCTCCGATAATCTACGCATAATCTTTTCGTTCCATCCCTTTTGTTGACCAAAACGATAGGACTCGCAAAGTCAGATACACTTGGGCGTATAATGCCATTCGCCAACCATTCATCTACTTGACTATCAACAATAGTTTTCTCACTCGGAGACAGTCTTCGTGGGCGCTGCCAAATTGGATTTTCATCTTTAAGTAAAATTTTAAGCTTAACGTCGGATGTCTTCGTCTTCCTTGGCTTATAGTCTCGAACGATTTGATGTATCTCCGCTATGTATTTCGGATTACCAATCTTAAATTCAGGTACCTCAGGATCCATTGCAAAACAATGCAGATTGTCGTCATTAATCTTTCGCACATACACATCTTCATTTCTTATTGTGATTTGCGTGTCTCGCAATACGTCGTTTCCTATAATCATTTTCGCTTTAGGAAGTGTACCTGGTACAACGTGAATTGTCACTGGAAATAAATCATCATCAATTTTAACAGTTGTTTTAAAACTGCCTGATGTTCGTATGGCCGGTGAAGCTATCCCTTGAATATTAATGGAACAACCTTGTAATGTTGGTGAACCTATTCTTGAGTACTCGTCGCTGCGGAGGAGAGAGACTTCACTGCCTGTATCTATTAGCGCCACTACTGGATGGTTATTAATGTATACTAGTTTATACGGGCTTCTGTGTTCCTCTATATAGGCTACAGTATGACTCTTCTTTTCACCCCTCGCCGGACATTCACGTGATTTGTGACCATGCCCATTGCAATTGAAACATTTTATGCCGAGATTTTTCTGAGAGCATTCGAATGATTTGTGTCCAAGTTCCCCGCAATTGTAACATCTGCTTGGATTTGCTTTTTTATTCTTCAAACTATTCCTTGGGATGAATTGCCGACTTACAGAAGGGGTTGTTACTTTATTATACAGTTCGATTTTGTTCCTGAATTCCGCAAACGTTGTAGCACCATACAAGAGGACCTTGTTTGGAGAGTGATCAGTAATCCCGTCAATGATATACTGGATTATAGATTCTTCATCTACGTTACCTCTGGCGCCTATCTCTCTCATAATAAGATAATATATCTGAAGAGATTCATCCGCCCTTTTCCTTCTCTTGGCTAACTGAGCATGAGCATCTTTACTACTTAACTTAACCGAAAATTCGTCCAATAAAAACTGCTTCAAATTTTCCCATGAGTCTAAGTCAGACCTAGAACGTAATGCCAGCTTTGCTGTTCCCAACAACAATTTTTTCCCATGAATTAATTTTTCAAGAGGGTTCCAGTTTAACAAATTCGCAAAGTTCTCAAAATCTTCGATCCATTTTCCCACACAATAACTATCTTCGCCGCTAAAAGAGGGTAACGTACTGAGCTCTTAGAACTAGTGTTTAAACACTCTTTCCGTTTTAATAAATCTAATTCTGTCTTCAATAAACTTATCTCAAGCTCTTTCGTTACTACCTCGCCTTTAGTTTTTCCCAACTGTTCCAGTAGTTTTTCCCTTTTGTCTAATTCGAACTCCCTTTCGCCTCATTTCGTTAGAATCATCTTCATTGACTCTTGTGCTCTCCCGTCCGTTACGTTTATCTCGTTTACCCATTTTGTATATGAGCAGAAATTAATTATTAAGTACCGTCTTCAAATTCAAATTTAAACTGATCGAATGTTCTTTCCCCGTTTTAGACGTATGGGTATTTACGAAAAAGGCGAATTTATTTCACTAATAATGCCGCGAAATTAGGCTTTACTAGGTATCTTCTTAAATAAAATATAAAAATGTCAATATATTCACTAAAATAGGTATCTGAAATTCAATACAATGTCTCGAAAAATATATTTCATGCAATAAGGTATATAAAAGTTATTTATTGTAAATTCACTTCAATAATTATATTAATTATAATTCAATGTCAATATAATTTTGAATATGTCAAAGCGTTCGATTTAAATGCGAAATTTTAGTTGCACTAAACTATACTCAAGCAATCATTTCCTTTGAAAATATTTTTCTTACTTGAAATTGATACCTAGAACACGTCGTAACCAAATGATTAACCAGTAAGCCGCAAATACTGTACACGTTTAACTTCATTTCCTCCTTTATATTGCAATATAATATTCCGAACACGCCGTAAGTAATTAAATAATTGACCAGAAAACTTCTCGTCACTCAACTCCAGTATTCGACCACCAATACAGTACGCAATTCTTCTCATTGCTTCCAAAAATTCTACGAAAAATTAATGTGGGTCAGCTGTCAAACCCCAAGTACATAAGTGCCCTTGAACTTGAAATTCAATGTTCACAAAAGGTTCACAATCGTCAAGTCAGCAACTGTTGTATAGTGTTATACGCAAAAATTGTCCTCTGTAAATTAGGAGTCGAAGAGAACTAGAATAGGAGGCAGCTGTCAAACTGCAAGTACATAAGCACGATTGAAACTTGAAATTCACAATAGTTGAGTTGACATCTGCTGTATACAAAATTGTTCTCTTTCTAGCCCATACGAGAGCATTCCTAAGTATGTGTGCGGGATACACTGCTGCTTTTCTCATCAGTGAAATGCATTATTACTACAAATTTTACCACTGTGTAGCTTTTATGTGGTCTTTTTACACATATAGTTTTCGTCGTCTTATTGCTGATATTCTTTTTATTTCATGCAAAATATAAATAGGAAAGCATTTACCTATATTTTTCTTTTAATGTTTTCACCCTCTTACTCTATTGAACGGGATTTTTATGCACGTTCCCTCGAGGATTATTTCTATTCTATCCACAGTGCTTTCTTTTCCAATTTCGGCTTTTCCTCGTTTGTATACTGTTTTCCTGGTGGTTCTATCCACGCTACGTTACTTCTCCAACAAGATATCGTCGTATTATGTGCTATCGACCGATCGCTTTTTTTTTATTTTAAATAATTCTTTAGGTTTTTCCAAATTCGTGAATTAATCCCCGAATCCCGGTTGAGCCGCCAATATTTGTGGGATTTTGGGGATATGAAACAGAATAGATATTGTATATTTATTTTAGAATTACTTTATTCGCACGATTTATAATATGATACTCTTAGAACGTATGATGCGGTCGGTAGTCACGTTGAGAAGAAGGCAAAAAAAGATGGCCTCCCTTGTTCAGCCTCGTCAAACTCGTCAAAACTGGTGCTGCCATATTGTCGGTATTCTGGGTCTGTTCGTTAGGATCCTACATACATGTATACATGTATTTCTATTTTGATGTTTATATGCTCTTCTTTTTCAGAGGATTTTGTGATGATATGTGGTCATTAGTTTTATGCTTATATATCTCTTTGTAGTATTCTCTTCTTTACTATAACTTAATTAATCCTACTAGCATTACTTATTGACATGTTGTCGTTGTATTTGAGCATCATCTCAACTACCACTTCAAATATCATCTCACTCAACAATATGATCATCCCTGTACCTGTGCCACCATTATCACCACCACTATCGACGCCACTATCATCATCACCACCCCCATCCTCGCCATCACCCCAATTGCCGCAATTCAGTAGCAATACCCGATAGCGCTGATAGTACTAGTACCGACAATGATGTAACAACCTCGACAGCTATGATAACAACACCCGCATCACTAACACCTATGACCACTCTACTTCACTCTTATTTTCCTTTCACAATTCACTTTTTTTTTCTAATGTTATTTTAATTTGATTTTAATTTTAATTTTATGCTCTTCTTTTTCAGTGCATTTCGTTTTTGTTACTATCGTATTGTTTTGCTTTTAGTTTTATTTTATTCTTATGCTCTTCTTTTTCAGTGTATGTAATAGTATTTAGGTATAATTCATTAGTAATATAATTTAATATAATATGATTTAATATAATTAATATAGTTTAATATAATTGGTATAGGAATAAAACATATGTTATAGTTTTTCTTTTTTCTTATTTTCCTGTTTTGTCCCTCCTCTTTAGTCTTTCTTTAGTGGGCTTGAAAAAGACCTATCTATGTTGACATGTGTTTGGTTTTTCGCTCTGGTCTTAATGTTTTATTTATTTCTTCGCTATTTTTGTTATTATATTTACTTCCTTCCTGCGATCTTCCGAAACTAAATCAATTTATTTAATTATTCTTAACCTACCAGTTACTCTTGTTCACTGTTTTTGTGTTTTTCACTTCACTGCTTTTATTTATTCACACGTATAATATCCTTTATTATTATTTAATTATTCTCGTTAGCTTCCCACTTTTCGTTTTCCTTTTCTTTGTGTTCGTTCGTATTTGTTGTCTGGTATCACTTCCTCTTTTCACTTTTCAAATTTTCGCTTTTTTACTAGGTGTTCACTGGTTGAGATTTCCTTGTGTTTGGCGCTTTTATTTATATGGAATTTGAGATTTTGTCCTTACTCTGGTTCTCATCTGGCTGTGTGTTTTGGGCTCGTACCTTGTTTCTTTCAATTATATTGCTTGTTATTGTTCTACCTATTCCCCTTACTCTTTTCAACCCCCCCCCCCATATACTCTTCCTAGCAAAATTATTATTTTT
Source organism: Dioctria rufipes (assembly GCA_963924295.1). Taxonomy (NCBI): domain Eukaryota; kingdom Metazoa; phylum Arthropoda; class Insecta; order Diptera; family Asilidae; genus Dioctria; species Dioctria rufipes. The sequence goes on along the minus strand of CAWUPM010001018.1, from coordinate 10,525 downwards.
TTGTATATATTGTTGCAAGATCTCGGATTTAGACCCCGCAATGAAGATAAAAGCTGCACATCTCCGATGTAATGGGGAAAGTATGGCAGCACGTCTGAGCGAGGACCCAAAAAAAAAACCCAGAGATGGCGACACTTTCCCCCGACTGTGGTGAAGTCGACCCCAACAACATTGAGCAAGAGATTCCCCAACCGCAGCGAGAAGAGGAGGAAAAAAAAAAAGAAAAAAAGCGGAGATTGGACAGCAGCAGAGTCTTTATTCTTTTGTTAAGAGTGACAGAACGAATTACGAACGAGGAAAGTTTGTGATATTAAAAAGTTTTTTTTTACTGTAGAAATTGTTCAAAACTGAAGATTGTAGTGTTCTAAAAATAAAAGTCTATTGTCGACTAACGAGCTGAATTATTAATTTCCATCATAATTGAAGATTTTCATCCACTTTCGAATGGTCTGGGTATACCCGTTAGCGAACGGACAGGCCTTCCAACGGATCTTCTGAATCCCGCTTTTCTTTGGGCACTGGTACTGAAAGATAAGTAACTACTTTATTTGATTCTATTAGTTTCTTACAATTGTTTGAACTTCAAGAAAACAGCGATACAGAGATAAAAACCTACTGTGGAATAATAAAACCCCCCTGCGATATTAGTTCGAACCACAACCGAAGATTGTACGTAGCACCTCAAGAGCCCACATATATCCGTTAGTGAACGGACAGGTGCCAAACGGACCTTCCCAGTCCAGCTCTATTCCGGAATAAAAAGATAAGTAACCACCTATATTGATTTTATTATAAATTTATTTGCAATTACAAAAGAAGAAGTAATTTATTAGAAATTTCGAAACAAATCTAGTCAATGAATTATTTAATTTAAACAATCAAGTTCTTATCCTGCAAAAAGGCCGAATACAAATTCGTTTGTAATATTTAAAGCATGCCACTTAGTACATTTCGATAGTGTGTAGGCGGTATGCATAGATCTCCATGATAGACTTATTTGTTTTTCTCTAGTTTGTTAACAATCCGCTGGACAGTAATAAGCACCAACGAATTAACTGAAATAATTTATCAAAAATCCCCGCATAGAGCTAGTAAATGAAAAGTAAAGGAACCAAAGTGACAAAAAATCAGCACCTCACCTAATTTACGGAATTACCAATACGCCTTTCTACGCTTTTCTAGGAACGAAGTTCCAATTAGTTCTAGGTATAAGGGAAAGCTGGTTGTCATACGGAGGAGTTATTTATTTCACTGCTAAAAGTTTCCCGATTTACTATCAACGAGCAAACAAACAAATAAAAATTTCAAGTAAGCTACACAAATTCGCATAGGTACCGACATATGTGCCTACGTACCTACTACGATCGATTGCCAGTACACTGTTCGCGCATAAACAATCAATAGCACTCGGCTTAGTTGTGTCGAACGAAACTATTAGGTTCTCACAAATCGAACTTTAACACAGATTGAATTGTTGTTGGAGAAAGTTTCTGAAACTGCATTATTACTGAATCAGAACGTGAAAGTGTAACCGGATCGCTAGTTCGTTTGCTGAAAGGCGGAGTGATTCCGACCTCGGTTGGAGACATCAGGAAGTGTTCCTGGGAAGCCTCTACGAACAACCTGAATCAATTTCACAGGTTACTAAGCGGAGGACCCCCGAGCCCAACTTCCTCATAAACTAGCCTGTTACTCTCACTGAACAGGCACGAGTTCGCCTGGTAGTTCCACAAGTCACGTTACATCAACCAATCCATCTCACTTCTAAGGTAACTAGCCTAGTCGTGTTATTACGAACCCTTTTTGTCTTCCGCGACTGCGACACATTAAGTAACAAACGTAAACAAGCCTGCGGATTTTGACACTTAGCCATACGGCGAAAACAGCTGAGGCTCATTGCCGCTCGTTAAATTCGTGTGATTTTCTTCGTTGAGTGTCTTATGTTTGATTTCCGTTCATTTGGAAGCTTTTAGCGAGGGCACAGAAGAAGTGAACGAAACTGTCCACCTTGACTTAAAGAGCTTTCATGTCGACTTCTTATACTTATACGAGTTCGAACTGGCTAAGGTGAATTACCTCCTCAAGTGAAAGCTCAAACAGCTAGCTGCCAGAGTTTGTGTTTAAAAATCGAAACTAACTCCAAATTCAGAGTAAGATTGCTTCCTCGCTTACCGCTCGGCCGGAGCAATTTCTGTTAAAGGAGAAAAAACGTTACAATTGGTGCCAAGTGTGGGGTTTCGTAGTAATATTTCAAAAAATATTCTCTCCCATAACTTGGTTACATGTTTTTTTTTTTTTGTTGCCCCTCTTGAATACGATAACAATATTCGGGAGCTTTTTGTGCTTTTCTCCCAGCAATTGAAATTTATAGAATAAGCCCTTTTTTTTTTTAGTTATAAGCTTCAAAATTTGATTTTTAATTACAGGTGAATTTCGTAGATTAAGTTTTACTCCGAGTTTTTTAGTTATAAGCTTCAAAATTTGAATTTTTAATTACAGGTGAATTTCGTAGATTAAGTTTTACTTTGGTTTTACTCTAGTTTTTATTCCAATTTGAATTGAAATAGAGGAGTTCGAATTGAACTAGTAAACTTGAATTAGAATAGAGGAGTTCGAATTGAACTGGTAAACTTGAATTAAAATAGAGGAGTTCGAATTGAACTGGTAAAATTGAATTGAATTCTATCTTTATTTTATTTTTATTTCTTTTGTTTTGAATCATAAATTGAATCGAACTATCGGGATTTTATTTTTAAGTTTGTTCTTCTTTTGTTTTCTTCGTCGAGTGAAATGGATTCCGAACAACTAAAAGAGTTGAAGGAAGAGTTTAAGGCCTTAGCCGTCTTTGGTTAGAGGCGTTGTTAGTGAGTTGAAAGAGGAACTGAAATCTGAGCAAGCTAGTTCCATGGCGGCAATCGAGTCGGGAATAGCCGAACAGATAGCGAAATTGTCGACCAAAGTAGATGACCTCGATAAAACGTTGAATGGGTCAGCGTTTGTTCAGCGCGTGTTTGAAGATTTCTCTTTCACGGCATCTACTTCTTCGCCAACGAGTGCAGTGACATCAACCACGACATCAGTAGTGTCATCGGTTGCTCCTGCTCCCATACAATCGGGTAGCTCCACGTTAGAGTCGAAGTTCATTTCAAAGCCCCCTAACAGCTCTGTTCCCCCATTGCCTACTGCCATGCATGGACCTCTGCCAGCCACGTATTCGGCCCCAATCAGTCAGGCAGTTAACTATCCGCCACAGATCTCAACTAGTTTAGGCATACAGCACAGCTGCAGCCCTAGTATGCATGTAAATAGCCACCCACTGACTTCTAGCTTACCTTACCACTCAGAACCACTCCCTATTAGCCAAGCCATTCCAGTTAGCAACTCTACTTATTGTGCTCAGCAGCCCAACTCCTGCACAGTTCAGCAGTCTGGTCCAAACGCGGCTCAGCTACCTTACTATAGCTTAGCTCAGCATCCTACTTCACAGACAACCCAGCACCGGTGTCAGTCAGTTGGAGGTTGCAATGACAACCGCTCCCATCAAGCTTCTGCACAAACCACTCCGAATGGAATAGCCGGGAGCTCTAATTCTTCAAATTTCATTTGTAATTTAGCTTCTTTTGATGGGACAGCATCTTGGTCCGATTACCGAGTCCAATTTGAGATAGCTGCTCACAACAATCATTGGACAGAACAAGAGAAGGCTGATGCCATGGCTACACAGCTCCGTGGTAATGCTCTCTCTGTACTGAGCGTTTTCCCTCCTGGACATCGGATCCAGTATAGGGAATTAATCACATTGTTAGAACAACGTTTCGGCGTGGACTCGTATACCAGCCAAGTTCAATTCTGTGGAAGAACTCAAGGCGCAAGGAAGAGTTTCGCAAACTTTGCACTGGAATTGCAAAGGTTGGCTACAGCGGCTTTCCCTTCCTGTCCAACGGATGTGGTTGACAGAATGGCGGCCTTACGTTTTCTAGAGGGACTTCGAGATGACGAGCTGAGGACTTTAGTAAGGGTGCGAGGTCCAAAGACCTTACATGAAGCAGTCAGTGCTGCACAGGAATTGTCTACCGGAACGAATGCTGCAAGGCACCTCAGAGTTCATCTGGCACAAACAACTTTCAATAATCGGGGCCGTGCATTCCCAAAGACACGTTTTAGAGGTAATTCGAGTTTTCCTATGCAAAATACTTCAGGTCGTCTTGAAAGTGCAACAGATGGACCTGCTCCCCTTTATGATTCTTTTAGACCTGCATCCCATACAGAAACATCTTTTTCTTCCTCGCTGAACCCGGAAAACCCCTCAACATCGACCCAAAGGGGCATGAGTCGATGAATATTCCACCTGCCCCAACATCAGGTAACAACGTTGTCGACCCTTTAAAGCTTCCGACTACAACTCCAACACAACAAAAGCCTAGAGAAAATCCCACCTCGAAACTATCAGATAACAGCACGAAAAAAAATGTAGAATTCGCTTTGACGGCGACAAGATCCATGAAGAACAGTCTCACAGTAAAAGGAATGATAAATTGTAAGCCCTGCCAATTTATTATAGATACAGGGGCTACTATATCTATCATACATCCCGACTTTGTAAGTTGTTCGTCGATGTCAGGGCTTGAAAAAGTCAATGTAACTATTCGAAGTGTGACTGGAGACTGCATTGATGTGCTAGGTAAAATAAGGGTGGATATAATGATAGAAAATTATAGCTTACCACACACAGTGCTCATAGCCAATATAGAGCCTGTATGCATACTGGGAGTAGATTTCCTTGATTTGTACCAGTGTCGACTAGATTTTAAAAAGGGCGATCTTCAGATTGGCCAGGGGACTGTCAAACTGCACAAACCCAATTATTCCGTCACCAGAATCTGCCTCCTCGAAGACGTCGTACTCTCTCCCCGAAGTGAAACGATTATCCCTTTCATTAGGGAACGTGAGACCTCTAACGGCCCCAGTTTACTATTAGAACCTTTGTCCCAATCAAAGCTGCCTCTTGGTGTTTACGCGGCTCGTGTCCTCATCGAACCTACCTCTCGACAAATTCCAATACGACTCGTAAACTTAACCACAAGTAATGTTTTCGTCTCTCGTGACACCTTCATTGGACAACTTGAGCCAGTCTCTATTTCAAATTTAGACACCTTAGACGCCTCAGCCTGTGATGCGGATCACGATATTCTTGATTCCATTCTACTGGGCGGACAAATATCACCAAACACCGCATCGATGTTGGTGAGACCAGTCCTTTTAGAATACCGCCTAGAAGGGTGCCTCTAGCGAAGAGGACTGAATGCGAACGATTGGTGAAGGAAATGGAAAAGAATGGAGTCATACGGCCATCCATCAGTCCCTGGGCTTCCCCAGTAGTCCTCGTGAAAAAGAAAGATGGATCAACTCGGTTTTGTGTGGACTATCGACGCTTAAATGATATGACGAATCGATGACACTCTCACGTCGTTTGCTGGATCCACTTGGTTTTCAACACTCGACTTGCAAAGTGGGTACTGGCAAGTTGAGATGAGCGACGAAGATAGAGAGAAGACTGCATTCGCGACAGGTGGAGGATTGTGGGAATTTAATGTAATGCCATTCGGTTTATGTAATGCCCCTGCTACGTTTGAGAGGTTGATGGATGGAGTCTTTCGCGATCTAGGTGCAGAAACAGCCCTGGTGTACCTAGACGATATAATTGTTCATGGCTCTAGTCTCGAAAGCCACCTCGACAACTTGCGAAAAGTCTTCCAGTGTCTACGCGCATCTAATTTAAAATTAAGCACAAAAAAATGTCATTTGCTTCGTAAGGAAGTCAAATATCTGGGTCACGTATTATCTGGAAGAGGGCTACAGACTGACCCTGACAAAACAGAGAGCATAAGGACTTGGCCAGTTCCTAAAACTAAAAAGGATGTTCGCAGTTTTCTAGGCCTAGCGTCTTATTACAGAAGATTTGTTCGTGACTTCTCTACTTTGGCAAAACCTCTGTCAGAATTGACTGAGGAAAGGCGGAAGTTTCAATGGGAACAGAGACAACAAGATGCCTTCGAGGAGCTGAAATCGCGTTTAATTTCTCCTCCCATTCTAGTCTTTCCTCAAACAGAGGGAGAGTTTATTCTTGACACAGACGCCAGTCAAGATGGGATCGGCGCAGTACTTAGCCAGATGCAGGATGGCAACGAGAAAGTGCTAGAATACTACAGTAAAACGCTGAGTAGGCCCGAACGGAACTATTGTGTAACAAGGAAAGAACTGCTAGCAGTGATAAGGGCGACTTGTCACTTCCACCATTATCTATTCGGAAGGCAATTTCGCGTTCGAACCGACCATGCTTCACTCCGCTGGCTATTAAATTTCAAGGAGCCTGATGACCAGTTAGCAAGATGGCTGGAGAGACTCCAGCAGTACGACTTCTTCATGGAACATAGAGCTGGACAGAGACACCTTAATGCAGATGCTTTGTCGAGGCGTCCTTGTCAAGAATGTGCTCACTGCGACCAGAAAGAGTTGAGGGAATTAGAGCAAGGAGTCGACCTGGTATCAACTGAGATCATGCCTGACTTGGCTATAGAACAAGACCAGGATCCTATTCTGCGAAATGTGAAATCTTGGTTAGAGAAAAATCAGAGGCCATCCCGCGAGCAGGTCCTGTCGGAAAGTCCGCATTTAAAAATTTTTTGGGCGAAATATGAATCATTACGAATGGTGGATGGCGTTTTGCATCTCGTGCGATATGGTGACAACGACACCCTTGTTAAGATAGCTCCGCCAAGTCTGGTACAAAAGATTCTTCGTGAATTCCATGATAAACCGACAGGTGGACATTTCGGCGTCCGGAAGACGACTGAGAAAATAAAGGAGCGTTGGTTTTGGCCCGATTTACAAACAGACGTAGAAGTATGGTGTGCAAAGTGCCACCTTTGTCATGCAAAAAGAGGTCCTCTACGTAAAACGCGCGGGGAACTTCAAGTATTTAACGTTGGAGCTCCATTCGAAAGAATCGCCATCGACGTTCTAGGCCCACTTCCTAAAACTGAGAACGGGAATAGATATGTCATAATCGTGATAGACTATTTCACTAAATGGCCAGAAGCTTTTGCAACTACAGATCAAAAGACCGAGACTATAGTGGATGGGTTAATTGAGAATGTTCTTTCTCGATTCGGTATTCCCTTCCAGCTACATTCAGACCAGGGTCGAAATTTCGAGGCAGAAATTTTTCAAAGAGTACTACAACGATTTGGAATAGAGAAAACCCGCACGACTGCTCTCCACCCTCAGTCTGATGGAATGGTAGAGCGGTTTAATCGCACACTGTTAAACTACCTATCAAAGTTTGTAGGCAGCACCCAAACCGATTGGGATCGGTTCCTCCCTCTAGCACTTCTAGCTTACCGCTCAGCTGTTCATGATAGTACCAAATTTACGCCCGCGATGCTCAATTTTGGCAGGGAGTTGAGACTCCCACTTGACATTCAATACGGCCCGGTAACCGAGTCTCCATCTAGAAATCAGGGAGAATACGCTGATAAACTGATACAAGCCTTAGCTACAATACACCAACTGACCCGCAAACACCTAAGCTTGGCTTCATCTAACATGAATAATCATTACGACCTTAGAGCACATCCTATTAAGTTTTCAGAAGGCGAACAGGTATGGATATATAATCCAAAACGGCGAAAAGGCAAAAGCCCCAAACTTCAGCACGACTGGAAGGTCCTGGTATTATAATATCTCGAATAAACGACGTTCTTTATAGAGTAGAATTCCCCGGTGGTAAAACAAGGAAGGTATTACACGTCGATAGGCTAGCTAAATTTCTGAGCGCAAACCGTCCAACAGACACCAACTTCCACGGTCCAGCGTTGCTAACAACAAAAACCCCAACAGAAATTATTGAGATCGCGCCATGGACAAAATAATCCAAGGAAAACCTCGCCAAACCTACTCCTAAAATGTGGCTTCGAGCCCGGAAAAGGGTTAGGGAAGAATTTACAGGGTATAGCAAAGCCCATTTTAGTACGACAGCAGTCGTCGCGCGTAGGCTTCGGGTTCAGTACACAATAATAATAATAATAAGAAAACAAAATCGTATCGCTCATAAGGGCTCACCCTTCTGCTGAGAAAAATTTTGAGAATTTTGCAGAATGAAGAAAAAAAAAAAAAAAAAAAAAAAATGGGAATTGCGACAATTGGAGTAACCTAAAGGTTGTGCACCTGTATACATATGGAAATAAAACCATCTCGTCAAGAGCAAAACATTAACAGGTATAAAAAAAAAATAAATAAGGATACTTCTTTTACAATTTGTCGACTTCGGCACTTTACACACCCACCCTGGGAAGCTACCCCGAGGCTCATTGTTCCTGGAGAGCCAATGTCAGCACAACGGCCCCAGTGAAAATGATAGAAATTGATATCTGACAAAACGATATCCAAGATACAGCTAACAGAAGCCCACACTTTCTGGGGATGTGTCATAAGACTCGTGCTATTTAGACACTGGCTTAGTCAATAATGCCAACCGAATAGAGAATTCGGAAGCTAAATTGACAAAAGCAGCCGATAAATTGATATCTGACAAACGATATCCAAGATAACAGCTAACAGAAGCCCACACTTCTGGGGATGTGTCATAAGACTCGTGCTATTTAGACACTGGCTTAGTCAATAATGCCAACCGAATAGAGAATTCGGAAGCTAAATTGACAAAAGCAGCCGATAAATTGATATCTGACAAACGATATCCAAGATACAGCTAACAGAAGCCCACACTTCTGGGGATGTGTCATAAGATTCGTGCTATTTAGACACTGGCTTAGTCAATTAATGCCAACCGAATAGAGAATTCGGAAGCTAAATTGACAAAAGCAGCCGATAAATTGATATCTGACAAACGATATCCAAGATACAGCTAACAGAAGCCCACACTTCTGGGGATGTGTCATAAGAAGCGTGCTATCATCTATCTTGAAAACAATTGCCAGTAAGGGAAGTAATAATGGTTTAAAAAAAAAAAAAAAAAAAAAGGAACGTAGTCAACCGATCGAAGCCATTCGATGTAATTGATATGCATACCCTTCTCTCCAGCGCGATCTTTATATTTGTTGTAGGATAGTGTGATGTGAAAAGTGCTGAATACCTGAACCTTTTTATCTCTAGGAAAACAATCACTCTTGCTACAGACGTACAAATAGGTATTGCTCCAATAGTTGCAAGATTAAATAGCTTCCACCGTGGTACTAGACCTGTAATCAGAATGAAATATTTAAAGTAAATATTATCTAACTTAAGCATTTAAAAAATAAAAATAAAAATAAAATAAAAATAAAAGGGCTTATCTAGAAGGAATGAGCCTTTATGTGCGTTAAGCAAGTCATTTTCAGGTCGTATCTGTAAATTCAAATTGTTGACCAGGCGTAACTTCTTCACTAAGAAAACAAATTTAAATAGCTTTTTAACCATGGTACTGGATCTCAGGCAGACGAGCACCGACATACTTTCATTTAAGGAATGCGCCCCTAGTAAAGCCCAATTAATCCTACCTTGTTCGCCGCCGGGGATTCCTCTATTTCTGCGAATACACATCCGCGTTTTGGGAACGGCCGCCGGTGAAACAGGACTGTCGTCAGATTCTGTACCTCCCGGTAGAGGTAAGGTCCTTTCTTATACCGATAGCTATTTTGAATATAGGAAATAGGGCATATTTGTGAAATAGCAGAATAAGGCACTAATCTTCTCTCCAGCAGGTTCACACTCGGATATCTGCGAGATTCTTTCCCGAGCCTTCCATCAAAGTTCTCGGACCATTCTCAGAGAGGAAACTCTTGCCAAACTAGACGAATCGGAGACTGGATTAAATAAGTTTATCGATTTCATTTATTATTAAATTATTATCCCGGATACAGTAATAGATCTTGTTACATTACAGGTATATACTCGGTCGGAACTTCGAGTCCACAGGAGGGGGCAGTGTTGCAAGATCTCGGATTTAGACCCCGCAATGAAGATAAAAGCTGCACATCTCCGATGTAATGGGGAAAGTATGGCAGCACGTCTGAGCGAGGACCCAAACAAAAAAAAAAACCCAGAGATGGCGACACTTTTCCCCCCGACTGTGGTGAAGTCGACCCCAACAACATTGAGCAAGAGATTCCCCAACCGCAGCGAGAAGAGGAGGAAAAAAAAAAGAAGAAAAAAAGCGGAGATTGGACAGCAGCAGAGTCTTTATTCTTTTGTTAAGAGTGACAGAACGAATTACGAACGAGGAAAGTTTGTGATATTAAAAAGTTTTTTTTTACTGTAGAAATTGTTCAAAACTGAAGATTGTAGTGTTCTAAAAATAAAAGTCTATTGTCGACTAACGAGCTGAATTATTAATTTCCATCATAATTGAAGATTTTCATCCACTTTCGAATTGTCTGGGTATACCCGTTAGCGAACGGACAGGCCTTCCAACGGATCTTCTGAATCCCGCTTTTCTTTGGGCACTGGTAACTACTTTATTTGATTCTAT
>CAWUPM010001017.1:0-41966 GCA_963924295.1 Dioctria rufipes | reverse complement strand
CCTCGGCGTATTTAAAATTTGCGACAGTAAAAAATTATTTTTTGAAAAATTTACTATAGAAAAGGCAATCCTCGGCGTATTTAAAATTTGCGACAGTAAAAAATTATTTTTTGAAAATTTTATTATAGAAAAGGCAATCCTCGGCGTATTTAAAATTTGCGACCGTAAAAAATATTATTTTGACAAATTCACTATAGAAAAGGCAATCGTCGGCGTATTTAAAATTTGCGACAGTAAAAAATTATTTTTTGAAAAATTCACTATAGAAAAGGCAATCCCCGGCGTATTTAAAATTTGCGACAGTAAAAAATTATTTTTTGACAAATTCACTATAGAAAAGGCAATCCTCGGCGTATTTAAAATTTGCGACAGTAAAAAATTATTTTTTGAAAAATTTACTATAGAAAAGGCAATCCTCGGCGTATTTAAAATTTGCGAGAGTAAAAAATTATTTTTTGAAAAATTTACTATAGAAAAGGCAATCCTCGGCGTATTTAAAATTTGCGACCGTACAAAATATTATTTTGACAAATTCACTATAGAAAAGGCAATCGCCGGCGTATTTAAAATTTGCAACAGTAAAAAATTATTTTTTGACAAATTCACTATAGAAAAGGCAATCCCCGGCGTATTTAAAATTTGCGAGAGTAAAAAATTATTTTTGACAAATTCACTATAGAAAAGGCAATCCTCGGCGTATTTAAAGTTTGCGACAGTAAAATATTATTTTTTGAAAAATTTACTATAGAAAAGGCAATCCTCGGCGTATTTAAAATTTGCGACAGTAAAAAAATATGGTTTGAAAAATTTACTATAGAAAAGGCAAACCTCGGCGTATTTAAAATTTGCGACAGCAAAAAATAATTTTTTGAAAAATTCACTATAGAAAAGGCAATCATCGGTATATTTAAAATTTGCCACTGTAAAAATTTATTTTTTGACAAATTCACTATAGAAAAGGCAATCCTCGCTATATTTAAAATTTGCCACAGTAAAAATTTATTTTTTGACAAATTCACTATAGAAAAGGCAATCCTCGGCGTATTTAAAATTTGCGACATTAAAAAATAATTTTTTGAAAAATTTACTATAGAAAAGGCAATCCTCGGCGTATTTAAAATTTGCGACAGTAAAAAATTATTTTTTGAAAAATTTACTATAGAAAAGGCAATCCTCGGCGTATTTAAAATTTGCGACAGTAAAAAATTATTTTTTGAAAAATTCACTATAGAAAAGGCAATCCTCGGCGTATTTAAAGTTTGCGACAGTAAAAAATTATTTTTTGACAAATTCACTATAGAAAAGGCAATCCTCGGCGTATTTAAAATTTGCGACAGTAAAAAATTATTTTTTGACAAATTCACTATAGAAAAGGCAATCCCCGGCGTATTTAAAATTTGCGAGAGTAAAAAATTATTTTTTGACAAATTCACTATAGAAAAGGCAATCCTCGGCGTATTTAAAGTTTGCGACAGTAAAAAATTATTTTTTGAAAAATTTACTATAGAAAAGGCAATCCTCGGCGTATTTAAAGTTTGCGACAGTAAAAAATTATTTTTTGACAAATTCACTATAGAAAAGGCAATACTCGGCGTATTTAAAATTTGCGACAGTAAAAAATAATTTTTTGAAAAATTTACTATAGAAAAGGCAATCCTCGGCGTATTTAAAATTTGCGACAGTAAAAAATTATTTTTTGAAAATTTTATTACAGAAAAGGCAATCCTCGGCGTATTTAAAATTTGCGACCGTAAAAAATATTATTTTGACAAATTCACTATAGAAAAGGCAATCGTCGGCGTATTTAAAATTTGCGACAGTAAAAAATTATTTTTTGAAAAATTCACTATAGAAAAGGCAATCCCCGGCGTATTTAAAAATTTGCGACAGTAAAAAATTATTTTTTGACAAATTCACTATAGAAAAGGCAATCCTCGGCGTATTTAAAATTTGCGAGAGTAAAAAATTATTTTTTGACAAATTCACTATAGAAAAGGCAATCCTCGGCGTATTTAAAGTTTGCGACAATAAAAAATTATTTTTGAAAAATTTACTATAGAAAAGGCAATCCTCGGCGTATTTAAAATTTGCGACAGTAAAAAATTATTTTTTGAAAAATTCACTATAGAAAAGGCAATCCTCGGCGTATTTAAAGTTTGCGACAGTAAAAAATTATTTTTTGACAAATTCACTATAGAAAAGGCAATCCTCGGCGTATTTAAAATTTGCGACAGTAAAAAATTATTTTTTGACAAATTCACTATAGAAAAGGCAATCCCCGGCGTATTTAAAATTTGCGAGAGAAAAAAATTATTTTTTGACAAATTCACTATAGAAAAGGCAATCCTCGGCGTATTTAAAGTTTGCGACAGTAAAAAATTATTTTTTGAAAAATTTACTATAGAAAAGGCAATCCTCGGCGTATTTAAAATTTGCGACAGTAAAAAATTATTTTTTGAAAAATTCACTATAGAAAAGGCAATCCTCGGCGTATTTAAAGTTTGCGACAGTAAAAAATTATTTTTTGACAAATTCACTATAGAAAAGGCAATCCTCGGCGTATTTAAAGTTTGCGACAGTAAAAAATTATTTTTTGACAAATTCACTATAGAAAAGGCAATACTCGGCGTATTTAAAATTTGCGACAGTAAAAAATTATTTTTTGACAAATTCACTATAGAAAAGGCAATCCCCGGCGTATTTAAAATTTGCGAGAGAAAAAAATTATTTTTTGACAAATTCACTATAGAAAAGGCAATCCTCGGCGTATTTAAAGTTTGCGACAGTAAAAAATTATTTTTTGAAAAATTTACTATAGAAAAGGCAATCCTCGGCGTATTTAAAATTTGCGACAGTAAAAAATTATTTTTTGAAAAATTCACTATAGAAAAGGCAATCCTCGGCGTATTTAAAGTTTGCGACAGTAAAAAATTATTTTTTGACAAATTCACTATAGAAAAGGCAATCCTCGGCGTATTTAAAGTTTGCGACAGTAAAAAATTATTTTTTGACAAATTCACTATAGAAAAGGCAATCCTCGGCGTATTTAAAATTTGCGACAGTAAAAAATTATTTTTTGACAAATTCACTATAGAAAAGGCAATCCCCGGCGTATTTAAAATTTGCGAGAGTAAAAAATTATTTTTTGAAAAATTCACTATAGAAAAGGCAATCCTCGGCGTATTTAAAGTTTGCGACAGTAAAAAATTATTTTTTGAAAAATTTACTATAGAAAAGGCAATCCTCGGCGTATTTAAAATTTGCGACAGTAAAAAATTATTTTTTGAAAAATTCACTATAGAAAAGGCAATCCTCGGCGTATTTAAAGTTTGCGACAGTAAAAAATTATTTTTTGACAAATTCACTATAGAAAAGGCAATCCTCGGCGTATTTAAAGTTTGCGACAGTAAAAAATAATTTTTTGAAAAATTTACTATAGAAAAGGCAATCCTCGGCGTATTTAAAATTTGCGACAGTAAAAAATTATTTTTTGAAAATTTTATTATAGAAAAGGCAATCATCGGCGTATTTAAAATTTGCGACAGTAAAAAATTATGTTTTGAAGAATTTACTATAGAAAAGGCAATCCTCGGCGTATTTAAAATTTGCGACAGTAAAAAATTATTTTTTGACAAATTCACTATAGAAAAGGCAATCCCCGGCGTATTTAAAATTTGCGAGAGTAAAAAATTATTTTTTGACAAATTCACTATAGAAAAGGCAATCCTCGGCGTATTTAAAATTTGCGACAGTAAAAAATTATTTTTTGAAAAATTTACTATAGAAAAGGCAATCCTCGGCGTATTTAAAATTTGCGACAGTAAAAAATTATTTTTTGAAAAATTCACTATAGAAAAGGCAATCCTCGGCGTATTTAAAGTTTGCGACAGTAAAAAATTATTTTTTGACAAATTCACTATAGAAAAGGCAATCCCCGGCGTATTTAAAATTTGCGACAGTAAAAAATTATTTTTTGAAAAATTCACTATAGAAAAGGCAATCCTCGGCGTATTTAAAATTTGCGACAGTAAAAAATTATTTTTTGAAATATTTACTATAGAAAAGGCAATCCTCGACGTATTTAAAATTTGCGACAGCAAAAAATAATTTTTTGAAAAATTTACTATAGAAAAGGCAATCCTCGGCGTTTTTAAAATTTGCGACAGTAAAAAATTATTTTTTGAAAAATTTACTATAGAAAGGGCAATCCTCGGCGTATTTAAAATTTGCGACAGTAAAAAATTATTTTTTGAAAAATTCACTATAGAAAAGGCAATCCTCGGCGTATTTAAAGTTTGCGACAGTAAAAAATTATTTTTTGACAAATTCACTATAGAAAAGGCAATCCTCGGCGTATTTAAAATTTGCGACAGCAAAAAATTATTTTTTGACAAATTCACTATAGAAAAGGCAATCCCCGGCGTATTTAAAATTTGCGAGAGTAAAAAATTATTTTTTGACAAATTCACTATAGAAAAGGCAATCCTCGGCGTATTTAAAGTTTGCGACAGTAAAAAATTATTTTTTGAAAAATTTACTATAGAAAAGGCAATCCTCGGCGTATTTAAAATTTGCGACAGTAAAAAATTATTTTTTGAAAAATTCACTATAGAAAAGGCAATCCTCGGCGTATTTAAAGTTTGCGACAGTAAAAAATTATTTTTTGACAAATTCACTATAGAAAAGGCAATCCTCGGCGTATTTAAAGTTTGCGACAGTAAAAAATTATTTTTTGACAAATTCACTATAGAAAAGGCAATATTCGGCGTATTTAAAATTTGCGACAGTAAAAAATAATTTTTTGAAAAATTTACTATAGAAAAGGCAATCCTCGGCGTATTTAAAATTTGCGACAGTAAAAAATTATTTTTTGAAAATTTTATTATAGAAAAGGCAATCCTCGGCGTATTTAAAATTTGCGACAGTAAAAAATTATTTTTTGAAAAATTCACTATAGAAAAGGCAATCCTCGGCGTATTTAAAGTTTGCGACAGTAAAAAATTATTTTTTGACAAATTCACTATAGAAAAGGCAATCCTCGGCGTATTTAAAGTTTGCGACAGTAAAAAATTATTTTTTGACAAATTCACTATAGAAAAGGCAATACTCGGCGTATTTAAAATTTGCGACAGTAAAATATAATTTTTTGAAAAATTTACTATAGAAAAGGCAATCCTCGGCGTATTTAAAATTTGCGACAGTAAAAAATTATTTTTTGAAAATTTTATTATAGAAAAGGCAATCCTCGGCGTATTTAAAATTTGCGACCGTAAAAAATATTATTTTGACAAATTCACTATAGAAAAGGCAATCGTCGGCGTATTTAAAATTTGCGACAGTAAGAAATTATTTTTTGAAAAATTCACTATAGAAAAGGCAATCCCCGGCGTATTTAAAATTTGCGACAGTAAAAAATTATTTTTGACAAATTCACTATAGAAAAGGCAATCCTCGGCGTATTTAAAATTTGCGACAGTAAAAAATTATTTTTTGAAAAATTTACTATAGAAAAGGCAATCCTCGGCGTATTTAATATTTGCGAGAGTAAAAAATTATTTTTTGAAAAATTTACTATAGAAAAGGCAATCTTCGGCGTATTTAAAATTTGCGACCGTACAAAATATTATTTTGACAAATTCACTATAGAAAAGGCAATCGCCGGCGTATTTAAAATTTGCAACAGTAAAAAATTATTTTTTGACAAATTCACTATAGAAAAGGCAATCCCCGGCGTATTTAAAATTTGCGACAGTAAAAAATTATTTTTTGAAAAATTCACTATAGAAAAGGCAATCCTCGGCGTATTTAAAGTTTGCGACAGTAAAAAATTATTTTTTGACAAATTCACTATAGAAAAGGCAATCCTCGGCGTATTTAAAGTTTGCGACAGTAAAAAATTATTTTTTGACAACTTCACTATAGAAAAGGCAATCCTCGGCGTATTTAAAATTTGCGACAGTAAAAAATTATTTTTTGAAAATTTTATTATAGAAAAGGCAATCCTCGGCGTATTTAAAATTTGCGACCGTAAAAAATATTATTTTGACAAATTCACTATAGAAAAGGTAATCGTCGGCGTATTTAAAGTTTGCGACAGTAAAAAATTATTTTTTGACAACTTCACTATAGAAAAGGCAATCCTCGGCGTATTTAAAATTTGCGACAGTAAAAAATTATTTTTTGAAAATTTTATTATAGAAAAGGCAATCCTCGGCGTATTTAAAGTTTGCGACAGTAAAAAATTATTTTTTGACAAATTCACTATAGAAAAGGCAATCCTCGGCGTATTTAAAGTTTGCGACAGTAAAAAATTATTTTTTGACAACTTCACTATAGAAAAGGCAATCCCCGGCGTATTTAAAATTTGCGACAGTAAAAAATTATTTTTTGAAAAATTCACTATAGAAAAGGCAATCCTCGGCGTATTTAAAGTTTGCGACAGTAAAAATTATTTTTTGACAAATTCACTATAGAAAAGGCAATCCTCGGCGTATTTAAAGTTTGCGACAGTAAAAAATTATTTTTTGACAACTTCACTATAGAAAAGGCAATCCTCGGCGTATTTAAAATTTGCGACAGTAAAAAATTATTTTTTGAAAAATTCACTATAGAAAAGGCAATCCTCGGCGTATTTAAAGTTTGCGACAGTAAAAAATTATTTTTTGACAAATTCACTATAGAAAAGGCAATCCTCGGCGTATTTAAAGTTTGCGACAGTAAAAAATTATTTTTTGACAACTTCACTATAGAAAAGGCAATCCTCGGCGTATTTAAAATTTGCGACAGTAAAAAATTATTTTTTGAAAATTTTATTATAGAAAAGGCAATCCTCGGCGTATTTAAAATTTGCGACCGTAAAAAATATTATTTTGACAAATTCACTATAGAAAAGGCAATCGTCGGCGTATTTAAAATTTGCGACAGTAAGAAATTATTTTTTGAAAAATTCACTATAGAAAAGGCAATCCCCGGCGTATTTAAAATTTGCGACAGTAAAAAATTATTTTTTGACAAATTCACTATAGAAAAGGCCATCCTCGGCGTATTTAAAATTTGCGAGAGTAAAAAATTATTTTTTGACAAATTCACTATAGAAAAGGCAATCCTCGGCGTATTTAAAGTTTGCGACAGTAAAAAATTATTTTTTGAAAAATTTACTATAGAAAAGGCAATCCTCGGCGTATTTAAAATTTGCGACAGTAAAAAATTATTTTTTGAAAAATTTACTATAGAAAAGGCAATCCTCGGCGTATTTAAAATTTGCGACAGTAAAAAATTATTTTTTGAAAAATTCACTATAGAAAAGGCAAAAGGCAATCCTCGTCGTATTTAAAATTTGCGACAGTAAAAAATTATTTTTTGACAAATTCACTATAGAAAAGGCAATCCCCGGCGTATTTAAAATTTGCGAGAGTAAAAAATTATTTTTTGACAAATTCACTATAGAAAAGGCAATCCTCGGCGTATTTAAAGTTTGCGACAGTAAAAAATTATTTTTTGAAAAATTTACTATAGAAAAGGCAATCCTCGGCGTATTTAAAATTTGCGACAGTAAAAAATTATTTTTTGAAAAATTCACTATAGAAAAGGCAATCCTCGGCGTATTTAAAGTTTTCGACAGTAAAAAGTTATTTTTTGACAAATTCACTATAGAAAAGGCAATCCTCGGCGTATTTAAAGTTTGCGACAGTAAAAAATTATTTTTTGACAAATTCACTATAGAAAAGGCAATACTCGGCGTATTTAAAATTTGCGACAGTAAAAAATAATTTTTTGAAAAATTTACTATAGAAAAGGCAATCCTCGGCGTATTTAAAATTTGCGACAGTAAAAAATTATTTTTTGAAAATTTTATTATAGAAAAGGCAATCCTCGGCGTATTTAAAATTTGCGACCGTAAAAAATATTATTTTGACAAATTCACTATAGAAAAGGCAATCGTCGGCGTATTTAAAATTTGCGACAGTAAAAAATTATTTTTTGAAAAATTCACTATAGAAAAGGCAATCCCCGGCGTATTTAAAATTTGCGACAGTAAAAAATTATTTTTTGACAAATTCACTATAGAAAAGGCAATCCTCGGCGTATTTAAAATTTGCGACAGTAAAAAATTATTTTTTGAAAAACTTACTATAGAAAAGGCAATCCTCGGCGTATTTAAAATTTGCGAGAGTAAAAAATTATTTTTTGAAAAATTTACTATAGAAAAGGCAATCTTCGGCGTATTTAAAATTTGCGACCGTACAAAATATTATTTTGACAAATTCACTATAGAAAAGGCAATCGCCGGCGTATTTAAAATTTGCAACAGTAAAAAATTATTTTTTGACAAATTCACTATAGAAAAGGCAATCCCCGGCGTATTTAAAAATTTGCGAGAGTAAAAAAATATGTATTGAAAAATTTACTATAGAAAAGGCAAACCTCGGCGTATTTAAAATTTGCGACAGCAAAAAATAATTTTTTGAAAAATTCACTATAGAAAAGGCAATCATCGGTATATTTAAAATTTGCCACTGTAAAAATTTATTTTTTGACAAATTCACTATAGAAAAGGCAATCCTCGCTATATTTAAAATTTGCCACAGTAAAAATTTATTTTTTGACAAATTCACAATAGAAAAGGCAATCCTCGGCGTATTTAAAATTTGCGACCGTAAAAAATATTATTTTGACAAATTCACTATAGAAAAGGCAATCGTCGGCGTATTTAAAATTTGCGACAGTAAAAAATTATTTTTTGAAAAATTTACTATAGAAAAGGCAATCCTCGGCGTATTTAAAATTTGCGACAGTAAAAAATGATTTTTTGAAAAATTTACTATAGAAAAGGCAATCCTCGGCGTATTTAAAATTTGCGACAGTAAAAAATTATTTTTTGAAAAATTTACTATAGAAAAGGCAATCCTCGGCGTATTTAAAATTTGCGACAGTAAAAAATTATTTTTTGACAAATTCACTATAGAAAAGGCAATCCTCGGCGTATTTAAAATTTGCGACAGTAAAAAATTATTTTTTGAAAAATTTACTATAGAAAAGGCAATCCTCGTCGTATTTAAAATTTGCGACAGTAAAAAATTATTTTTTGAAAATTTTACTATAGAAAAGGCAATCCTCGGCGTATTTAAAATTTCCGACCGTAAAAAATATTATTTTGTCAAATTCACTATAGAAAAGGCAATCGTCGGCGTATTTAAAATTTGCGACAGTAAAAAATTATTTTTTGAAAAATTCACTATAGAAAAGGCAATCCCCGGCGTATTTAAAATTTGCGACAGTAAAAAATTATTTTTTGACAAATTCACTATAGAAAAGGCAATCCTCGGCGTATTTAAAATTTGCGACAGTAAAAAATTATTTTTTGAAAAATTTACTATAGAAAAGGCAATCCTCGGCGTATTTAAAATTTGCGACAGTAAAAAATTATTTTTTGAAAAATTTACTATAGAAAAGGCAATCCTCGGCGTATTTAAAATTTGCGACAGTAAAAAATTATTTTTTGAAAAATTCACTATAGAAAAGGCAAAAGGCAATCCTCGGCGTATTTAAAATTTGCGACAGTAAAAAATTATTTTTTGACAAATTCACTATAGAAAAGGCAATCCCCGGCGTATTTAAAATTTGCGAGAGTAAAAAATTATTTTTTGACAAATTCACTATAGAAAAGGCAATCCTCGGCGTATTTAAAGTTTGCGACAGTAAAAAATTATTTTTTGAAAAATTTACTATAGAAAAGGCAATCCTCGGCGTATTTAAAATTTGCGACAGTAAAAAATTATTTTTTGAAAAATTCACTATAGAAAAGGCAATCCTCGGCGTATTTAAAGTTTGCGACAGTAAAAAGTTATTTTTTGACAAATTCACTATAGAAAAGGCAATCCTCGGCGTATTTAAAGTTTGCGACAGTAAAAAATTATTTTTTGACAAATTCACTATAGAAAAGGCAATACTCGGCGTATTTAAAATTTGCGACAGTAAAAAATAATTTTTTGAAAAATTTACTATAGAAAAGGCAATCCTCGGCGTATTTAAAATTTGCGACAGTAAAAAATTATTTTTTGAAAATTTTATTATAGAAAAGGCAATCCTCGGCGTATTTAAAATTTGCGACCGTAAAAAATATTATTTTGACAAATTCACTATAGAAAAGGCAATCGTCGGCGTATTTAAAATTTGCGACAGTAAAAAATTATTTTTTGAAAAATTCACTATAGAAAAGGCAATCCCCGGCGTATTTAAAATTTGCGACAGTAAAAAATTATTTTTTGACAAATTCACTATAGAAAAGGCAATCCTCGGCGTATTTAAAATTTGCGACAGTAAAAAATTATTTTTTGAAAAACTTACTATAGAAAAGGCAATCCTCGGCGTATTTAAAATTTGCGAGAGTAAAAAATTATTTTTTGAAAAATTTACTATAGAAAAGGCAATCTTCGGCGTATTTAAAATTTGCGACCGTACAAAATATTATTTTGACAAATTCACTATAGAAAAGGCAATCGCCGGCGTATTTAAAATTTGCAACAGTAAAAAATTATTTTTTGACAAATTCACTATAGAAAAGGCAATCCCCGGCATATTT
Organism: Dioctria rufipes; assembly: GCA_963924295.1. Classification (NCBI taxonomy): domain Eukaryota; kingdom Metazoa; phylum Arthropoda; class Insecta; order Diptera; family Asilidae; genus Dioctria; species Dioctria rufipes. Next base: position 31,384 of record CAWUPM010001017.1, on the reverse strand, counting down.
AAAAATTTGCGAGAGTAAAAAAATATGTATTGAAAAATTTACTATAGAAAAGGCAAACCTCGGCGTATTTAAAATTTGCGACAGCAAAAAATAATTTTTTGAAAAATTCACTATAGAAAAGGCAATCATCGGTATATTTAAAATTTGCCACTGTAAAAATTTATTTTTTGACAAATTCACTATAGAAAAGGCAATCCTCGCTATATTTAAAATTTGCCACAGTAAAAATTTATTTTTTGACAAATTCACAATAGAAAAGGCAATCCTCGGCGTATTTAAAATTTGCGACCGTAAAAAATATTATTTTGACAAATTCACTATAGAAAAGGCAATCGTCGGCGTATTTAAAATTTGCGACAGTAAAAAATTATTTTTGAAAAATTTACTATAGAAAAGGCAATCCTCGGCGTATTTAAAATTTGCGACAGTAAAAAATGATTTTTTGAAAAATTTACTATAGAAAAGGCAATCCTCGGCGTATTTAAAATTTGCGACAGTAAAAAATTATTTTTTGAAAAATTTACTATAGAAAAGGCAATCCTCGGCGTATTTAAAATTTGCGACAGTAAAAAATTATTTTTTGACAAATTCACTATAGAAAAGGCAATCCTCGGCGTATTTAAAATTTGCGACAGTAAAAAATTATTTTTTGAAAAATTTACTATAGAAAAGGCAATCCTCGTCGTATTTAAAATTTGCGACAGTAAAAAATTATTTTTTGAAAATTTTACTATAGAAAAGGCAATCCTCGGCGTATTTAAAATTTCCGACCGTAAAAAATATTATTTTGTCAAATTCACTATAGAAAAGGCAATCGTCGGCGTATTTAAAATTTGCGACAGTAAAAAATTATTTTTTGAAAAATTCACTATAGAAAAGGCAATCCCCGGCGTATTTAAAATTTGCGACAGTAAAAAATTATTTTTTGACAAATTCACTATAGAAAAGGCAATCCTCGGCGTATTTAAAATTTGCGACAGTAAAAAATTATTTTTTGAAAAATTTACTACAGAAAAGGCAATCCTCGGCATATTTAAAATTTGCGACAGTAAAAAATTATTTTTTGACAAATTTACTATAGAAAAGGCAATCCTCGGCGTATTTAAAATTTGCGACAGTAAGAAATTATTTTTTGAAAAATTTACTATAGAAAAGGCAATCCTCGGCGTATTTAAAATTTGCGAGAGTAAAAAATTATTTTTTGAAAAATTTACTATAGAAAAGGCAATCTTCGGCGTATTTAAAATTTGCGACCGTACAAAATATTATTTTGACAAATTCACTATAGAAAAGGCAATCGCCGGCGTATTTAAAATTTGCAACAGTAAAAAATTATTTTTTGACAAATTCACTATAGAAAAGGCAATCCCCGGCGTATTTAAAAATTTGCGAGAGTAAAAAAATATGTATTGAAAAATTTACTATAGAAAAGGCAAACCTCGGCGTATTTAAAATTTGCGACAGCAAAAAATAATTTTTTGAAAAATTCACTATAGAAAAGGCAATCATCGGTATATTTAAAATTTGCCACTGTAAAAATTTATTTTTTGACAAATTCACTATAGAAAAGGCAATCCTCGCTATATTTAAAATTTGCCACAGTAAAAATTTATTTTTTGACAAATTCACAATAGAAAAGGCAATCCTCGGCGTATTTAAAATTTGCGACCGTAAAAAATATTATTTTGACAAATTCACTATAGAAAAGGCAATCGTCGGCGTATTTAAAATTTGCGACAGTAAAAAATTATTTTTTGAAAAATTTACTATAGAAAAGGCAATCCTCGGCGTATTTAAAATTTGCGACAGTAAAAAATGATTTTTTGAAAAATTTACTATAGAAAAGGCAATCCTCGGCGTATTTAAAATTTGCGACAGTAAAAAATTATTTTTTGAAAAATTTACTATAGAAAAGGCAATCCTCGGCGTATTTAAAATTTGCGACAGTAAAAAATTATTTTTTGACAAATTCACTATAGAAAAGGCAATCCTCGGCGTATTTAAAATTTGCGACAGTAAAAAATTATTTTTTGAAAAATTTACTATAGAAAAGGCAATCCTCGTCGTATTTAAAATTTGCGACAGTAAAAAATTATTTTTTGAAAATTTTACTATAGAAAAGGCAATCCTCGGCGTATTTAAAATTTCCGACCGTAAAAAATATTATTTTGTCAAATTCACTATAGAAAAGGCAATCGTCGGCGTATTTAAAATTTGCGACAGTAAAAAATTATTTTTTGAAAAATTCACTATAGAAAAGGCAATCCCCGGCGTATTTAAAATTTGCGACAGTAAAAAATTATTTTTTGACAAATTCACTATAGAAAAGGCAATCCTCGGCGTATTTAAAATTTGCGACAGTAAAAAATTATTTTTTGAAAAATTTACTATAGAAAAGGCAATCCTCGGCGTATTTAAAATTTGCGACAGTAAAAAATTATTTTTTGAAAAATTTACTATAGAAAAGGCAATCCTCGGCGTATTTAAAATTTGCGACAGTAAAAAATTATTTTTTGAAAAATTCACTATAGAAAAGGCAAAAGGCAATCCTCGGCGTATTTAAAATTTGCGACAGTAAAAAATTATTTTTTGACAAATTCACTATAGAAAAGGCAATCCCCGGCGTATTTAAAATTTGCGAGAGTAAAAAATTATTTTTTGACAAATTCACTATAGAAAAGGCAATCCTCGGCGTATTTAAAGTTTGCGACAGTAAAAAATTATTTTTTGAAAAATTTACTATAGAAAAGGCAATCCTCGGCGTATTTAAAATTTGCGACAGTAAAAAATTATTTTTTGAAAAATTCACTATAGAAAAGGCAATCCTCGGCGTATTTAAAGTTTGCGACAGTAAAAAGTTATTTTTTGACAAATTCACTATAGAAAAGGCAATCCTCGGCGTATTTAAAGTTTGCGACAGTAAAAAATTATTTTTTGACAAATTCACTATAGAAAAGGCAATACTCGGCGTATTTAAAATTTGCGACAGTAAAAAATAATTTTTTGAAAAATTTACTATAGAAAAGGCAATCCTCGGCGTATTTAAAATTTGCGACAGTAAAAAAATATTTTTTGAAAATTTTATTATAGAAAAGGCAATCCTCGGCGTATTTAAAATTTGCGACCGTAAAAAATATTATTTTGACAAATTCACTATAGAAAAGGCAATCGTCGGCGTATTTAAAATTTGCGACAGTAAAAAATTATTTTTTGAAAAATTCACTATAGAAAAGGCAATCCCCGGCGTATTTAAAATTTGCGACAGTAAAAAATTATTTTTTGACAAATTCACTATAGAAAAGGCAATCCTCGGCGTATTTAAAATTTGCGACAGTAAAAAATTATTTTTTGAAAAACTTACTATAGAAAAGGCAATCCTCGGCGTATTTAAAATTTGCGAGAGTAAAAAATTATTTTTTGAAAAATTTACTATAGAAAAGGCAATCTTCGGCGTATTTAAAATTTGCGACCGTACAAAATATTATTTTGACAAATTCACTATAGAAAAGGCAATCGCCGGCGTATTTAAAATTTGCAACAGTAAAAAATTATTTTTTGACAAATTCACTATAGAAAAGGCAATCCCCGGCATATTTAAAAATTTGCGAGAGTAAAAAAATATGTACTGAAAAATTTACTATAGAAAAGGCAAACCTCGGCGTATTTAAAATTTGCGACAGCAAAAAATAATTTTTTGAAAAATTCACTATAGAAAAGGCAATCATCGGTATATTTAAAATTTGCCACTGTAAAAATTTATTTTTTGACAAATTCACTATAGAAAAGGCAATCCTCGCTATATTTAAAATTTGCCACAGTAAAAATTTATTTTTTGACAAATTCACAATAGAAAAGGCAATCCTCGGCGTATTTAAAATTTGCGACCGTAAAAAATATTATTTTGACAAATTCACTATAGAAAAGGCAATCGTCGGCGTATTTAAAATTTGCGACAGTAAAAAATTATTTTTTGAAAAATTTACTATAGAAAAGGCAATCCTCGGCGTATTTAAAATTTGCGACAGTAAAAAATGATTTTTTGAAAAATTTACTATAGAAAAGGCAATCCTCGGCGTATTTAAAATTTGCGACAGTAAAAAATTATTTTTTGAAAAATTTACTATAGAAAAGGCAATCCTCGGCGTATTTAAAATTTGCGACAGTAAAAAATTATTTTTTGACAAATTCACTATAGAAAAGGCAATCCTCGGCGTATTTAAAATTTGCGACAGTAAAAAATTATTTTTTGAAAAATTTACTATAGAAAAGGCAATCCTCGTCGTATTTAAAATTTGCGACAGTAAAAAATTATTTTTTGAAAATTTTACTATAGAAAAGGCAATCCTCGGCGTATTTAAAATTTCCGACCGTAAAAAATATTATTTTGTCAAATTCACTATAGAAAAGGCAATCGTCGGCGTATTTAAAATTTGCGACAGTAAAAAATTATTTTTTGAAAAATTCACTATAGAAAAGGCAATCCCCGGCGTATTTAAAATTTGCGACAGTAAAAAATTATTTTTTGACAAATTCACTATAGAAAAGGCAATCCTCGGCGTATTTAAAATTTGCGACAGTAAAAAATTATTTTTTGAAAAATTTACTACAGAAAAGGCAATCCTCGGCATATTTAAAATTTGCGACAGTAAAAAATTATTTTTTGACAAATTTACTATACAAAAGGCAATCCTCGGCGTATTTAAAATTTGCGACAGTAAGAAATTATTTTTTGAAAAATTTACTATAGAAAAGGCAATCCTCGGCGTATTTAAAATTTGCGAGAGTAAAAAATTATTTTTTGAAAAATTTACTATAGAAAAGGCAATCTTCGGCGTATTTAAAATTTGCGACCGTACAAAATATTATTTTGACAAATTCACTATAGAAAAGGCAATCGCCGGCGTATTTAAAATTTGCAACAGTAAAAAATTATTTTTTGACAAATTCACTATAGAAAAGGCAATCCCCGGCGTATTTAAAAATTTGCGAGAGTAAAAAAATATGTATTGAAAAATTTACTATAGAAAAGGCAAACCTCGGCGTATTTAAAATTTGCGACAGCAAAAAATAATTTTTTGAAAAATTCACTATAGAAAAGGCAATCATCGGTATATTTAAAATTTGCCACTGTAAAAATTTATTTTTTGACAAATTCACTATAGAAAAGGCAATCCTCGCTATATTTAAAATTTGCCACAGTAAAAATTTATTTTTTGACAAATTCACAATAGAAAAGGCAATCCTCGGCGTATTTAAAATTTGCGACCGTAAAAAATATTATTTTGACAAATTCACTATAGAAAAGGCAATCGTCGGCGTATTTAAAATTTGCGACAGTAAAAAATTATTTTTTGAAAAATTTACTATAGAAAAGGCAATCCTCGGCGTATTTAAAATTTGCGACAGTAAAAAATGATTTTTTGAAAAATTTACTATAGAAAAGGCAATCCTCGGCGTATTTAAAATTTGCGACAGTAAAAAATTATTTTTTGAAAAATTTACTATAGAAAAGGCAATCCTCGGCGTATTTAAAATTTGCGACAGTAAAAAATTATTTTTTGACAAATTCACTATAGAAAAGGCAATCCTCGGCGTATTTAAAATTTGCGACAGTAAAAAATTATTTTTTGAAAAATTTACTATAGAAAAGGCAATCCTCGTCGTATTTAAAATTTGCGACAGTAAAAAATTATTTTTTGAAAATTTTACTATAGAAAAGGCAATCCTCGGCGTATTTAAAATTTCCGACCGTAAAAAATATTATTTTGTCAAATTCACTATAGAAAAGGCAATCGTCGGCGTATTTAAAATTTGCGACAGTAAAAAATTATTTTTTGAAAAATTCACTATAGAAAAGGCAATCCCCGGCGTATTTAAAATTTGCGACAGTAAAAAATTATTTTTTGACAAATTCACTATAGAAAAGGCAATCCTCGGCGTATTTAAAATTTGCGACAGTAAAAAATTATTTTTTGAAAAATTTACTATAGAAAAGGCAATCCTCGGCGTATTTAAAATTTGCGACAGTAAAAAATTATTTTTTGAAAAATTTACTATAGAAAAGGCAATCCTCGGCGTATTTAAAATTTGCGACAGTAAAAAATTATTTTTTGAAAAATTCACTATAGAAAACGCAAAAGGCAATCCTCGGCGTATTTAAAATTTGCGACAGTAAAAAATTATTTTTTGACAAATTCACTATAGAAAAGGCAATCCCCGGCGTATTTAAAATTTGCGAGAGTAAAAAATTATTTTTTGACAAATTCACTATAGAAAAGGCAATCCTCGGCGTATTTAAAGTTTGCGACAGTAAAAAATTATTTTTTGAAAAATTTACTATAGAAAAGGCAATCCTCGGCGTATTTAAAATTTGCGACAGTAAAAAATTATTTTTTGAAAAATTCACTATAGAAAAGGCAATCCTCGGCGTATTTAAAGTTTGCGACAGTAAAAAGTTATTTTTTGACAAATTCACTATAGAAAAGGCAATCCTCGGCGTATTTAAAGTTTGCGACAGTAAAAAATTATTTTTTGACAAATTCACTATAGAAAAGGCAATACTCGGCGTATTTAAAATTTGCGACAGTAAAAAATAATTTTTTGAAAAATTTACTATAGAAAAGGCAATCCTCGGCGTATTTAAAATTTGCGACAGTAAAAAATTATTTTTTGAAAATTTTATTATAGAAAAGGCAATCCTCGGCGTATTTAAAATTTGCGACCGTAAAAAATATTATTTTGACAAATTCACTATAGAAAAGGCAATCGTCGGCGTATTTAAAATTTGCGACAGTAAAAAATTATTTTTTGAAAAATTCACTATAGAAAAGGCAATCCCCGGCGTATTTAAAATTTGCGACAGTAAAAAATTATTTTTTGACAAATTCACTATAGAAAAGGCAATCCTCGGCGTATTTAAAATTTGCGACAGTAAAAAATTATTTTTTGAAAAACTTACTATAGAAAAGGCAATCCTCGGCGTATTTAAAATTTGCGAGAGTAAAAAATTATTTTTTGAAAAATTTACTATAGAAAAGGCAATCTTCGGCGTATTTAAAATTTGCGACCGTACAAAATATTATTTTGACAAATTCACTATAGAAAAGGCAATCGCCGGCGTATTTAAAATTTGCAACAGTAAAAAATTATTTTTTGACAAATTCACTATAGAAAAGGCAATCCCCGGCATATTTAAAAATTTGCGAGAGTAAAAAAATATGTATTGAAAAATTTACTATAGAAAAGGCAAACCTCGGCGTATTTAAAATTTGCGACAGCAAAAAATAATTTTTTGAAAAATTCACTATAGAAAAGGCAATCATCGGTATATTTAAAATTTGCCACTGTAAAAATTTATTTTTTGACAAATTCACTATAGAAAAGGCAATCCTCGCTATATTTAAAATTTGCCACAGTAAAAATTTATTTTTTGACAAATTCACAATAGAAAAGGCAATCCTCGGCGTATTTAAAATTTGCGACCGTAAAAAATATTATTTTGACAAATTCACTATAGAAAAGGCAATCGTCGGCGTATTTAAAATTTGCGACAGTAAAAAATTATTTTTTGAAAAATTTACTATAGAAAAGGCAATCCTCGGCGTATTTAAAATTTGCGACAGTAAAAAATGATTTTTTGAAAAATTTACTATAGAAAAGGCAATCCTCGGCGTATTTAAAATTTGCGACAGTAAAAAATTATTTTTTGAAAAATTTACTATAGAAAAGGCAATCCTCGGCGTATTTAAATTTGCGACAGTAAAAAATTATTTTTTGACAAATTCACTATAGAAAAGGCAATCCTCGGCGTATTTAAAATTTGCGACAGTAAAAAATTATTTTTTGAAAAATTTACTATAGAAAAGGCAATCCTCGTCGTATTTAAAATTTGCGACAGTAAAAAATTATTTTTTGAAAATTTTACTATAGAAAAGGCAATCCTCGGCGTATTTAAAATTTCCGACCGTAAAAAATATTATTTTGTCAAATTCACTATAGAAAAGGCAATCGTCGGCGTATTTAAAATTTGCGACAGTAAAAAATTATTTTTTTGAAAAATTCACTATAGAAAAGGCAATCCCGGCGTATTTAAAATTTGCGACAGTAAAAAATTATTTTTTGACAAATTCACTATAGAAAAGGCAATCCTCGGCGTATTTAAAATTTGCGACAGTAAAAAATTATTTTTTGAAAAATTTACTATAGAAAAGGCAATCCTCGGGCGTATTTAAAATTTGCGAGAGTAAAAAAATTATTTTTTGAAAATTTACTATAGAAAAGGCAATCTTCGGCGTATTTAAAATTTGCGACCGTACAAAATATTATTTTGACAAATTCACTATAGAAAAGGCAATCGCCGGCGTATTTAAAATTTGCAACAGTAAAAAATTATTTTTTGACAAATTCACTATAGAAAAGGCAATCCCCGGCGTATTTAAAAATTTGCGAGAGTAAAAAATTATTTTTTGACAAATACACTATAGAAAAGGCAATCCTCGGCGTATTTAAAGTTTGCGACAGTAAAATATTATTTTTTGAAAAATTTACTATAGAAAAGGCAATCCTCGGCGTATTTAAAATTTGCGACAGTAAAAAAATATGTATTGAAAAATTTACTATAGAAAAGGCAAACCGCGGCGTATTTAAAATTTGCGACAGCAAAAAATAATTTTTTGAAAAATTCACTATAGAAAAGGCAATCATCGGTATATTTAAAATTTGCCACTGTAAAAATTATTTTTTGACAAATTCACTATAGAAAAGGCAATCCTCGCTATATTTAAAATTTGCCACAGTAAAAATTTAATTTTTGACAAATTCACTATAGAAAAGGCAATCCTCGGCGTATTTAAAATTTGCGACCGTAAAAAATATTATTTTGACAAATTCACTATAGAAAAGGCAATCGTCGGCGTATTTAAAATTTGCGACAGTAAAAAATTATTTTTTGAAAAATTTACTATAGAAAAGGCAATCCTCGGCGTATTTAAAATTTGCGACAGTAAAAAATGATTTTTTGAAAAATTTACTATAGAAAAGGCAATCCTCGGCGTATTTAAAATTTGCGACAGTAAAAAATTATTTTTTGAAAAATTTACTATAGAAAAGGCAATCCTCGGCGTATTTAAAATTTGCGACAGTAAAAAATTATTTTTTGACAAATTCACTATAGAAAAGGCAATCCTCGGGGTATTTAAAATTTGCGACAGTAAAAAATTATTTTTTGAAAAATTTACTATAGAAAAGGCAATCCTCGTCGTATTTAAAATTTGCGACAGTAAAAAATTATTTTTTGAAAATTTTACTATAGAAAAGGCAATCCTCGGCGTATTTAAAATTTGCGACCGTAAAAAATATTATTTTGTCAAATTCACTATAGAAAAGGCAATTGTCGGCGTATTTAAAATTTGCGACAGTAAAAAATTATTTTTTGAAAAATTCACTATAGAAAAGGCAATCCCCGGCGTATTTAAAATTTGCGACAGTAAAAAATTATTTTTGACAAATTCACTATAGAAAAGGGCAATCCTCGGCGTATTTAAAATTTGCGACAGTAAAAAATTATTTTTTGAAAAATTTACTACAGAAAAGGCAATCCTCGGCATATTTAAAATTTGCGACAGTAAAAATTATTTTTGACAAATTTACAATCCTCGGCGTATTTAAAATTTGCGACAGTAAGAAATTATTTTTTGAAAAATTTACTATAGAAAAGGCAATCCTCGGCGTATTTAAAATTTGCGACAGCAAAAAAATTATTTTTTGAAAAATTTACTATAGAAAAGGCAATCCTCGGCGTGTTTAAAATTTGCGACAGTAAAAAATTATTTTTTGAAAAATTTACTATAGAAAAGGCAATCCTCGGCGTATTTAAAATTTTCGAAAGTAAAAAATTATTTTTTGAAAAATTTACTATAGAAAAGGCAATCCTCGTCGTATTTAAAATTTGCGACAGTAAATAATTATTTTATGAAAAATTTACTATAGAAGAGGCAATCCTCGGCGTATTTAAAATTTGCGACAGTAAAAAATTATTTTTGAAAAATTTACTATAGAAAAGGCAATCCTCGGCGTATTTAAAATTTGCGACAGTAAAAAATAATTTTTTGAAAAATTTACTATAGAAAAGGCAATCCTCGGCGTATTTAAAATTTGCGACAGTAAAAAATTATTTTTTGAAAAATTTACTATAGAAAAGGCAATCCTCGGCGTATTTAAAATTTGCGACAGTAAAAAAATTATTTTTTGACAAATTCACTATAGGAAAGGCAATCCTCGGCGTATTAAAAATTTGCGACCGTAAAAAATAATTTTTTGAGAAATTTACTATAGAAAAGCCAATCCTCGGCGTATTTAAAATTTGCGACAGTAAAAAATTATTTTTTGAAAAATTTACTATAGAAAAGGCAATCCTCGGCGTATTTAAAATTTGCGAGAGTAAAAAATTATTTTTTGAAAAATTTACTATAGAAAATGCCATCCTCGGCGTATTTAAAATTTGCGACAGTAAAAAAGTATTTTTTGAAAAATTTACTATAGAAAAGGCAATCCTCGGCGTATTTAAAATTTGCGACAGTAAAAAATAATTTTTTGAAAAATTTACTATAGAAAAGGCAATCCTCGGCGTATTTAAAATTTGCGACAGTAAAAAATTATTTTTTGAAAAATTTACTATAGAAAGGCAATCCTCGGCGTATTTAAAATTTGCGACAGTAAAAAATTATTTTTTGAAAAATTTACTATAGAAAAGGCCATCCTCGGCGTATTTAAAATTTGCGACAGTAAAAAATTATTTTTTGAAAAATTTACTATAGAAAAGGCAATCCTCGGCGTATTTAAAATTTGCGACAGTAAAAAATTATTTTTTGAAAAATTTACTATAGAAAAGGCAATCCTCGGCGTATTTAAAATTTGCGACAGTAAAAAATTATTTTTTGAAAAATTTACTATAGAAAAGGCCATCCTCGGGGTATTTAAAATTTGCGACAGTAAAAAATTATTTTTTGAAAAATTTACTATAGAAAAGGCAATCCCCGGCGTATTTAAAATTTGCGACAGTAAAAAATTATTTTTTGACAAATTCACTATAGAAAAGGCAACCCTCGGCGTATTTAAAATTTGCGACAGTAAAAAATTATTTTTTGAAAAATTTACTATAGAAAAGGCAATCCTCGGCGTATTTAAAATTTGCGACAGTAAAAAATCATTTTTTGAAAAATTTACTATAGAAAAGGCAATCCTCGGCGTATTTAAAATTTGCGACAGTAAAAATCATTTTTTGTAAAATTTACTATAGAAAAGGCAATCCTCGGCGTATTTAAAATTTGCGACAGTAAAAAATTATTTTTTGAAAAATTTACTATAGAAAAGGCCATCCTCGGCGTATTTAAAATTTGCGACAGTAAAAAATTATTTTTTGAAAAATTTACTATAGAAAAGGCAATCCTCGGCGTATTTAAAATTTGCGAAAGTAAAAACTTATTTTTTGAAAAATTTACTATAGAAAAGGCAATCCTCGGCGTATTTAAAATTTGCGACAGTAAAAAATTATTTTTTGAAAAATTTAGTATAGAAAAGGCAATCCTCGGCGTATTTAAAATTTGCGACAGTAAAAAATTATTTTTTGAAAAATTTACTATAGAAAAGGCCATCCTCGGCGTATTTAAAATTTGCGTATTTTTGAAAAATTTACTATAGAAAAGGCAATCCTCTGCGTATTTAAAATTTGCGACAGCAAAAAATTATTTTTTTGAAAAATTTACTATAGAAAAGGCAATCCTCGGCGTATTTAAAATTTGCGACAGTAAAAAATTATTTTTTGAAAAATTTACTATAGAAAAGGCAATCCTCGGCGTATTTAAAATTTGCGACAGTAAAAAAATTATTTTTTGAAAAATTTACTATAGAAAAGGCCATCCTCGGCGTATTTAAAATTTGTGACAGTAAAAAATTATTTTTTGGAAAATTTACTATAGAAAAGGCAATCCTCGGCGTATTTAAAATTTGCGACAGTAAAAAATTATTTTTTGAAAAATTTACTATAGAAAAGGCAATCCTCGGCGTATTTAAAATTTGCGACAGTAAAAAATTATTTTTTGACAAATTCACTATAGAAAAGGCAATCCCCGGCGTATTTAAAATTTGCGACAGTAAAAAATTATTTTTTGACAAATTCACTATAGAAAAGGCAATCCTCGGCGTATTTAAAATTTGCGACAGTAAAAAATTATTTTTTGAAAAATATACTATAGAAAAGGCAATCCTCGGCGTATTTAAAATTTGCGACAGTAAAAAATTATTTTTTGAAAAATTTACTATAGAAAAGTCAATCCCCGGCGTATTTAAAATTTGCGACAGTAAAAAATTATTTTTTGACAAATTCACTATAGAAAGGCAATCCTCGGCGTATTTAAAATTTGCGACAGTAAAAAATTATTTTTTGAAAAATTTACTATAGAAAAGGCAATCCTCGGCGTATTTAAAATTTGCGACAGTAAAAAATTATTTTTTGAAAAATTTACTATAGAAAAGGCAATCCTCGGCGAATTTAAAATTTGCGACAGTAAAAAATTATTTTTTGAAAAATTTACTATAGAAAAGGCAATCCTCGGTGTATTTAAAATTTGCGACAGTAAAAAATTATTTTTTGAAAAATTTACTATAGAAAAGGCAATCCTCGGCGTATTTAAAATTTGCGACAGTAAAAAATTATTTTTTGAAAATTTTACTATAGAAAAGGCAATCCTCGGCGTATTTAATATTTGCGACAGTAAAAAATTATTTTTTGAAAAATTTACTATAGAAAAGGCAATCCTCGGCGTATTTAAAATTTGCGACAGTAAAAAATTATTTTTTGAAAAATTTACTATAGAAAAGGCAATCCTCGGCGTATTTAAAATTTGCGAAAGTAAAAAATTATTTTTTGAAAAATTTACTATAGAAAAGGCAATCCTCGTCGTATTTAAAATTTGCGACAGTAAATAATTATTTTTTGAAAAATTTACTATAGAAAAGGCAATCCTCGGCGTATTTAAAATTTGCGACAGTAAAAAATTATTTTTGAAAAATTTACTACAGAAAAGGCAATCCTCGGCGTATTTTAAATTTGCGACAGTAAAATATAATTTTTTGAAAAATTTATTACAGAAAAGGCAATCCTCGGCGTATTTAAAATTTGCGACAGTAAAAAATTATTTTTTGACAAATTCACTATAGGAAAGGCAATCCTCGGCGTATTAAAAATTTGCGACCGTTATAAAATAATTTTTTGAGAAATTTACTATAGAAAAGGCAATCCTCGGCGTATTTAAAATTTGCGACAGTAAAAAATTATTTTTTGCAAAAATTTACTATAGAAAAGGCAATCCTCGGCGTATTTAAAATTTGCGACAGTAAAAAATTATTTTTTGAAAAATTTACTATAGAAAAGGCAATCCTCGGCGTATTTAAAATTTGCGACAGTAAAAAATTATTTTTGAAAAATTTACTATAGAAAAGGCAATCCTCGGCGTTTTTAAAATTTGCTACAGTAAAAAATTATTTTTTGAAAAATTTACTATAGAAAAGGCAATCCTCGACGTTTTTAAATTTGCGACAGTAAAATGTTATTTTTTGAAAATTTACTATAGAAAAGGCAATCCTCGGCGTATTTAAAATTTGCGACAGTAAAAAATTAATTTTTGAAAAATTTACTATAGAAAAGGCAATCCTCGGCGTATTTAAAATTTGCGACAGTAAAAAATTATTTTTTGAAAAATTTACTATAGAAAAGGCAATCCTCGGCGTATTTAAAATTTGCGACAGTAAAAAATTATTTTTTGAAAAATTTACTATAGAAAATGCAATCCTCGGCGTATTTAAAATTTGCGACAATAAAAAATTATTTTTTGAAAAATTTACTATAGAAAAGGCAATCCTCGGCGTATTTAAAATTTGCGACAGTAAAAAATTCTTTTTTGAAAAATTTTCTATAGAAAAGGCAATCCTCGGCGTATTTAAAATTTGCGACACTAAAAAATTATTTTTTGACAAATTCACTATAGAAAAGGCAATCCTCGGCTTATTAAAAATTTGCGACCGTAAAAAATAATTTTTGAAAAATTTACTATAGAAAAGGCAATCCTCGGCGTATTTAAAATTTGCGACAGTAAAAAATTAATTTTTAAAAAATTTACTATAGAAAAGGCAATCCTCGGCGTATTTAAAATTTGCGACAGTAAAAAATTATTTTTTTGAAAAATTTACTATAGAAAAGGCAATCCTCGGCGTATTTAAAATTTGCGACAGTAAAAAATTATTTTTTGACAAATTCACTATAGAAAAGGCAATCCCCGGCGTATTTAAAATTTGCGACAGTAAAAAATTATTTTTTGAAAAATTTACTATAGAAAAGGCAATCCTCGGCGTATTTAAAATTTGCGACAGTAAAAAATTATTTTTTGAAAAATTTACTATAGAAAATGCAATCCTCGGCGTATTTAAAATTTGCGACAATAAAAAATTATTTTTTGAAAAATTTACTATAGAAAAGGCAATCCTCGGCGTATTTAAAATTTGCGACAGTAAAAAATTCTTTTTTGAAAAATTTTCTATAGAAAAGGCAATCCTCGGCGTATTTAAAATTTGCGACACTAAAAAATTATTTTTTGACAAATTCACTATAGAAAAGGCAATCCTCGGCTTATTAAAAATTTGCGACCGTAAAAAATAATTTTTTGAAAAATTTACTATAGAAAAGGCAATCCTCGGCGTATTTAAAATTTGCGACAGTAAAAAATTAATTTTTGAAAAATTTACTATAGAAAAGGCAATCCTCGGCGTATTTAAAATTTGCGACAGTAAAAAATTATTTTTTGAAAAATTTACTATAGAAAAGGCAATCCTCGGCGTATTTAAAATTTGCGACAGTAAAAAATTATTTTTTGAAAAATTTACTATAGAAAATGCAATCCTCGGCGTATTTAAAATTTGCGACAATAAAAAATTATTTTTTGAAAAATTTACTATAGAAAAGGCAATCCTCGGCGTATTTAAAATTTGCGACAGTAAAAAATTATTTTTTGAAAAATTTACTATAGAAAAGGCAATCCTCGGCGTATTTAAATATTGCGACAGTAAAAAATTATTTTTTGAAAAATTTACTATAGAAAAGGCAATCCTCGGCGTATTTAAAATTTGCGACAGTAAAAAATTATTTTTTGACAAATTCACTATAGAAAAGGCAATCCCCGGCGTATTTAAAATTTGCGACAGTAAAAAATTATTTTTGAAAAATTTACTATAGAAAAGGCAATCCTCGGCGTATTTAAAATTTGCGACAGTAAAAAATTATTTTTGACAAATTCACTATAGAAAAGGCAATCCCCGGCGTATTTAAAATTTGCGACAGTACAAAATTATTTTTGACAAATTCACTATAGAAAAGGCAATCTTCGGCGTATTTAAAATTTGCGACAGTAAAAAATTATTTTTTGAAAAATATACTATAGAAAAGGCAATCCTCGGCGTATTTAAAATTTGCGACAGTAAAAAATTATTTTTTGAAAAATTTACTATAGAAAAGTCAATCCCCGGCGTATTTAAAATTTGCGACAGTAAAAAATTATTTTTTGACAAATTCACTATAGAAAGGCAATCCTCGGCGTATTTAAAATTTGCGACAGTAAAAAATTATTTTTTGAAAAATTTACTATAGAAAAGGCAATCCTCGGCGTATTTAAAATTTGCGACAGTAAAAAATTATTTTTTGAAAAATTTACTATAGAAAAGGCAATCCTCGGCGAATTTAAAATTTGCGACAGTAAAAAATTATTTTTTGAAAAATTTACTATAGAAAAGGCAATCCTCGGTGTATTTAAAATTTGCGACAGTAAAAAATTATTTTTTGAAAAATTTACTATAGAAAAGGCAATCCTCGGCGTATTTAAAATTTGCGACAGTAAAAAATTATTTTTTGAAAATTTTACTATAGAAAAGGCAATCCTCGGCGTATTTAAAATTTGCGACAGTAAAAAATTATTTTTTGACAAATTCACTATAGAAAAGGCAATCCCCGGCGTATTTAAAATTTGCGACAGTAAAAAATTATTTTTTGACAAATTCACTATAGAAAAGGCAATCCTCGGCGTATTTAAAATTTGCGACAGTAAAAAATTATTTTTTGAAAAATATACTATAGAAAAGGCAATCCTCGGCGTATTTAAAATTTGCGACAGTAAAAAATTATTTTTTGAAAAATTTACTATAGAAAAGTCAATCCCCGGCGTATTTAAAATTTGCGACAGTAAAAAATTATTTTTTGACAAATTCACTATAGAAAGGCAATCCTCGGCGTATTTAAAATTTGCGACAGTAAAAAATTATTTTTTGAAAAATTTACTATAGAAAAGGCAATCCTCGGCGTATTTAAAATTTGCGACAGTAAAAAATTATTTTTTGAAAAATTTACTATAGAAAAGGCAATCCTCGGCGAATTTAAAATTTGCGACAGTAAAAAATTATTTTTTGAAAAATTTACTATAGAAAAGGCAATCCTCGGTGTATTTAAAATTTGCGACAGTAAAAAATTATTTTTTGAAAAATTTACTATAGAAAAGGCAATCCTCGGCGTATTTAAAATTTGCGACAGTAAAAAATTATTTTTTGAAAATTTTACTATAGAAAAGGCAATCCTCGGCGTATTTAATATTTGCGACAGTAAAAAATTATTTTTTGAAAAATTTACTATAGAAAAGGCAATCCTCGGCGTATTTAAAATTTGCGACAGTAAAAAATTATTTTTTGAAAAATTTACTATAGAAAAGGCAATCCTCGGCGTATTTAAAATTTGCGAAAGTAAAAAATTATTTTTTTGAAAAATTTACTATAGAAAAGGCAATCCTCGTCGTATTTAAAATTTGCGACAGTAAATAATTATTTTTTGAAAAATTTACTATAGAAAAGGCAATCCTCGGCGTATTTAAAATTTGCGACAGTAAAAAATTATTTTTTGAAAAATTTACTACAGAAAAGGCAATCCTCGGCGTATTTTAAATTTGCGACAGTAAAATATAATTTTTTGAAAAATTTATTACAGAAAAGGCAATCCTCGGCGTATTTAAAATTTGCGACAGTAAAAAATTATTTTTTGACAAATTCACTATAGGAAAGGCAATCCTCGGCGTATTAAAAATTTGCGACCGTTATAAAATAATTTTTTGAGAAATTTACTATAGAAAAGGCAATCCTCGGCGTATTTAAAATTTGCGACAGTAAAAAATTATTTTTTGCAAAAATTTACTATAGAAAAGGCAATCCTCGGCGTATTTAAAATTTGCGACAGTAAAAAATTATTTTTTGAAAAATTTACTATAGAAAAGGCAATCCTCGGCGTATTTAAAATTTGCGACAGTAAAAAATTATTTTTTGAAAAATTTACTATAGAAAAGGCAATCCTCGGCGTTTTTAAAATTTGCTACAGTAAAAAATTATTTTTTGAAAAATTTACTATAGAAAAGGCAATCCTCGACGTTTTTAAAATTTGCGACAGTAAAATGTTATTTTTTGAAAAATTTACTATAGAAAAGGCAATCCTCGGCGTATTTAAAATTTGCGACAGTAAAAAATTAATTTTTGAAAAATTTACTATAGAAAAGGCAATCCTCGGCGTATTTAAAATTTGCGACAGTAAAAAATTATTTTTTGAAAAATTTACTATAGAAAAGGCAATCCTCGGCGTATTTAAAATTTGCGACCGTAAAAAATTATTTTTTGAAAAATTTACTATAGAAAATGCAATCCTCGGCGTATTTAAAATTTGCGACAATAAAAAATTATTTTTTGAAAAATTTACTATAGAAAAGGCAATCCTCGGCGTATTTAAAATTTGCGACAGTAAAAAATTATTTTTTGAAAAATTTTCTATAGAAAAGGCAATCCTCGGCGTATTTAAAATTTGCGACACTAAAAAATTATTTTTTGACAAATTCACTATAGAAAAGGCAATCCTCGGCTTATTAAAAATTTGCGACCGTAAAAAATAATTTTTTGAAAAATTTACTATAGAAAAGGCAATCCTCGGCGTATTTAAAATTTGCGACAGTAAAAAATTAATTTTTGAAAAATTTACTATAGAAAAGGCAATCCTCGGCGTATTTAAAATTTGCGACAGTAAAAAATTATTTTTTGAAAAATTTACTATAGAAAAGGCAATCCTCGGCGTATTTAAAATTTGCGACAGTAAAAAATTATTTTTTGAAAAATTTACTATAGAAAATGCAATCCTCGGCGTATTTAAAATTTGCGACAATAAAAAATTATTTTTTGAAAAATTTACTATAGAAAAGGCAATCCTCGGCGTATTTAAAATTTGCGACAGTAAAAAATTATTTTTTGAAAAATTTACTATAGAAAAGGCAATCCTCGGCGTATTTAAATATTGCGACAGTAAAAAATTATTTTTTGAAAAATTTACTATAGAAAAGGCAATCCTCGGCGTATTTAAAATTTGCGACAGTAAAAAATTATTTTTTGACAAATTCACTATAGAAAAGGCAATCCCCGGCGTATTTAAAATTTGCGACAGTAAAAAATTATTTTTTGAAAAATTTACTATAGAAAAGGCAATCCTCGGCGTATTTAAAATTTGCGACAGTAAAAAATTATTTTTTGACAAATTCACTATAGAAAAGGCAATCCCCGGCGTATTTAAAATTTGCGACAGTAAAAAATTATTTTTTGACAAATTCACTATAGAAAAGGCAATCCTCGGCGTATTTAAAATTTGCGACAGTAAAAAATTATTTTTTGAAAAATATACTATAGAAAAGGCAATCCTCGGCGTATTTAAAATTTGCGACAGTAAAAAATTATTTTTTGAAAAATTTACTATAGAAAAGTCAATCCCCGGCGTATTTAAAATTTGCGACAGTAAAAAATTATTTTTTGACAAATTCACTATAGAAAGGCAATCCTCGGCGTATTTCAAATTTGCGACAGTAAAAAATTATTTTTTGAAAAATTTACTATAGAAAAGGCAATCCTCGGCGTATTTAAAATTTGCGACAGTAAAAAATTATTTTTTGAAAAATTTACTATAGAAAAGGCAATCCTCGGCGAATTTAAAATTTGCGACAGTAAAAAATTATTTTTTGAAAAATTTACTATAGAAAAGGCAATCCTCGGTGTATTTAAAATTTGCGACAGTAAAAAATTATTTTTTGAAAAATTTACTATAGAAAAGGCAATCCTCGGCGTATTTAAAATTTGCGACAGTAAAAAATTATTTTTTGAAAATTTTACTATAGAAAAGGCAATCCTCGGCGTATTTAATATTTGCGACAGTAAAAAATTATTTTTTGAAAAATTTACTATAGAAAAGGCAATCCTCGGCGTATTTAAAATTTGCGACAGTAAAAAATTATTTTTTGAAAAATTTACTATAGAAAAGGCAATCCTCGGCGTATTTAAAATTTGCGAAAGTAAAAAATTATTTTTTGAAAAATTTACTATAGAAAAGGCAATCCTCGTCGTATTTAAAATTTGCGACAGTAAATAATTATTTTTTGAAAAATTTACTATAGAAAAGGCAATCCTCGGCGTATTTAAAATTTGCGACAGTAAAAAATTATTTTTTGAAAAATTTACTACAGAAAAGGCAATCCTCGGCGTATTTTAAATTTGCGACAGTAAAATATAATTTTTTGAAAAATTTATTACAGAAAAGGCAATCCTCGGCGTATTTAAAATTTGCGACAGTAAAAAATTATTTTTTGACAAATTCACTATAGGAAAGGCAATCCTCGGCGTATTAAAAATTTGCGACCGTTATAAAATAATTTTTTGAGAAATTTACTATAGAAAAGGCAATCCTCGGCGTATTTAAAATTTGCGACAGTAAAAAATTATTTTTTACAAAAATTTACTATAGAAAAGGCAATCCTCGGCGTATTTAAAATTTGCGACAGTAAAAAATTATTTTTTGAAAAATTTACTATAGAAAAGGCAATCCTCGGCGTATTTAAAATTTGCGACAGTAAAAAATTATTTTTTGAAAAATTTACTATAGAAAAGGCAATCCTCGGCGTATTTAAAATTTGCGACAGTAAAAAATTATTTTTTGAAAAATTTACTATAGAAAAGGCAATCCGCGGCGTATTTAAATATTGCGACAATAAAAAATTATTTTTTGAAAAATTTACTATAGAAAAGGCAATCCTCGGCGTATTTAAAATTTGCGACAGTAAAAAATTATTTTTTGAAAAATTTACTATAGAAAAGGCAATCCTCGGCGTTTTTAAAATTTGCTACAGTAAAAAATTATTTTTTGAAAAATTTACTATAGAAAAGGCAATCCTCGACGTTTTTAAAATTTGCGACAGTAAAATGTTATTTTTTGAAAAATTTACTATAGAAAAGGCAATCCTCGGCGTATTTAAAATTTGCGACAGTAAAAAATTAATTTTTGAAAAATTTACTATAGAAAAGGCAATCCTCGGCGTATTTAAAATTTGCGACAGTAAAAAATTATTTTTTGAAAAATTTACTATAGAAAAGGCAATCCTCGGCGTATTTAAAATTTGCGACAGTAAAAAATTATTTTTTGAAAAATTTACTATAGAAAATGCAATCCTCGGCGTATTTAAAATTTGCGACAATAAAAAATTATTTTTTGAAAAATTTACTATAGAAAAGGCAATCCTCGGCGTATTTAAAATTTGCGACAGTAAAAAATTATTTTTTGAAAAATTTTCTATAGAAAAGGCAATCCTCGGCGTATTTAAAATTTGCGACACTAAAAAATTATTTTTTGACAAATTCACTATAGAAAAGGCAATCCTCGGCTTATTAAAAATTTGCGACCGTAAAAAATAATTTTTTGAAAAATTTACTATAGAAAAGGCAATCCTCGGCGTATTTAAAATTTGCGACAGTAAAAAATTAATTTTTGAAAAATTTACTATAGAAAAGGCAATCCTCGGCGTATTTAAAATTTGCGACAGTAAAAAATTATTTTTTGAAAAATTTACTATAGAAAAGGCAATCCTCGGCGTAATTAAAATTTGCGACAGTAAAAAATTATTTTTTGAAAAATTTACTATAGAAAATGCAATCCTCGGCGTATTTAAAATTTGCGACAATAAAAAATTATTTTTTGAAAAATTTACTATAGAAAAGGCAATCCTCGGCGTATTTAAAATTTGCGACAGTAAAAAATTATTTTTTGAAAAATTTACTATAGAAAAGGCAATCCTCGGCGTATTTAAATATTGCGACAATAAAAAATTATTTTTTGAAAAATTTACTATAGAAAAGGCAATCCTCGGCGTATTTAAAATTTGCGACAGTAAGAAATTATTTTTTGAAAAATTTACTATAGAAAAGGCAATCCTCGGCGTTTTTAAAATTTGCTACAGTAAAAAATTATTTTTTGAAAAATTTACTATAGAAAAGGCAATCCTCGACGTTTTTAAAATTTGCGACAGTAAAATGTTATTTTTTGAAAAATTTACTATAGAAAAGGCAATCCTCGGCGTATTTAAAATTTGCGACAGTAAAAAATTATTTTTTGAAAAATTCACTATAGAAAAGGCAATCCTCGGCGTATTTAAAGTTTGCGACAGTAAAAAATTATTTTTTGACAAATTCACTATAGAAAAGGCAATACTCGGCGTATTTAAAATTTGCGACAGTAAAAAATAATTTTTTGAAAAATTTACTATAGAAAAGGCAATCCTCGGCGTATTTAAAATTTGCGACAGTAAAAAATTATTTTTTGAAAATTTTATTATAGAAAAGGCAATCCTCGGCGTATTTAAAATTTGCGACAGTAAAAAATTATGTTTTGAAGAATTTACTATAGAAAAGGCAATCCTCGACGTTTTTAAAATTTGCGACAGTAAAATGTTATTTTTTGAAAAATTTACTATAGAAAAGGCAATCCTCGGCGTATTTAAAATTTGCGACAGTAAAAAATTATTTTTTGAAAAATTCACTATAGAAAAGGCAATCCTCGGCGTATTTAAAGTTTGCGACAGTAAAAAATTATTTTTTGACAAATTCACTATAGAAAAGGCAATCCTCGGCGTATTTAAAGTTTGCGACAGTAAAAAATTATTTTTTGACAAATTCACTATAGAAAAGGCAATACTCGGCGTATTTAAAATTTGCGACAGTAAAAAATAATTTTTTGAAAAATTTACTATAGAAAAGGCAATCCTCGGCGTATTTAAAATTTGCGACAGTAAAAAATTATTTTTTGAAAATTTTATTATAGAAAAGGCAATCCTCGGCGTATTTAAAATTTGCGACAGTAAAAAATTATTTTTTGACAAATTCACTATAGAAAAGGCAATCCCCGGCGTATTTAAAATTTGCGAGAGTAAAAAATTATTTTTTGACAAATTCACTATAGAAAAGGCAATCCTCGGCGTATTTAAAATTTGCGACAGTAAAAAATTATTTTTTGAAAAATTTACTATAGAAAAGGCAATCCTCGGCGTATTTAAAATTTGCGACAGTAAAAAAATATTTTTTGAAAAATTCACTATAGAAAAGGCAATCCTCGGCGTATTTAAAGTTTGCGACAGTAAAAAATTATTTTTTGACAAATTCACTATAGAAAAGGCAATCCTCGGCGTATTAAAAATTTGCGACCGTAAAAAATAATTTTTTGAGAAATTTACTATAGAAAAGGCAATCCTCGGCGTATTTAAAATTTGCGACAGTAAAAAATTATTTTTTGAAAAATTTACTATAGAAAAGGCAATCCTCGGCGTATTTAAAATTTGCGAGAGTAAAAAATTATTTTTTGAAAAATTTACTATAGAAAATGCCATCCTCGGCGTATTTAAAATTTGCGACAGTAAAAAAGTATTTTTTGAAAAATTTACTATAGAAAAGTCAATCCTCGGCGTATTTAAAATTTGCGACAGTAAAAAATAATTTTTTGAAAAATTTACTATAGAAAAGGCAATCCTCGGCGTATTTAAAATTTGCGACAGTAAAAAATTATTTTTTGAAAAATTTACTATAGAAAGGCAATCCTCGGCGTATTTAAAATTTGCGACAGTAAAAAATTATTTTTTGAAAAATTTACTATAGAAAAGGCCATCCTCGGCGTATTTAAAATTTGCGACAGTAAAAAATTATTTTTTGAAAAATTTACTATAGAAAAGGCAATCCTCGGCGTATTTAAAATTTGCGACAGTAAAAAATTATTTTTTGAAAAATTTACTATAGAAAAGGCAATCCTCGGCGTATTTAAAATTTGCGACAGTAAAAAATTATTTTTTGAAAAATTTACTATAGAAAAGGCCATCCTCGGCGTATTTAAAATTTGCGACAGTAAAAAATTATTTTTTGAAAAATTTACTATAGAAAAGGCAATCCTCGGCGTATTTAAAATTTGCGACAGTAAAAAATTATTTTTTGAAAAATTTACTATAGAAAAGGCAATCCTCGGCGTATTTAAAATTTGCGACAGTAAAAAATTATTTTTTGAAAAATTTACTATAGAAAAGGCAATCCTCGGCGTATTTAAAATTTGCGACAGTAAAAAATTATTTTTTGAAAATTTTATTATAGAAAAGGCAATCCTCGGCGTATTTAAAATTTGCGACAGTAAAAATTATGTTTTGAAGAATTTACTATAGAAAAGGCAATCCTCGACGTTTTTAAAATTTGCGACAGTAAAATGTTATTTTTTGAAAAATTTACTATAGAAAAGGCAATCCTCGGCGTATTTAAAATTTGCGACAGTAAAAAATTATTTTTTGAAAAATTCACTATAGAAAAGGCAATCCTCGGCGTATTTAAAGTTTGCGACAGTAAAAAATTATTTTTTGACAAATTCACTATAGAAAAGGCAATCCTCGGCGTATTTAAAGTTTGCGACAGTAAAAAATTATTTTTTGACAAATTCACTATAGAAAAGGCAATACTCGGCGTATTTAAAATTTGCGACAGTAAAATATAATTTTTTGAAAAATTTACTATAGAAAAGGCAATACTCGGCGTATTTAAAATTTGCGACAGTAAAAAATTATTTTTTGAAAATTTTATTATAGAAAAGGCAATCCTCGGCGTATTTAAAATTTGCGACAGTAAAAAATTATTTTTTGACAAATTCACTATAGAAAAGGCAATCCCCGGCGTATTTAAAATTTGCGAGAGTAAAAAATTATTTTTTGACAAATTCACTATAGAAAAGGCAATCCTCGGCGTATTTAAAATTTGCGACAGTAAAAAATTATTTTTTGAAAAATTTACTATAGAAAAGGCAATCCTCGGCGTATTTAAAATTTGCGACAGTAAAAAATTATTTTTTGAAAAATTCACTATAGAAAAGGCAATCCTCGGCGTATTTAAAGTTTGCGACAGTAAAAAATTATTTTTTGACAAATTCACTATAGAAAAGCAATCCTCGGCGTATTAAAAATTTGCGACCGTAAAAAATAATTTTTTGAGAAATTTACTATAGAATAGGCAATCCTCGGCGTATTTAAAATTTGCGACAGTAAAAAATTATTTTTTGAAAAATTTACTATAGAAAAGGCAATCCTCGGCGTATTTAAAATTTGCGAGAGTAAAAAATTATTTTTTGAAAAATTTACTATAGAAAATGCCATCCTCGGCGTATTTAAAATTTGCGACAGTAAAAAAGTATTTTTTGAAAAATTTACTATAGAAAAGGCAATCCTCGGCGTATTTAAAATTTGCGACAGTAAAAAATAATTTTTTGAAAAATTTACTATAGAAAAGGCAATCCTCGGCGTATTTAAAATTTGCGACAGTAAAAAATTATTTTTTGAAAAATTTACTATAGAAAGGCAATCCTCGGCGTATTTAAAATTTGCGACAGTAAAAAATTATTTTTTGAAAAATTTACTATAGAAAAGGCCATCCTCGGCGTATTTAAAATTTGCGACAGTAAAAAATTATTTTTTGAAAAATTTACTATAGAAAAGGCAATCCTCGGCGTATTTAAAATTTGCGACAGTAAAAAATTATTTTTTGAAAAATTTACTATAGAAAAGGCAATCCTCGGCGTATTTAAAATTTGCGATCGTAAAAAATTATTTTTTGAAAAATTTACTATAGAAAAGGCCATCCTCGGCGTATTTAAAATTTGCGACAGTAAAAAATTATTTTTTGAAAAATTTACTATAGAAAAGGCAATCCCCGGCGTATTTAAAATTTGCGACAGTAAAAAATTATTTTTTGACAAATTCACTATAGAAAAGGCAACCCTCGGCGTATTTAAAATTTGCGACAGTAAAAAATTATTTTTTGAAAAATTTACTATAGAAAAGGCAATCCTCGGCGTATTTAAAATTTGCGACAGTAAAAAATTATTTTTTGAAAAATTTACTATAGAAAAGGCAATCCTCGGCGTATTTAAAATTTGCGACAGTAAAAAATCATTTTTTGTAAAATTTACTATAGAAAAGGCAATCCTCGGCGTATTTAAAATTTGCGACAGTAAAAAATTATTTTTTGAAAAATTTACTATAGAAAAGGCCATCCTCGGCGTATTTAAAATTTGCGACAGTAAAAAATTATTTTTTGAAAAATTTACTATAGAAAGGGCAATCCTCGGCGTATTTAAAATTTGCGACAGTAAAAACTTATTTTTTGAAAAATTTACTATAGAAAAGGCAATCCTCGGCGTATTTAAAATTTGCGACAGTAAAAAATTATTTTTTGAAAAATTTAGTATAGAAAAGGCAATCCTCGGCGTATTTAAAATTTGCGACAGTAAAAAATTATTTTTTGAAAAATTTACTATAGAAAAGGCCATCCTCGGCGTATTTAAAATTTGCGTATTTTTTTGAAAAATTTACTATAGAAAAGGCAATCCTCTGCGTATTTAAAATTTGCGACAGCAAAAAATTATTTTTTGAAAAATTTACTATAGAAAAGGCAATCCTCGGCGTATTTAAAATTTGCGACAGTAAAAAATTATTTTTTGAAAAATTTACTATAGAAAAGGCAATCCTCGGCGTATTTAAAATTTGCGACAGTAAAAAATTATTTTTTGACAAATTCACTATAGAAAAGGCAATCCCCGGCGTATTTAAAATTTGCGACAGTAAAAAATTATTTTTTGACAAATTCACTATAGAAAAGGCAATCCTCGGCGTATTTAAAATTTGCGACAGTAAAAAATTATTTTTTGAAAAATATACTATAGAAAATGCAATCCTCGGCGTATTTAAAATTTGCGACAGTAAAAAATTATTTTTTGAAAAATTTACTATAGAAAAGTCAATCCCCGGCGTATTTTAAAATTTGCGACAGTAAAAAATTATTTTTTGACAAATTCACTATAGAAAGGCAATCCTCGGCGTATTTAAAATTTGCGACAGTAAAAAATTATTTTTGAAAAATTTACTATAGAAAAGGCAATCCTCGGCGTATTTAAAATTTGCGACAGTAAAAAAATTATTTTTTGAAAAATTTACTATAGAAAAGGCAATCCTCGGCGAATTTAAAATTTGCGACAGTAAAAAATTATTTTTTGAAAAATTTACTATAGAAAAGGCAATCCTCGGTGTATTTAAAATTTGCGACAGTAAAAAATTATTTTTTGAAAAATTTACTATAGAAAAGGCAATCCTCGGCGTATTTAAAATTTGCGACAGTAAAAAATTATTTTTTGAAAATTTTACTATAGAAAAGGCAATCCTCGGCGTATTTAATATTTGCGACAATAAAAAATTATTTTTTGAAAATTTACTATAGAAAAGGCAATCCTCGGCGTATTTAAAATTTGCGACAGTAAAAAATTATTTTTTGAAAAATTTGCTATAGAAAAGGCAATCCTCGGCGTTTTTAAAATTTGCTACAGTAAAAAATTATTTTTTGAAAAATTTACTATAGAAAAGGCAATCCTCGACGTTTTTAAAATTTGCGACAGTAAAATTGTTATTTTTTGAAAAATTTACTATAGAAAAGGCAATCCTCGGCGTATTTAAAATTTGCGACAGTAAAAAATTAATTTTTGAAAAATTTACTATAGAAAAGGCAATCCTCGGCGTATTTAAAATTTGCGACAGTAAAAAATTATTTTTGAAAAATTTACTATAGAAAAGGCAATCCTCGGCGTATTTAAAATTTGCGACAGTAAAAAATTATTTTTTGAAAAATTTACTATAGAAAATGCAATCCTCGGCGTATTTAAAATTTGCGACAATAAAAAATTATTTTTTGAAAAATTTTACTATAGAAAAGGCAATCCTCGGCGTATTTAAAATTTGCGACAGTAAAAAATTATTTTTTGAAAAATTTTCTATAGAAAAGGCAATCCTCGGCGTATTTAAAATTTGCGACACTAAAAAATTATTTTTTGACAAATTCACTATAGAAAAGGCAATCCTCGGCTTATTAAAAATTTGCGACCGTAAAAAATAATTTTTTGAAAAATTTACTATAGAAAAGGCAATCCTCGGCGTATTTAAAATTTGCGACAGTAAAAAATTAATTTTTGAAAAATTTACTATAGAAAAGGCAATCCTCGGCGTATTTAAAATTTGCGACAGTAAAAAATTATTTTTTGAAAAATTTACTATAGAAAAGGCAATCCTCGGCGTATTTAAAATTTGCGACAGTAAAAAATTATTTTTTGAAAAATTTACTATAGAAAATGCAATCCTCGGCGTATTTAAAATTTGCGACAATAAAAAAATTATTTTTTGAAAAATTTACTATAGAAAAGGCAATCCTCGGCGTATTTAAAATTTGCGACAGTAAAAAATTATTTTTTGAAAAATTTACTATAGAAAAGGCAATCCTCGGCGTATTTAAATATTGCGACAATAAAAAATTATTTTTTGAAAAATTTACTATAGAAAAGGCAATCCTCGGCGTATTTAAAATTTGCGACAGTAAGAAATTATTTTTTGAAAAATTTACTATAGAAAAGGCAATCCTCGGCGTTTTTAAAATTTGCTACAGTAACAAATTATTTTTGAAAAATTTACTATAGAAAAGGCAATACTCGGCGTATTTAAAATTTGCGACAGTAAAAAATAATTTTTTGAAAAATTTACTATAGAAAAGGCAATCCTCGGCGTATTTAAAATTTGCGACAGTAAAAAATTATTTTTTGAAAATTTTATTATAGAAAAGGCAATCCTCGGCGTATTTAAAATTTGCGACAGTAAAAAATTATGTTTTGAAGAATTTACTATAGAAAAAGGCAATCCTCGGCGTATTTAAAATTTGCGACAGTAAAAAATTATTTTTTGACAAATTCACTATAGAAAAGGCAATCCCCGGCGTATTTAAAATTTGCGAGAGTAAAAAATTATTTTTTGACAAATTCAACTATAGAAAAGGCAATCCTCGGCGTATTTAAAATTTGCGACAGTAAAAAATTATTTTTTGAAAAATTTACTATAGAAAAGGCAATCCTCGGCGTATTTAAAATTTGCGACAGTAAAAAATTATTTTTTGAAAAATTCACTATAGAAAAGGCAATCCTCGGCGTATTTAAAGTTTGCGACAGTAAAAAATTATTTTTTGACAAATTCACTATAGAAAAGGCAATCCCCGGCGTATTTAAAATTTGCGACAGTAAAAAATTATTTTTTGACAAATTCACTATAGAAAAGGCAATCCTCGGCGTATTTAAAATTTGCGACAGTAAAAAATTATTTTTTTGAAATATTTACTATAGAAAAGGCAATCCTCGGCGTATTTAAAATTTGCGACAGCAAAAAAATAATTTTTTGAAAAATTTACGATAGAAAAGGCAATCCTCGGCGTATTTAAAATTGCGACAGTAAAAAAATTATTTTTTGAAAAATTTACTATAGAAAGGGCAATCCTCGGCGTATTTAAAATTTGCGACAGTAAAAAATTATTTTTTGAAAAATTTACTATAGAAAAGGCAATCCTTGGCGTATTTAAAATTTGCGACAGTAAAAAATTATGTTTTGAAGAATTTACTATAGAAAAGGCAATCCTCGGCGTATTTAAAATTTGCGACAGTAAAAAATTATTTTTTGACAAATTCACTATAGAAAAGGCAATCCCCGGCGTATTTAAAATTTGCGAGAGTAAAAAATTATTTTTTGACAAATTCAGTATAGAAAAGGCAATCCTCGGCGTATTTAAAGTTTGCGACAGTAAAAAATTATTTTTTGAAAAATTTACTATAGAAAAGGCAATCCTCGGCGTATTTAAAATTTGCGACAGTAAAAAATTATTTTTTGAAAAATTCACTATAGAAAAGGCAATCCTCGGCGTATTTAAAGTTTGCGACAGTAAAAAATTATTTTTGACAAATTCACTATAGAAAAGGCAATCCTCGGCGTATTTAAAATTTGCGACAGCAAAAAATTATTTTTTGACAAATTCACTATAGAAAAGGCAATCCCCGGCGTATTTAAAATTTGCGAGAGTAAAAAATTATTTTTTGACAAATTCACTATAGAAAAGGCAATCCTCGGCGTATTTAAAGTTTGCGACAGTAAAAAATTATTTTTTGAAAAATTTACTATAGAAAAGGCAATCCTCGGCGTATTTAAAATTTGCGACAGTAAAAAATTATTTTTTGAAAAATTCACTATAGAAAAGGCAATCCTCGGCGTATTTAAAGTTTGCGACAGTAAAAAATTATTTTTTGACAAATTCACTATAGAAAAGGCAATCCTCGGCGTATTTAAAGTTTGCGACAGTAAAAAATTATTTTTTGACAAATTCACTATAGAAAAGGCAATATTCGGCGTATTTAAAATTTGCGACAGTAAAAAATAATTTTTTGAAAAATTTACTATAGAAAAGGCAATCCTCGGCGTATTTAAAATTTGCGACAGTAAAAAATTATTTTTTGAAAATTTTATTATAGAAAAGGCAATCCTCGGCGTATTTAAAATTTGCGACCGTAAAAAATATTATTTTGACAAATTCACTATAGAAAAGGCAATCGTCGGCGTATTTAAAATTTGCGACAGTAAAAAATTATTTTTTGAAAAATTCACTATAGAAAAGGCAATCCCCGGCGTATTTAAAATTTGCGACAGTAAAAAATTATTTTTTGACAAATTCACTATAGAAAAGGCAATCCTCGGCGTATTTAAAATTTGCGAGAGTAAAAAATTATTTTTTGAAAAATTTACTATAGAAAATGCAATCCTCGGCGTATTTAAAATTTGCGACAATAAAAAATTATTTTTTGAAAAATTTACTATAGAAAAGGCAATCCTCGGCGTATTTAAAATTTGCGACAGTAAAAAATTATTTTTTGAAAAATTTACTATAGAAAAGGCAATCCTCGGCGTATTTAAAATTTGCGACAGTAAAAAATTATTTTTTGAAAAATTCACTATAGAAAAGGCAATCCTCGGCGTATTTAAAGTTTGCGACAGTAAAAAATTATTTTTTGACAAATTCACTATAGAAAAGGCAATCCCCGGCGTATTTAAAATTTGCGACAGTAAAAAATTATTTTTTGACAAATTCACTATAGAAAAGGCAATCCTCGGCGTATTTAAAATTTGCGACAGTAAAAAATTATTTTTTGAAATATTTACTATAGAAAAGGCAATCCTCGGCGTATTTAAAATTTGCGACAGCAAAAAATAATTTTTTGAAAAATTTACTATAGAAAAGGCAATCCTCGGCGTATTTAAAATTTGCGACAGTAAAAAATTATTTTTTGAAAAATTTACTATAGAAAGGGCAATCCTCGGCGTATTTAAAATTTGCGACAGTAAAAAATTATTTTTTGAAAAATTTACTATAGAAAAGGCAATCCTTGGCGTATTTAAAATTTGCGACAGTAAAAAATTATGTTTTGAAGAATTTACTATAGAAAAGGCAATCCTCGGCGTATTTAAAATTTGCGACAGTAAAAAATTATTTTTTGAAAAATTTACTATAGAAAAGGCAATCCTCGGCGTATTTAAATATTGCGACAATAAAAAATTATTTTTGAAAAATTTGCTATAGAAAAGGCAATCCTCGGCGTATTTAAAATTTGCGACAGTAAGAAATTATTTTTTGAAAAATTTACTATAGAAAAGGCAATCCTCGGCGTTTTTAAAATTTGCTACAGTAAAAAATTATTTTTTGAAAAATTTACTATAGAAAAGGCAATCCTCGGCGTATTTAAAATTTGCGACAGTAAAAAATTATTTTTTGAAAAATTTACTATAGAAAATGCAATCCTCGGCGTATTTAAAATTTGCGACAATAAAAAATTATTTTTTGAAAAATTTACTATAGAAAAGGCAATCCTCGGCGTATTTAAAATTTGCGACAGTAAAAAATTATTTTTTGAAAAATTTACTATAGAAAAGGCAATCCTCGGCGTATTTAAATATTGCGACAATAAAAAATTATTTTTTGAAAAATTTACTATAGAAAAGGCAATCCTCGGCGTATTTAAAATTTGCGACAG
>CAWUPM010001013.1:0-52040 GCA_963924295.1 Dioctria rufipes | reverse complement strand
TTTAAAATTTGCGACAGTAAAAATTATGTTTTGAAAAATTTACTATAGAAAAGGCAATCCTCGGCGTATTTAAAATTTGCGACAGTAAAAAATTATTTTTTGAAAAATTTACTATAGAAAAGGCAATCCTCGGCGTATTTAAAATTTGCGACAGTAAAAAATTATTTTTCGAAAAATTTACTATAGAAAAGGCAATCCTCGGCGTATTTAAAATTTGCGGCAGTAAAAAATAATTTTTGAAAAATTTACTATAGAAAAGGCAATCCTCGGCGTATTTAAAATTTGCGACAGTAAAAAATTCTTTTTTGACAAATTCACTATAGAAAAGGCAATCCCCGGCGTATTTAAAATTTGCGACAGTGAAAAATTATTTTTTGACAAATTCACTATAGAAAAGGCAATCCTCGGCGTATTTAAAATTTGCGACAGTAATAAATTATTTTTTGAAAAATTTACTATAAAAAAGGCAATCCTCGGCGTATTTAAAATTTGCGACAGTAAAAAATTATGTTTTGAAAAATTTACTATAGAAAAGGCAATCCTCGGCGTATTTAAAATTTGCGACAGTAAAAAATTATTTTTTGAAAAATTTACTATAGAAAAGGCAATCCTCGGCGTATTTAAAATTTGCGACAGTAAAAAATTATTTTTTGAAAAATTTACTATAGAAAAGGCAATCCTCGGCTTATTTAAAATTTGCGACAGTAAAAATTTATTTTTTGACAAATTCACTATAGAAAAGGCAATCCTCGGCGTATTAAAAATTTGCGACCGTAAAAAATAATTTTTTGAGAAATTTACTATAGAAAAGGCAATCTCGGCGTATTTAAAATTTGCGACAGTAAAAAATTATTTTTTGAAAAATTTACTATAGAAAAGGCAATCCTCGGCGTATTTAAAATTTGCGACAGTAAAAAATTATTTTTTGAAAAATTTACTATAGAAAAGGTAATCCTCGGCGTATTTAAAATTTGCGACAGTAAAAATTATGTTTTGAAAAATTTACTATAGAAAAGGCAATCCTCGGCGTATTTAAATTTGCGACAGAAAAAAATTATTTTTGAAAAATTTACTATAGAAAAGGCAATCCTCGGCGTATTTAAAATTTGCGACAGTAAAAAAAATTTACTATAGAAAAGGCAATCCTCGGCGTATTTAAAATTTGCGACAGTAAAAAATTATTTTTTGAAAAATTTACTATAGAAAAGGGAATCCTCGGCGTATATAAAATTTGCGACAGTAAAAATTTATTTTTTGAAAAATTTACTATAGAAAAGACAATCCTCGGCGTATTTAAAATTTGCGACAGTAAAAAATTATTTTGTGAAAAATTTTACTATAGAAAAGCAATCCTCGGCGTATTTAAAATTTGCGACAGTAAAAAATTATTTTTTGAAAAATTTACTATAGAAAAGGCAATCCTCGGCGTATTTAAAATTTGCGACAGTAAAAAATTATTTTTTGAAAAATTTACTATAAAAAAGGCAATCCTCGGCGTATTTAAAATTTGCGACCGTAAAAAATAATTTTTTGAGAAATTTACTATAGAAAAGGCAATCGTCGGCGTATTTAAAATTTGCGACAGTAAAAAATTATTTTTTGAAAAATTTACTATAGAAAAGGCAATCCTCGGCGTATTTAAAATTTGCGACAGTAAAAATTTAATTTTTGACAAATTCACTATAGAAAAGGCAATCCTCGGCGTATTAAAAATTTGCGACCGTAAAAAATAATTTTTTGAGAAATTTACTATAGAAAAGGCAATCTCGGCGTATTTAAAATTTGCGACAGTAAAAAATTATTTTTTGAAAAATTTACTATAGAAAAGGCAATCCTCGGCGTATTTAAAATTTGCGACAGTAAAAAATTATTTTTTGAAAAATTTACTATAGAAAAGGCAATCCTCGGCGTATTTAAAATTTGCGACAGTAAAAAATTATGTTTTGAAAAATTTACTATAGAAAAGGCAATCCTCGGCGTATTTAAAATTTGCGACAGAAAAAAATTATTTTTTGAAAAATTTACTATAGAAAAGGCAATCCTCGGCGTATTAAAAATTTGCGACCGTAAAAAATAATTTTTTGAGAAATTTACTATAGAAAAGGCAATCTCGGCGTATTTAAAATTTCCGACAGTAAAAAATTATTTTTTGAAAAATTTACTATAGAAAAGGCAATCCTCGGCGTATTTAAAATTTGCGACAGTAAAAAATTATTTTTTGAAAAATTTACTATAGAAAAGGCAATCCTCGGCGTATTTAAAATTTGCCACAGTAAAAAATTATGTTTTGAAAAATTTACTATAGAAAAGGCAATCCTTGGCGTATTTAAAATTTGCGACAGAAAAAAAATATTTTTTGAAAAATTTACTATAGAAAAGGCAATCCTCGGCGTATTTAAAATTTGCGACAGTAAAAAATTATTTTTTGACAAATTTACTACAGAAAAGGGAATCCTCGGCGTATATAAAATTTGCGACAGTAAAAATTTATTTTTTGACAAATTCACTATAGAAAAGGCAATCCTCGGCGTATTTAAAATTTGCGACAGTAAAAAATTATTTTTTGAAAAATTTACTATAGAAAAGGCAATCCTCGGCGTATTTAAAATTTGCGACAGTAAAAAATTATTTTGTGAAAAATTTACTATAGAAAAGGCAATCCTCGGCGTATTTAAAATTTGCGACAGTAAAAAATTATTTTTGAAAAATTTACTATAGAAAAGGCAATCCTCGGCGTATTTAAAATTTGCGACAGTAAAAAATTATTTTTTTGAAAAATTTACTATAGAAAAGGCAATCCTCGGCGTATTTAAAATTTGCGACAGTAAAAAATTATGTTTTGAAAAATTTACTATAGAAAAGGCAATCGTCGGCGTATTTAAAATTTGCGACAGTAAAAAATTATTTTTTGAAAAATTTACTATAAAAAAGGCAATCCTCGGCGTATTTAAAATTTGCGACCGTAAAAAATAATTTTTTGAGAAATTTACTATAGAAAAGGCAATCTCGGCGTATTTAAAATTTGCGACAGTAAAAAATAATTCTTTGAAAAATTTACTATAGAAAAGGCAATCCTCGGCGTATTTAAAATTTGCGACAGTAAAAAATTATTTTTTGACAAATTCACTATAGAAAAGGCAATCCCCGGCGTATTTAAAATTTGCGACAGTGAAAAATTATTTTTTGACAAATTCACTATAGAAAAGGCAATCCTCGGCGTATTTAAAATTTGCGACAGTAAAAAATTATTTTTTGAAAAATTTACTATAAAAAAGGCAATCCTCGGCGTATTTAAAATTTGCGACAGTAAAAAATTATGTTTTGAAACATTTACTATAGAAAAGGCAATCCTCGGCGTATTTAAAATTTGCGACAGTAAAAAATTATTTTTTGAAAAATTTACTATAGAAAAGGCAATCCTCGGCGTATTTAAAATTTGCGACAGTAAAAAATTATTTTTTGAAAAATTTACTATAGAAAAGGCAACCCTCGGCGTATTTAAAATTTGCGACAGTAAAAATTTATTTTTTGACAAATTCACTATAGAAAAGGCAATCCTCGGCGTATTAAAAATTTGCGACCGTAAAAAATAATTTTTTGAGAAATTTACTATATAAAAGGCAATCTCGGCGTATTTAAAATTTGCGACAGTAAAAAATTATTTTTTGAAAAATTTACTATAGAAAAGGCAATCCTCGGCGTATTTAAAATTTGCGACAGTAAAAAATTATTTTTTGAAAAATTTACTATAGAAAAGGCAATCCTCGGCGTATTTAAAATTTGCGACAGTAAAAAATTATGTTTTGAAAAATTTACTATAGAAAAGGCAATCCTCGGCGTATTTAAAATTTGCGACAGAAAAAAATTATTTTTTGAAAAATTTACTATAGAAAAGGCAATCTCGGCGGATTTAAAATTTGCGACAGTAAAAAATTATTTTTTGAAAAATTTACTATAGAAAAGGGAATCCTCGGCGTATATAAAATTTGCAACAGTAAAAATTTATTTTTTGACAAATTCACTATAGAAAAGGCAATCCTCGGCGTATTTAAAATTTGCGACAGTAAAAAATTATTTTTTGAAAAATTTACTATAGAAAAGACAATCCTCGGCGTATTTAAAATTTGCGACAGTAAAAAATTATTTTGTGAAAAATTTACTATAGAAAAGGCAATCTTCGGCGTATTTAAAATTTGCGACAGTAAAAAATTATTTTTTGAAAAATTTACTATAGAAAAGGCAATCCTCGGCGTATTTAAAATTTGCGACAGTAAAAAATTATTTTTTGAAAAATTTACTATAGAAAAGGCAATCCTCGGCGTATTTAAAATTTGCGACAGTAAAAAATTATGTTTTGAAAAATTTACTATAGAAAAGGCAATCCTCGGCGTATTTAAAATTTGCGACAGTAAAAAATTATTTTTTGAAAAATTTACTATAGAAAAGGCAATCCTCGGCGTATTTAAAATTTGCGACAGTAAAAAATTATTTTTTGAAAAATTTACTATAGAAAAGGCAATCCTCAGCGTATTTAAAATTTGCGACAGTAAAAATTTATTTTTTGACAAATTCACTATAGAAAAGGCAATCCTCGGCGTATTTAAAATTTGCGACAGTAAAAATTTATTTTTTGACAAATTCACTATAGAAAAGGCAATCCTCGGCGTATTTAAAATTTGCGACAGTAAAAAATTATGTTTTGAAAAGTTTACTATAAAAAGGCAAAACTCGGCGTATTTAAAATTTGCGACAGCAAAAAATAATTTTTTGAAAAATTCACTATAGAAAAGGCAATCATCGGTATATTTAAAATTTGCCACTGTAAAAATTTATTTTTTGACAAATTCACTATAGAAAAGGCAATCCTCGGTATATTTAAAATTTGCCACAGTAAAAATTTATTTTTTGACAAATTCACTATAAAAAAGGCAATCCTCGGCGTATTTACAATTTGCGACCGTAAAAAATATTATTTTGACAAATTCACTATAGAAAAGGCAATCATCGGTATATTTAAAATTTGCCACTGTAAAAACTTATTTTTTGACAAATTCACTATAGAAAAGCCAATCCTCGGCGTATTTAAAATTTGCGACCGTAAAAATTTATTTTTTGACAAATTCACTATAGAAAAGGCAATCCTCGGCGTATTTAAAATTTGCGACAGTAAAAAATTATTTTTTGAAAAATTTACTATAGAAAAGGCAATCCTCGGCGTATTTAAAATTTGCGACAGTAAAAAATTATTTTTTGAAAAATTTACTATAGAAAAGGCAATCCTCGGCGTATTTAAAATTTGCGACAGTAAAAAATTATTTTTTGAAAAATTTACTATAGAAAAGGCAATCCTCGGCGTATTTAAAATTTGCGACAGTAAAAATTTATTTTTTGACAAATTCACTATAGAAAAGGCAAACCTCGGCGTATTTAAAATTTGCGACAGTAAAAAATTATTTTTTGAAAAATTTACTACAGAAATGGCACTCCTCGGCGTATTTAAAATTTGCGACAGTAAAAAATTATTTTTTGAAAAATTTACTATAGAAAAGGCAATCCTCGGCGTATTTAAAATTTGCGACAGTAAAAACTTATTTTTTGAAAAATTTACAATAGAAAAGGCAATCCTCGGCGTATTTAAAATTTGCGACAATAAAAAATTATTTTTTGAAAAATTTACTATAGAAAAGGCAATCCTCGGCGTATTTAAAATTTGCGACAGTAAAAAATTATTTTTTGAAAAATTTACTATAGAAAAGGCAATCCTCGGCGTATTTAAAATTTGCTACAGTAAAAAATTATTTTTTGAAAAATTTACTATAGAAAAGGCAATCCTCGATGTATTTAAAATTTGCGACAGTAAAATGTTATTTTTTGAAAAATTTACTATAGAGAAGGCAATCCTCGGCGTATTTAAAATTAGCGACAGTAAAAAATTATTTTTTGAAAAATTTACTATAAAAAAGACAATCCTCGGCGTATTTAAAATTTGCGACAGTAAAAAATTATTTTTTGAAAAATTTACTATAGAAAATGCAATCCTCGGCGTATTTAAAATTTGCGACAGTAAAAAATTATTTTTTGAAAAATTTACTATAGAAAAGGCAATCCTCGGCGTATTTAAAATTTGCGACAGTAAAAATTTATTTTTTGACAAATTCACTATAGAAAAGGCAATCCTCGGCGTATTTAAAATTTGCGACAGTAAAAAATTATGTTTTGAAAAGTTTACTATAAAAAGGCAATCCTCGGCGAATTTAAAATTTGCGACAGTAAAAAATTATTTTTTGAAAAATTTACTACAGAAAAGGCAATCCTCGGCGTATATAAAATTTGCGACAGTAAAAATTTATTTTTTGACAAATTCACTATAGAAAAGGCAATCCTCGGCGTATTTAAAATTTGCGACAGTAAAAAATTATTTTTTGAAAAATTTACTATAGAAAAAGCAAAAAGGCGTATTTAAAATTTGCGACAATAAAAAATTATTTTTTGAAAAATTTACTATAGAAAAGGCAATCCTCGGCGTATTTAAAATTTGCGACAGTAAAAAATTATTTTTTGAAAAATTTACTATAGAAAAGGCAATCCTCGGCGTATTTAAAACTTGCTACAGTAAAAAATTATTTTTTGAAAAATTTACTATAGAAAAGGCAATCCTCGATGTATTTAAAATTTGCGACAGTAAAATGCTATTTTTTGCAAAATTTACTATAGAAAAGGCAATCCTCGGCGTATTTAAAATTTGCGACAGTAAAAAATTATTTTTTGAAAAATTTACTATAGAAAAGACAATCCTCGGCGTATTTAAAATTTGCGACAGTAAAAAATTATTTTTTGAAAAATTTACTATAGAAAATGCAATCCTCGGCGTATTTAAAATTTGCGACAGTAACAAATTATTTTTTGAAAAATTTACTATAGAAAAGGCAATCCTCGGCGTATTTAAAATTTGCGACAGTAAAAAATTATTTTTTGAAAAACTTACTATAAAAAAGGCAATCCTCGGCGTATTTAAAATTTACGACAGTAAAAAATTATTTTTTGACAAATTTACTATAAAAAAGGCAATCTTCGGCGTATTTAAAATTTGGGACAGTAAAAAATTATTTTTTGAAAAATTTACTATGGAAAAGGCAATCCTCGGCGTATTTAAAATTTGCGACAGTAAAAAATTATTTTTGGAAAAATATACTATAGAAAAGGCAATCCTCGGCGTATTTAAAATTTGCGACAGTAAAAAATTATTTTTTGAAAAATTTACTATAGAAAAGGCAATCCTCGGCGTATTTAAAATTTGCGACAGTAAAAAATTATTTTTTGACAAATTCACTATAGAAAAGGCAATCCTCGGCGTATATAAAATTTGCGACAGTAAAAATTTATTTTTTGACAAATTCACTATAGAAAAGGCAATCCTCGGCGTATTTAAAATTTGCGACAGTAAAAAATTATTTTTTGAAAAATTTACTATAGAAAAGACAATCCTCGGCGTATTTAAAATTTGCGACAGTAAAAAATTATTTTTTGAAAAATTTACTATGGAAAAGGCAATCCTCGGCGTATTTAAAATTTGCGACAGTAAAAAATTATTTTTTGAAAAATTTACTATAGAAAAGGCAATCCTCGGCGTATTTAAAATTTGCGACAGTAAAAAATTATTTTTTGAAAAATTTACTATAGAAAAGGCAATCCTCGGCGTATTTAAAATTTGCGACAGTAAAAATTTATTTTTTGACAAATTCACTATAGAAAAGGCAATCCTCGGCGTATTTAAAATTTGCGACAGTAAAAAATTATGTTTTGAAAAGTTTACTATAAAAAGGCAAAACTCGGCGTATTTAAAATTTGCGACAGCAAAAAATAATTTTTTGAAAAATTCACTATAGAAAAGGCAATCATCGGTATATTTAAAATTTGCCACTGTAAAAATTTATTTTTTGACAAATTCACTATAGAAAAGGCAATCCTCGGTATATTTAAAATTTGCCACAGTAAAAATTTATTTTTTGACAAATTCACTATAAAAAAGGCAATCCTCGGCGTATTTACAATTTGCGACCGTAAAAAATATTATTTTGACAAATTCACTATAGAAAAGGCAATCATCGGTATATTTAAAATTTGCCACTGTAAAAACTTATTTTTTGACAAATTCACTATAGAAAAGCCAATCCTCGGCGTATTTAAAATTTGCGACCGTAAAAATTTATTTTTTGAATTCACTATAGAAAAGGCAATCCTCGGCGTATTTAAAATTTGCGACAGTAAAAAATTATTTTTTGAAAAATTTACTATAGAAAAGGCAATCCTCGGCGTATTTAAAATTTGCGACAGTAAAAAATTATTTTTTGAAAAATTTACAATAGAAAAGGCAATCCTCGGCGTATTTAAAATTTGCGACAATAAAAAATTATTTTTTGAAAAATTTACTATAGAAAAGGCAATCGTCGGCGTATTTAAAATTTGCGACAGTAAAAAATTATTTTTTGAAAAATTTACTATAGAAAAGGCAATCCTCGGCGTATTTAAAATTTGCGACAGTAAAAATTTATTTTTTGACAAATT
Organism: Dioctria rufipes; assembly: GCA_963924295.1. Taxonomy (NCBI): domain Eukaryota; kingdom Metazoa; phylum Arthropoda; class Insecta; order Diptera; family Asilidae; genus Dioctria; species Dioctria rufipes. The sequence goes on along the minus strand of CAWUPM010001013.1, from coordinate 43,475 downwards.
CACTATAGAAAAGGCAATCCTCGGCGTATTTAAAATTTGCGATAGTAAAAAATTATTTTTTGACAAATTCACTATAGAAAAGGCAATCCTCGGCGTATTTAAAATTTGCGACAGTAAAAAATTATTTTTTGAAAAATTTACTATCGAAAAGGCAATCATCGGTATATTTAAAATTTGCCACTGTAAAAATTTATTTTTTGACAAATTCACTATAGAAAAGGCAATCCTCGGTATATTTAAAATTTGCCACAGTAAAAATTTATTTTTTGACAAATTCACTATAGAAAAGGCAATCCTCGGCGTATTTAAAATTTGCGACAGTAAAAAATTATTTTTTGAAAAATTTACTATAGAAAAGGCAATCCTCGGCGTATTTAAAATTTGCGAGAGTAAAAGTTTATTTTTTGACAAATTCACTATAGAAAAGGCAATACTCGGCGTATTTAAAATTTGCGACAGTAAAAAATTATTTTTTGAAAAATTTACTACAGAAAAGGCAATCCTCGGCGTATTAAAAATTTACGACAGTAAAAAATTATTTTTTGAAAAATTTACTATAGAAAAGGCAATCCTCGGCGTATTTAAAATTTGCGACAGTAAAAAATTATTTTTTGAAAAATTTACAATAGAAAAGGCAATCCTCGGCGTATTTAAAATTTGCGACAATAAAAAATTATTTTTTGAAAAATTTACTATAGAAAAGGCAATCCTCGGCGTATTTAAAATTTGCGAAAGTAAAAAATTATTTTTTGAAAAATTTACTATATAAAAGGCAATCCTCGGCGTATTTAAAATTTGCTACAGTAAAAAATTATTTTTTGAAAAATTTACTATAGAAAAGGCTATCCTCGATGTATTTAAAATTTGCGACAGTAAAATGTTATTTTTTGAAAAATTTACTATAGAAAAGGCAATCCTCGGCATATTTAAAATTTGCGACAGTAAAAAATTATTTTTTGAAAAATTTACTATAAAAAAGACAATCCTCGGCGTATTTAAAATTTGCGACAGTAAAAAAATTATTTTTTTGAAAAATTTACTATAGAAAATGCAATCCTCGGCGTATTTAAAATTTGCGACAGTAAAAAATTATTTTTTGAAAAATTTACTATAGAAAAGGCAATCCTCGGAATATTTAAAATTTGCGACAGTAAAAAATTATTTTTTGACAAATTCACTAGAGAAAAGGCAATCCTCGGCGTATTAAAAATTTGCGACCGTAAAAAATAATTTTTTGAGAAATTTACTATAGAAAAGGCAATCCTGGGCGTATTTAAAATTTGCGACAGTAAAGAATTATTTTTTGAAAAATTTACTATAGAAAAGGCAATCCTAGGCGTGTTTAAAATTTACGACAGTAAAAAATTATTTTTTGATAAATTTACTATAGAAAAGGCAATTCTCGGCGTATTTAAAATTTGCGACAGTAAAAAATTATTTTTTGAAAAATTTACTATAGAAAAGGCAATCCTGGGCGTATTTAAAATTTGCGACAGTAAAAAATCATTTTTTGACAAATTCACTATAGAAAAGGCAATCCTCGGCGTATTAAAAATTTGTGACAGTAAAAAATAATTTTTTGAGAAATTTACTATAGAAAAGGCAATCCTCAGCGTATTTAAAATTTGCGACAGTAAAAAATTATTTTTTGAAAAATTTACTATAGAAAAGACAATCCTCGGCGTATTTAAAATTTGCGACAGTAAAAAATTATTTTTTGAAAAATTTACTATAGAAAATGCAATCCTCGGCGTATTTAAAATTTGCGACAGTAAAAAATTATTTTTTGAAAAATTTACTATAAAAAAGGCAATCCTCGGCGTATTTAAAATTTGCGACAGTAAAAAATTATTTTTTGAAAAATTTACTATGGAAAAGGCAATCCTCGGCGTATTTAAAATTTGCGACAGTAAAAAATTATTTTTTGAAAAATTTACTATAGAAAAGGCAATCTTCGGCGTATTTAAAATTTGCGACAGTAAAAAATTATTTTTTGAAAAATTTACTATAGAAAAGGCAATCCTCGGCGTATTTAAAATTTGCGACAGTAAAAAATTATTTTTTGACAAATTCACTATAGAAAAGGCAATTCTCGGCGTATTAACAATTTGCGACCGTAAAAAATAATTTTTTGAGAAATTTACTACAGAAAAGGCAATCCTGGGCGTATTTAAAATTTGCGACAGTAAAAAATAATTTTTTGAAAAATTTACTGTAGAAAGGCAATCCTCGGCGTGTTTAAAATTTACGACAATAAAAAATTATTTTTTGATAAATTTACTATAGAAAAGGCAATCCTCGGCGTATTTAAAATTTGCGACAGTAAAAAATTATTTTTTGAAAAATTTACTATAGAAAAGGCAATCCTCGGCGTATTTAAAATTTGCGACAGTAAAAAATTATGTTTTGAAAAATTTACTATAGAAAAGGCAATCCTCGGCGTATTTAAAATTTGCGACAGTAAAAAATTATTTTTTGAAAAATTTACTATAGAAAAGGCAATCCTCGGCGTATTTAAAATTTGCGACAGTAAAAAATTATTTTTTGAAAAATTTACTATAGAAAAGGCAATCCTCAGCGTATTTAAAATTTGCGACAGTAAAAATTTATTTTTTGACAAATTCACTATAGAAAAGGCAATCCTCGGCGTATTTAAAATTTGCGACAGTAAAAATTTATTTTTTGACAAATTCACTATAGAAAAGGCAATCCTCGGCGTATTTAAAATTTGCGACAGTAAAAAATTATGTTTTGAAAAGTTTACTATAAAAAGGCAAAACTCGGCGTATTTAAAATTTGCGACAGCAAAAAATAATTTTTTGAAAAATTCACTATAGAAAAGGCAATCATCGGTATATTTAAAATTTGCCACTGTAAAAATTTATTTTTTGACAAATTCACTATAGAAAAGGCAATCCTCGGTATATTTAAAATTTGCCACAGTAAAAATTTATTTTTTGACAAATTCACTATAAAAAAGGCAATCCTCGGCGTATTTACAATTTGCGACCGTAAAAAATATTATTTTGACAAATTCACTATAGAAAAGGCAATCATCGGTATATTTAAAATTTGCCACTGTAAAAACTTATTTTTTGACAAATTCACTATAGAAAAGCCAATCCTCGGCGTATTTAAAATTTGCGACCGTAAAAATTTATTTTTTGACAAATTCACTATAGAAAAGGCAATCCTCGGCGTATTTAAAATTTGCGACAGTAAAAAATTATTTTTTGAAAAATTTACTATAGAAAAGGCAATCCTCGGCGTATTTAAAATTTGCGACAGTAAAAATTATTTTTTGAAAAATTTACTATAGAAAAGGCAATCCTCGGCGTATTTAAAATTTGCGACAGTAAAAAATTATTTTTTGAAAAATTTACTATAGAAAAGGCAATCCTCGGCGTATTTAAAATTTGCGACAGTAAAAATTTATTTTTTGACAAATTCACTATAGAAAAGGCAATCCTCGGCGTATTTAAAATTTGCGACAGTAAAAAATTATTTTTTGAAAAATTTACTACAGAAATGGCAATCCTCGGCGTATTTAAAATTTGCGACAGTAAAAAATTATTTTTTGAAAAATTTACTATAGAAAAGGCAATCCTCGGCGTATTTAAAATTTGCGACAGTAAAAACTTATTTTTTGAAAAATTTACAATAGAAAAGGCAATCCTCGGCGTATTTAAAATTTGCGACAATAAAAAATTATTTTTTGAAAAATTTACTATAGAAAAGGCAATCCTCGGCGTATTTAAAATTTGCGACAGTAAAAAATTATTTTTTGAAAAATTTACTATAGAAAAGGCAATCCTCGGCGTATTTAAAATTTGCTACAGTAAAAAATTATTTTTTGAAAAATTTACTATAGAAAAGGCAATCCTCGATGTATTTAAAATTTGCGACAGTAAAATGTTATTTTTTGAAAAATTTACTATAGAGAAGGCAATCCTCGGCGTATTTAAAATTTGCGACAGTAAAAAATTATTTTTTGAAAAATTTACTATAAAAAAGACAATCCTCGGCGTATTTAAAATTTGCGACAGTAAAAAATTATTTTTTGAAAAATTTACTATAGAAAATGCAATCCTCGGCGTATTTAAAATTTGCGACAGTAAAAAATTATTTTTTGAAAAATTTACTATAGAAAAGGCAATCCTCGGCGTATTTAAAATTTGCGACAGTAAAAATTTATTTTTTGACAAATTCACTATAGAAAAGGCAATCCTCGGCGTATTTAAAATTTGCGACAGTAAAAAATTATGTTTTGAAAAGTTTACTATAAAAAGGCAATCCTCGGCGAATTTAAAATTTGCGACAGTAAAAAATTATTTTTTGAAAAATTTACTACAGAAAAGGCAATCCTCGGCGTATATAAAATTTGCGACAGTAAAAATTTATTTTTTGACAAATTCACTATAGAAAAGGCAATCCTCGGCGTATTTAAAATTTGCGACAGTAAAAAATTATTTTTTGAAAAATTTACTATAGAAAAGGCAAAAAGGCGTATTTAAAATTTGCGACAATAAAAAATTATTTTTTGAAAAATTTACTATAGAAAAGGCAATCCTCGGCGTATTTAAAATTTGCGAGAGTAAAAAATTATTTTTTGAAAAATTTACTATAGAAAAGGCAATCCTCGGCGTATTTAAAACTTGCTACAGTAAAAAATTATTTTTTGAAAAATTTACTATAGAAAAGGCAATCCTCGATGTATTTAAAATTTGCGACAGTAAAATGCTATTTTTTGCAAAATTTACTATAGAAAAGGCAATCCTCGGCGTATTTAAAATTTGCGACAGTAAAAAATTATTTTTTGAAAAATTTACTATAGAAAAGACAATCCTCGGCGTATTTAAAATTTGCGACAGTAAAAAATTATTTTTTGAAAAATTTACTATAGAAAATGCAATCCTCGGCGTATTTAAAATTTGCGACAGTAACAAATTATTTTTTGAAAAATTTACTATAGAAAAGGCAATCCTCGGCGTATTTAAAATTTGCGACAGTAAAAAATTATTTTTTGAAAAATTTACTATAAAAAAGGCAATCCTCGGCGTATTTAAAATTTACGACAGTAAAAAATTATTTTTTGACAAATTTACTATAAAAAAGGCAATCTTCGGCGTATTTAAAATTTGGGACAGTAAAAAATTATTTTTTGAAAAATTTACTATGGAAAAGGCAATCCTCGGCGTATTTAAAATTTGCGACAGTAAAAAATTATTTTTGGAAAAATTTACTATAGAAAAGGCAATCCTCGGCGTATTTAAAATTTGCGACAGTAAAAAATTATTTTTTGAAAAATTTACTATAGAAAAGGCAATCCTCGGCGTATTTAAAATTTGCGACAGTAAAAAATTATTTTTTGACAAATTCACTATAGAAAAGGCAATCCTCGGCGTATATAAAATTTGCGACAGTAAAAATTTATTTTTTGACAAATTCACTATAGAAAAGGCAATCCTCGGCGTATTTAAAATTTGCGACAGTAAAAAATTATTTTTTGAAAAATTTACTATAGAAAAGACAATCCTCGGCGTATTTAAAATTTGCGACAGTAAAAAATTATTTTTTGAAAAATTTACTATGGAAAAGGCAATCCTCGGCGTATTTAAAATTTGCGACAGTAAAAAATTATTTTTTGAAAAATTTACTATAGAAAAGGCAATCCTCGGCGTATTTAAAATTTGCGACAGTAAAAAATTATTTTTTGAAAAATTTACTATAGAAAAGGCAATCCTCGGCGTATTTAAAATTTGCGACAGTAAAAATTTATTTTTTGACAAATTCACTATAGAAAAGGCAATCCTCGGCGTATTTAAAATTTGCGACAGTAAAAAATTATGTTTTGAAAAGTTTACTATAAAAAGGCAAAACTCGGCGTATTTAAAATTTGCGACAGCAAAAAATAATTTTTTGAAAAATTCACTATAGAAAAGGCAATCATCGGTATATTTAAAATTTGCCACTGTAAAAATTTATTTTTTGACAAATTCACTATAGAAAAGGCAATCCTCGGTATATTTAAAATTTGCCACAGTAAAAATTTATTTTTTGACAAATTCACTATAAAAAAGGCAATCCTCGGCGTATTTACAATTTGCGACCGTAAAAAATATTATTTTGACAAATTCACTATAGAAAAGGCAATCATCGGTATATTTAAAATTTGCCACTGTAAAAACTTATTTTTTGACAAATTCACTATAGAAAAGCCAATCCTCGGCGTATTTAAAATTTGCGACCGTAAAAATTTATTTTTTGAATTCACTATAGAAAAGGCAATCCTCGGCGTATTTAAAATTTGCGACAGTAAAAAATTATTTTTTGAAAAATTTACTATAGAAAAGGCAATCCTCGGCGTATTTAAAATTTGCGACAGTAAAAAATTATTTTTTGAAAAATTTACAATAGAAAAGGCAATCCTCGGCGTATTTAAAATTTGCGACAATAAAAAATTATTTTTTGAAAAATTTACTATAGAAAAGGCAATCGTCGGCGTATTTAAAATTTGCGACAGTAAAAAATTATTTTTTGAAAAATTTACTATAGAAAAGGCAATCCTCGGCGTATTTAAAATTTGCGACAGTAAAAATTTATTTTTTGACAAATTCACTATAGAAAAGGCAATCCTCGGCGTATTTAAAATTTGCGATAGTAAAAAATTATTTTTTGACAAATTCACTATAGAAAAGGCAATCCTCGGCGTATTTAAAATTTGCGACAGTAAAAAATTATTTTTTGAAAAATTTACTATCGAAAAGGCAATCATCGGTATATTTAAAATTTGCCACTGTAAAAATTTATTTTTTGACAAATTCACTATAGAAAAGGCAATCCTCGGTATATTTAAAATTTGCCACAGTAAAAATTTATTTTTTGACAAATTCACTATAGAAAAGGCAATCCTCGGCGTATTTAAAATTTGCGACAGTAAAAAATTATTTTTTGAAAAATTTACTATAGAAAAGGCAATCCTCGGCGTATTTAAAATTTGCGAGAGTAAAAGTTTATTTTTTGACAAATTCACTATAGAAAAGGCAATACTCGGCGTATTTAAAATTTGCGACAGTAAAAAATTATTTTTTGAAAAATTTACTACAGAAAAGGCAATCCTCGGCGTATTAAAAATTTACGACAGTAAAAAATTATTTTTTGAAAAATTTACTATAGAAAAGGCAATCCTCGGCGTATTTAAAATTTGCGACAGTAAAAAATTATTTTTTGAAAAATTTACAATAGAAAAGGCAATCCTCGGCGTATTTAAAATTTGCGACAATAAAAAATTATTTTTTGAAAAATTTACTATAGAAAAGGCAATCCTCGGCGTATTTAAAATTTGCGAAATTAAAAAATTATTTTTTGAAAAATTTACTATATAAAAGGCAATCCTCGGCGTATTTAAAATTTGCTACAGTAAAAAATTATTTTTTGAAAAATTTACTATAGAAAAGGCTATCCTCGATGTATTTAAAATTTGCGACAGTAAAATGTTATTTTTTGAAAAATTTACTATAGAAAAGGCAATCCTCGGCATATTTAAAATTTGCGACAGTAAAAAATTATTTTTTGAAAAATTTACTATAAAAAAGACAATCCTCGGCGTATTTAAAATTTGCGACAGTAAAAAAATTATTTTTTTGAAAAATTTACTATAGAAAATGCAATCCTCGGCGTATTTAAAATTTGCGACAGTAAAAAATTATTTTTTGAAAAATTTACTATAGAAAAGGCAATCCTCGGCATATTTAAAATTTGCGACAGTAAAAAATTATTTTTTGACAAATTCACTAGAGAAAAGGCAATCCTCGGCGTATTAAAAATTTGCGACCGTAAAAAATAATTTTTTGAGAAATTTACTATAGAAAAGGCAATCCTGGGCGTATTTAAAATTTGCGACAGTAAAGAATTATTTTTTGAAAAATTTACTATAGAAAAGGCAATCCTAGGCGTGTTTAAAATTTACGACAGTAAAAAATTATTTTTTGATAAATTTACTATAGAAAAGGCAATTCTCGGCGTATTTAAAATTTGCGACAGTAAAAAATTATTTTTTGAAAAATTTACTATAGAAAAGGCAATCCTGGGCGTATTTAAAATTTGCGACAGTAAAAAATCATTTTTTGACAAATTCACTATAGAAAAGGCAATCCTCGGCGTATTAAAAATTTGTGACAGTAAAAAATAATTTTTTGAGAAATTTACTATAGAAAAGGCAATCCTCAGCGTATTTAAAATTTGCGACAGTAAAAAATTATTTTTTGAAAAATTTACTATAGAAAAGACAATCCTCGGCGTATTTAAAATTTGCGACAGTAAAAAATTATTTTTTGAAAAATTTACTATAGAAAATGCAATCCTCGGCGTATTTAAAATTTGCGACAGTAAAAAATTATTTTTTGAAAAATTTACTATAAAAAAGGCAATCCTCGGCGTATTTAAAATTTGCGACAGTAAAAAATTATTTTTTGAAAAATTTACTATGGAAAAGGCAATCCTCGGCGTATTTAAAATTTGCGACAGTAAAAAATTATTTTTTGAAAAATTTACTATAGAAAAGGCAATCTTCGGCGTATTTAAAATTTGCGACAGTAAAAAATTATTTTTTGAAAAATTTACTATAGAAAAGGCAATCCTCGGCGTATTTAAAATTTGCGACAGTAAAAAATTATTTTTTGACAAATTCACTATAGAAAAGGCAATTCTCGGCGTATTAACAATTTGCGACCGTTAAAAATAATTTTTTGACAAATTTACTACAGAAAAGGCAATCCTGGGCGTATTTAAAATTTGCGACAGTAAAAAATAATTTTTTGAAAAATTTACTGTAGAAAGGCAATCCTCGGCGTGTTTAAAATTTACGACAGTAAAAAATTATTTTTTGATAAATTTACTATAGAAAAGGCAATCCTCGGCGTATTTAAAATTTGCGAGAGTAAAAAATTATTTTTTGAAAAATTTACTATAGAAAAGGCAATCCTCGGCGTATTTAAAATTTGCGACAGTAAAAAATTATTTTTTGAAAAATTACTATAGAAAATGCAATCCTCGGCGTATTTAAAATTTGCGACAGTAAAAAATTATTTTTTGAAAAATTTACTATAGAAAAGGCAATCCTCGGCGTATTTAAAATTTGCGATAGTAAAAATTTATTTTTTGACAAATTCACTATAGAAAAGGCAATCCTCGGCGTATTTAAAATTTGCGACAGTAAAAAATTATGTTTTGAAAAGTTTACTATAAAAAGGAAATCCTCGGCGTATTTAAAATTTGCGACAGTAAAAAATTATTTTTTGAAAAATTTACTATAGAAAAGGCAATCCTCGGCGTATTTAAAATTTGCGACAGTAAAAATTTATTTTTTGACAAATTCACTATAGAAAAGGCAATCCTCGGCGTATTTAAAATTTGCGACAGTAAAAAATTATGTTTTGAAAAGTTTACTATAAAAAGGCAATCCTCGGCGTATTTAAAATTTGCGACAGCAAAAAATAATTTTTTGAAAAATTCACTATAGAAAAGGCAATCATCGGTATATTCAAAATTTGCCACTGTAAAAATTTATTTTTTGACAAGTTCACTATAGAAAAGGTAATCCTCGGTATATTTAAAATTTGCCACAGTAAAAATTTATTTTTTGACAAATTCACTATAAAAAAGGCAAATTCACTATAGAAAAGGCAATCCTCGGCGTATTTAAAATTTGCGACAGTAAAAAATTATGTTTTGAAAAGTTTACTATAAAAAGGCAAAACTCGGCGTATTTAAAATTTGCGACAGCAAAAAATAATTTTTTGAAAAATTCACTATAGAAAAGGCAATCATCGGTATATTTAAAATTTGCCACTGTAAAAATTTATTTTTTGACAAATTCACTATAGAAAAAGCAATCCTCGGTATATTTAAAATTTGCCACAGTAAAAATTTATTTTTTGACAAATTCACTATAAAAAAGGCAATCCTCGGCGTATTTACAATTTGCGACAGTAAAAAATATTATTTTGACAAATTCACTATAGAAAAGGCAATCATCGGTATATTTAAAATTTGCCACTGCAAAAACTTATTTTTTGACAAATTCACTATAGAAAAGCCAATCCTCGGCGTATTTAAAATTTGCGACCGTAAAAATTTATTTTTTGAATTCACTATAGAAAAGGCAATCCTCGGCGTATTTAAAATTTGCGACAGTAAAAAATTATGTTTTGAAAAGTTTACTATAAAAAGGCAAAACTCGGCGTATTTAAAATTTGCGACAGCAAAAAATAATTTTTTGAAAAATTCACTATAGAAAAGGCAATCATCGGTATATTTAAAATTTGCCACTGTAAAAATTTATTTTTTGACAAATTCACTATAGAAAAGGCATTCCTCGGTATATTTAAAATTTGCCACAGTAAAAATTTATTTTTTGACAAATTCACTATAAAAAAGGCAATCCTCGGCGTATTTACAATTTGCGACCGTAAAAAATATTATTTTGACAAATTCACTATAGAAAAGGCAATCATCGGTATATTTAAAATTTGCCACTGTAAAAACTTATTTTTTGACAAATTCACTATAGAAAAGCCAATCCTCGGCGTATTTAAAATTTGCGACCGTAAAAATTTATTTTTTGAATTCACTATAGAAAAGGCAATCCTCGGCGTATTTAAAATTTGCGACAGTAAAAAATTATTTTTTGAAAAATTTACTATAGAAAAGGCAATCCTCGGCGTATTTAAAATTTGCGACAGTAAAAAATTATTTTTTGAAAAATTTACAATAGAAAAGGCAATCCTCGGCGTATTTAAAATTTGCGACAATAAAAAATTATTTTTTGAAAAATTTACTATAGAAAAGGCAATCGTCGGCGTATTTAAAATTTGCGACAGTAAAAAATTATTTTTTGAAAAATTTACTATAGAAAAGGCAATCCTCGGCGTATTTAAAATTTGCGACAGTAAAAATTTATTTTTTGACAAATTCACTATAGAAAAGGCAATCCTCGGCGTATTTAAAATTTGCGATAGTAAAAAATTATTTTTTGACAAATTCACTATAGAAAAGGCAATCCTCGGCGTATTTAAAATTTGCGACAGTAAAAAATTATTTTTTGAAAAATTTACTATCGAAAAGGCAATCATCGGTATATTTAAAATTTGCCACTGTAAAAATTTATTTTTTGACAAATTCACTATAGAAAAGGCAATCCTCGGTATATTTAAAATTTGCCACAGTAAAAATTTATTTTTTGACAAATTCACTATAGAAAAGGCAATCCTCGGCGTATTTAAAATTTGCGACAGTAAAAAATTATTTTTTGAAAAATTTACTATAGAAAAGGCAATCCTCGGCGTATTTAAAATTTGCGAGAGTAAAAGTTTATTTTTTGACAAATTCACTATAGAAAAGGCAATACTCGGCGTATTTAAAATTTGCGACAGTAAAAAATTATTTTTTGAAAAATTTACTACAGAAAAGGCAATCCTCGGCGTATTAAAAATTTACGACAGTAAAAAATTATTTTTTGAAAAATTTACTATAGAAAAGGCAATCCTCGGCGTATTTAAAATTTGCGACAGTAAAAAATTATTTTTTGAAAAATTTACAATAGAAAAGGCAATCCTCGGCGTATTTAAAATTTGCGACAATAAAAAATTATTTTTTGAAAAATTTACTATAGAAAAGGCAATCCTCGGCGTATTTAAAATTTGCGAAAGTAAAAAATTATTTTTTGAAAAATTTACTATATAAAAGGCAATCCTCGGCGTATTTAAAATTTGCTACAGTAAAAAATTATTTTTTGAAAAATTTACTATAGAAAAGGCTATCCTCGATGTATTTAAAATTTGCGACAGTAAAATGTTATTTTTTGAAAAATTTACTATAGAAAAGGCAATCCTCGGCATATTTAAAATTTGCGACAGTAAAAAATTATTTTTTGAAAAATTTACTATAAAAAAGACAATCCTCGGCGTATTTAAAATTTGCGACAGTAAAAAAATTATTTTTTTGAAAAATTTACTATAGAAAATGCAATCCTCGGCGTATTTAAAATTTGCGACAGTAAAAAATTATTTTTTGAAAAATTTACTATAGAAAAGGCAATCCTCGGCATATTTAAAATTTGCGACAGTAAAAAATTATTTTTTGACAAATTCACTAGAGAAAAGGCAATCCTCGGCGTATTAAAAATTTGCGACCGTAAAAAATAATTTTTTGAGAAATTTACTATAGAAAAGGCAATCCTGGGCGTATTTAAAATTTGCGACAGTAAAGAATTATTTTTTGAAAAATTTACTATAGAAAAGGCAATCCTAGGCGTGTTTAAAATTTACGACAGTAAAAAATTATTTTTTGATAAATTTACTATAGAAAAGGCAATTCTCGGCGTATTTAAAATTTGCGACAGTAAAAAATTATTTTTTGAAAAATTTACTATAGAAAAGGCAATCCTGGGCGTATTTAAAATTTGCGACAGTAAAAAATCATTTTTTGACAAATTCACTATAGAAAAGGCAATCCTCGGCGTATTAAAAATTTGTGACAGTAAAAAATAATTTTTTGAGAAATTTACTATAGAAAAGGCAATCCTCAGCGTATTTAAAATTCGCGACAGTAAAAAATTATTTTTTGAAAAATTTACTATAGAAAAGACAATCCTCGGCGTATTTAAAATTTGCGACAGTAAAAAATTATTTTTTGAAAAATTTACTATAGAAAATGCAATCCTCGGCGTATTTAAAATTTGCGACAGTAAAAAATTATTTTTTGAAAAATTTACTATAAAAAAGGCAATCCTCGGCGTATTTAAAATTTGCGACAGTAAAAAATTATTTTTTGAAAAATTTACTATGGAAAAGGCAATCCTCGGCGTATTTAAAATTTGCGACAGTAAAAAATTATTTTTTGAAAAATTTACTATAGAAAAGGCAATCTTCGGCGTATTTAAAATTTGCGACAGTAAAAAATTATTTTTTGAAAAATTTACTATAGAAAAGGCAATCCTCGGCGTATTTAAAATTTGCGACAGTAAAAAATTATTTTTTGACAAATTCACTATAGAAAAGGCAATTCTCGGCGTATTAACAATTTGCGACCGTAAAAAATAATTTTTTGAGAAATTTACTACAGAAAAGGCAATCCTGGGCGTATTTAAAATTTGCGACAGTAAAAAATAATTTTTTGAAAAATTTACTGTAGAAAGGCAATCCTCGGCGTGTTTAAAATTTACGACAGTAAAAAATTATTTTTTGATAAATTTACTATAGAAAAGGCAATCCTCGGCGTATTTAAAATTTGCGACAGTAAAAAATTATTTTTTGAAAAATTTACTATAGAAAAGGCAATCCTCGGCGTATTTAAAATTTGCGACAGTAAAAAATTATTTTTTGAAAAATTACTATAGAAAATGCAATCCTCGGCGTATTTAAAATTTGCGACAGTAAAAAATTATTTTTTGAAAAATTTACTATAGAAAAGGCAATCCTCGGCGTATTTAAAATTTGCGATAGTAAAAATTTATTTTTTGACAAATTCACTATAGAAAAGGCAATCCTCGGCGTATTTAAAATTTGCGACAGTAAAAAATTATGTTTTGAAAAGTTTACTATAAAAAGGAAATCCTCGGCGTATTTAAAATTTGCGACAGTAAAAAATTATTTTTTGAAAAATTTACTATAGAAAAGGCAATCCTCGGCGTATTTAAAATTTGCGACAGTAAAAATTTATTTTTTGACAAATTCACTATAGAAAAGGCAATCCTCGGCGTATTTAAAATTTGCGACAGTAAAAAATTATGTTTTGAAAAGTTTACTATAAAAAGGCAATCCTCGGCGTATTTAAAATTTGCGACAGCAAAAAATAATTTTTTGAAAAATTCACTATAGAAAAGGCAATCATCGGTATATTCAAAATTTGCCACTGTAAAAATTTATTTTTTGACAAGTTCACTATAGAAAAGGTAATCCTCGGTATATTTAAAATTTGCCACAGTAAAAATTTATTTTTTGACAAATTCACTATAAAAAAGGCAAATTCACTATAGAAAAGGCAATCCTCGGCGTATTTAAAATTTGCGACAGTAAAAAATTATGTTTTGAAAAGTTTACTATAAAAAGGCAAAACTCGGCGTATTTAAAATTTGCGACAGCAAAAAATAATTTTTTGAAAAATTCACTATAGAAAAGGCAATCATCGGTATATTTAAAATTTGCCACTGTAAAAATTTATTTTTTGACAAATTCACTATAGAAGAGGCAATCCTCGGTATATTTAAAATTTGCCACAGTAAAAATTTATTTTTTGACAAATTCACTATAAAAAAGGCAATCCTCGGCGTATTTACAATTTGCGACAGTAAAAAATATTATTTTGACAAATTCACTATAGAAAAGGCAATCATCGGTATATTTAAAATTTGCCACTGCAAAAACTTATTTTTCGACAAATTCACTATAGAAAAGCCAATCCTCGGCGTATTTAAAATTTGCGACCGTAAAAATTTATTTTTTGAATTCACTATAGAAAAGGCAATCCTCGGCGTATTTAAAATTTGCGACAGTAAAAAATTATTTTTTGAAAAATTTACTATAGAAAAGGCAATCCTCGGCGTATTTAAAATTTGCGACAGTAAAAAATTATTTTTTGAAAAATTTACAATAGAAAAGGCAATCCTCGGCGTATTTAAAATTTGCGACAATAAAAAATTATTTTTTGAAAAATTTACTATAGAAAAGGCAATCGTCGGCGTATTTAAAATTTGCGACAGTAAAAAATTATTTTTTGAAAAATTTACTATAGAAAAGGCAATCCTCGGCGTATTTAAAATTTGCGACAGTAAAAATTTATTTTTTGACAAATTCACTATAGAAAAGGCAATCCTCGGCGTATTTAAAATTTGCGATAGTAAAAAATTATTTTTTGACAAATTCACTATAGAAAAGGCAATCCTCGGCGTATTTAAAATTTGCGACAGTAAAAAATTATTTTTTGAAAAATTTACTATCGAAAAGGCAATCATCGGTATATTTAAAATTTGCCACTGTAAAAATTTATTTTTTGACAAATTCACTATAGAAAAGGCAATCCTCGGTATATTTAAAATTTGCCACAGTAAAAATTTATTTTTTGACAAATTCACTATAGAAAAGGCAATCCTCGGCGTATTTAAAATTTGCGACAGTAAAAAATTATTTTTTGAAAAATTTACTATAGAAAAGGCAATCCTCGGCGTATTTAAAATTTGCGAGAGTAAAAGTTTATTTTTTGACAAATTCACTATAGAAAAGGCAATACTCGGCGTATTTAAAATTTGCGACAGTAAAAAATTATTTTTTGAAAAATTTACTACAGAAAAGGCAATCCTCGGCGTATTAAAAATTTGCGACAGTAAAAAATTATTTTTTGAAAAATTTACTATAGAAAAGGCAATCCTCGGCGTATTTAAAATTTGCGACAGTAAAAAATAATTTTTTGAAAAATTTACTATAGAAAATGCAATCCTCGGCGTATTTAAAATTTGCGACAGTAAAAAATTATTTTTTGAAAAATTTACTATAAAAAAGGCAATCCTCGGCGTATTTAAAATTTGCGACAGTAAAAAATTATTTTTTGAAAAATTTAGAAAAGGCAATCCTCGGCGTATTTAAAATTTGCGACAGTAAAAAATTATTTTTTGAAAAATTTACTACAGAAAAGGCAATCCTCGGCGTATTAAAAATTTGCGACAGTAAAAAATTATTTTTTGAAAAATTTACTATAGAAAAGGCAATCCTCGGCGTATTTAAAATTTGCGACAGTAAAAAATTATTTTTTGAAAAATTTACAATAGAAAAGGCAATCCTCGGCGTATTTAAAATTTGCGACAATAAAAAATTATTTTTTGAAAAATTTACTATAGAAAAGGCAATCCTCGGCGTATTTAAAATTTGCGAAAGTAAAAAATTATTTTTTGAAAAATTTACTATATAAAAGGCAATCCTCGGCGTATTTAAAATTTGCTACAGTAAAAAATTATTTTTTGAAAAATTTACTATAAAAAAGGCTATCCTCGATGTATTTAAAATTTGCGACAGTAAAATGTTATTTTTTGAAAAATTTACTATAGAAAAGGCAATCCTCGGCATATTTAAAATTTGCGACAGTAAAAAATTATTTTTTGAAAAATTTACTATAAAAAAGACAATCCTCGGCGTATTTAAAATTTGCGACAGTAAAAAAATTATTTTTTTGAAAAATTTACTATAGAAAATGCAATCCTCGGCGTATTTAAAATTTGCGACAGTAAAAAATTATTTTTTGAAAAATTTACTATAGAAAAGGCAATCCTCGGCATATTTAAAATTTGCGACAGTAAAAAATTATTTTTTGACAAATTCACTAGAGAAAAGGCAATCCTCGGCGTATTAAAAATTTGCGACCGTAAAAAATAATTTTTTGAGAAATTTACTATAGAAAAGGCAATCCTGGGCGTATTTAAAATTTGCGACAGTAAAGAATTATTTTTTGAAAAATTTACTATAGAAAAGGCAATCCTAGGCGTGTTTAAAATTTACGACAGTAAAAAATTATTTTTTGATAAATTTACTATAGAAAAGGCAATTCTCGGCGTATTTAAAATTTGCGACAGTAAAAAATTATTTTTTGAAAAATTTACTATAGAAAAGGCAATCCTGGGCGTATTTAAAATTTGCGACAGTAAAAAATCATTTTTTGACAAATTCACTATAGAAAAGGCAATCCTCGGCGTATTAAAAATTTGTGACAGTAAAAAATAATTTTTTGAGAAATTTACTATAGAAAAGGCAATCCTCAGCGTATTTAAAATTTGCGACAGTAAAAAATTATTTTTTGAAAAATTTACTATAGAAAACACAATCCTCGGCGTATTTAAAATTTGCGACAGTAAAAAATTATTTTTTGAAAAATTTACTATAGAAAATGCAATCCTCGGCGTATTTAAAATTTGCGACAGTAAAAAATTATTTTTTGAAAAATTTACTATAAAAAAGGCAATCCTCGGCGTATTTAAAATTTGCGACAGTAAAAAATTATTTTTTGAAAAATTTACTATGGAAAAGGCAATCCTCGGCGTATTTAAAATTTGCGACAGTAAAAAATTATTTTTTGAAAAATTTACTATAGAAAAGGCAATCTTCGGCGTATTTAAAATTTGCGACAGTAAAAAATTATTTTTTGAAAAATTTACTATAGAAAAGGCAATCCTCGGCGTATTTAAAATTTGCGACAGTAAAAAATTATTTTTTGACAAATTCACTATAGAAAAGGCAATTCTCGGCGTATTAAAAATTTGCGACCGTAAAAAATAATTTTTTGAGAAATTTACTACAGAAAAGGCAATCCTGGGCGTATTTAAAATTTGCGACAGTAAAAAATAATTTTTTGAAAAATTTACTGTAGAAAGGCAATCCTCGGCGTGTTTAAAATTTACGACAGTAAAAAATTATTTTTTGATAAATTTACTATAGAAAAGGCAATCCTCGGCGTATTTAAAATTTGCGACAGTAAAAAATTATTTTTTGAAAAATTTACTATAGAAAAGGCAATCCTCGGCGTATTTAAAATTTGCGACAGTAAAAAATTATTTTTTGAAAAATTACTATAGAAAATGCAATCCTCGGCGTATTTAAAATTTGCGACAGTAAAAAATTATTTTTTGAAAAATTTACTATAGAAAAGGCAATCCTCGGCGTATTTAAAATTTGCGATAGTAAAAATTTATTTTTTGACAAATTCACTATAGAAAAGGCAATCCTCGGCGTATTTAAAATTTGCGACAGTAAAAAATTATGTTTTGAAAAGTTTACTATAAAAAGGAAATCCTCGGCGTATTTAAAATTTGCGACAGTAAAAAATTATTTTTTGAAAAATTTACTATAGAAAAGGCAATCCTCGGCGTATTTAAAATTTGCGACAGTAAAAATTTATTTTTTGACAAATTCACTATAGAAAAGGCAATCCTCGGCGTATTTAAAATTTGCGACAGTAAAAAATTATGTTTTGAAAAGTTTACTATAAAAAGGCAATCCTCGGCGTATTTAAAATTTGCGACAGCAAAAAATAATTTTTTGAAAAATTCACTATAGAAAAGGCAATCATCGGTATATTTAAAATTTGCCACTGTAAAAATTTATTTTTTGACAAGTTCACTATAGAAAAGGTAATCCTCGGTATATTTAAAATTTGCCACAGTAAAAATTTATTTTTTGACAAATTCACTATAAAAAAGGCAATCCTCGGCGTATTTACAATTTGCGACCGTAAAAAATATTATTTTGACAAATTCACTATAGAAAAGGCAATCATCGGTATATTTAAAATTTGCCACTGTAAAAACTTATTTTTTGACAAATTCACTATAGAAAAGCCAATCCTCGGAGTATTTAAAATTTGCGACAGTAAAAAATTATTTTTTGAAAAATTTACTATAGAAAAGGCAATCCTCGGCGTATTTAAAATTTGCGACAGTAAAAAATTATTTTTTGAAAAATTTACTATAGAAAAGGCAATCCTCGGCGTATTTAAAATTTGCGACAGTAAAAAATTATTTTTTGAAAAATTTACTATGGAAAAGGCAATCCTCGGCGTATTTAAAATTTGCGACAGCAAAAATTTATTTTTTGACAAATTCACTATAGGAAAGGCAATCCTCGGCGTATTTAAAATTTGCGACAGTAAAAAATTATTTTTTGAAAAATTTACTACAGAAAAGGCAATCCTCGGCGTATTTAAAATTTGCGACAGTAAAAAATTATTTTTTGAAAAATTTACTATAGAAAAGGCAATCCTCGGCGTATTTAAAATTTGCGACAGTAAAAAATTATTTTAATTATTTTTTGAAAAATTTACAATAGAAAAGGCAATCCTCGGCGTATTTAAAATTTGCGACAATGAAAAATTATTTTTTGAAAAATTTACTATAGAAAAGGCAAACCTCGGCGTATTTAAAATTTGCGACATTAAAAAAGTATTTTTTGAAAAATTTACTATAGAACAGGCAATCCTCGGCGTATTTAAAATTTGTGACAGTAAAAATTTATTTTTTGACAAATTCACTATAGAAAAGGCAATCCTCGGCGTATTTAAAATTTGCGACAGTAAAAAATTATGTTTTGAAAAGTTTACTATAAAAAGGCAATCCTCGGCGTATTTAAAATTTGCGACAGCAAAAAATAATTTTTTGAAAAATTCACTATAGAAAAGGCAATCATCGGTATATTTAAAATTTGCCACTGTAAAAATTTATTTTTTGACAAATTCACTATAGAAAAGGCAATCCTCGGTATATTTAAAATTTGCCACAGAAAAAATTTATTTTTTGACAAATTCACTATAAAAAAGGCAATCCTCGGCGTATTTACAATTTGCGACCGTAAAAAATATTATTTTGACAAATTCACTATAGAAAAGGCAATCATCGGTATATTTAAAATTTGCCACTGTAAAAACTTATTTTTTGAAAAATTCACTATAGAAAAGCCAATCCTCGGCGTATTTAAAATTTGCGACCGTAAAAATTTATTGTTTGACAAATTCACTATAGAAAAGGCAATCCTCGGCGTATTTAAAATTTGCGACAGTAAAAAATTATTTTTTGAAAAATTTACTATAGAAAAGGCAATCCTCGGCGTATTTAAAATTTGCGACAGTAAAAAATTATTTTTTGAAAAATTTACTATAGAAAAGGCAATCCTCGGCGTATTTAATATTTGCGACAGTAAAAAATTATTTTTTGAAAAATTTACTATAGAAAAGGCAATCCTCGGCGTATTTAAAATTTGCGACAGCAAAAATTTATTTTTTGACAAATTCACTATAGAAAAGGCAATCCTCGGCGTATTTAAAATTTGCGACAGTAAAAAATTATTTTTTGAAAAATTTACTACAGAAAAGGCAATCCTCGGCGTATTTAAAATTTGCGACAGTAAAAAATTATTTTTTGAAAAATTTACTATAGAAAAGGCAATCCTCGGCGTATTTAAAATTTGCGACAGTAAAAAATTTACAATAGAAAAGGCAATCCTCGGCGTATTTAAAATTTGCGACAATGAAAAATTATTTTTTGAAAAATTTACTATAGAAAAGGCAATCCTCGGCGTATTTAAAATTTGCGACAGTAAAAAATTATTTTTTGACAAATTCACTATAGAAAAGGCAATCCTCGGCGTATTAAAAATTTGCGACCGTAAAAAATAATTTTTTGAGATATTTACTATAGAAAAGGCAATCTCGGCGTATTTAAAATTTGCGACAGTAAAAAATTATTTTTTGAAAAATTTACTATAGAAAAGGCAATCCTCGGCGTATTTAAAATTTGCGACAGTAAAAAATTATTTTTTGAAAAATTTACTATAGAAAAGGCAATCCTGGGCGTATTTAAAATTTGCGACAGTAAAAAATTATTTTTTGAAAAATTTACTATAGAAAAGGCAATCCTAGGCGTGTTTAAAATTTACGACAGTAAAAAATTATTTTTTGATAAATTTACTATAGAAAAGGCAATTCTCGGCGTATTTAAAATTTGCGACAGTAAAAAATTATTTTTTGAAAAATTTACTATAGAAAATGCAATCCTGGGCGTATTTAAAATTTGCGACAGTAAAAAATCATTTTTTGACAAATTCACTATAGAAAAGGCAATCCTCGGCGTATTAAAAATTTGCGACAGTAAAAAATAATTTTTTGAGAAATTTACTATAGAAAAGGCAATCCTCAGCGTATTTAAAATTTGCGACAGTAAAAAATTATTTTTTGAAATATTTACTATAGAAAAGACAATCCTCGGCGTATTTAAAATTTGCGACAGTAAAAAATTATTTTTTGAAAAATTTACTATAGAAAATGCAATTCTCGGCGTATTTAAAATTTGCGACAGTAAAAAATTATTTTTTGAAAAATTTACTATAGAAAAGGCAATCCTCGGTGAATTTAAAATTTGCGACAGTAAAAAATTATTTTTTGAAAAATTTACTATGGAAAAGGCAATCCTCGGCGTATTTAAAATTTGCGACAGTAAAAAATTATTTTTTGAAAAATTTACTATAGAAAAGGCAATCCTCGGCGTATTTAAAATTTGCGACAGTAAAAAATTATTTTTTGAAAAATTTACTATAGAAAAGGCAATCCTCGGCGTATTTAAAATTTGCGACAGTAAAAAATTATTTTTTGACAAATTCACTATAGAAAAGGCAATCCTCGGCGTATTAAAAATTTGCGACCGTAAAAAATAATTTTTTGAGAAATTTATTACAGAAAAGGCAATCCTGGGCGTATTTAAAATTTGCGACAGTAAAAAATTATTTTTTGAAAAATTTACTGTAGAAAAGGCAATCCTCGGCGTGTTTAAAATTTACGACAGTAAAAAATTATTTTTTGATAAATTTACTATAGAAAAGCCAATCCTCGGCGTATTTAAAATTTGCGACAGTAAAAAATTAGTTTTTGAAAAATTTACTATAGAAAAGGCAATCCTCGGCGTATTTAAAATTTGCGACAGTAAAAAATTATTTTTTGAAAAATTACTATAGAAAATGCAATCCTCGGCGTATTTAAAATTTGCGACAGTAAAAAATTATTTTTTGAAAAATTTACTATAGAAAAGGCAATCCTCGGCGTATTTAAAATTTGCGACAGTAAAAATTTATTTTTTGACAAATTCACTATAGAAAAGGCAAACCTCGGCGTATTTAAAATTTGCGACAGTAAAAAATTATGTTTTGAAAAGTTTACTATAAAAAGGCAATCCTCGGCGTATTTAAAATTTGCGACAGTAAAAAATTATTTTTTGAAAAATTTACTATAGAAAAGGCAATCCTCGGCGTATTTAAAATTTGCGACAGTAAAAATTTATTTTTTGACAAATTCACTATAGAAAAGGCAACCCTCGGCGTATTTAAAATTTGCGACAGTAAAAAATTATGTTTTGAAAAGTTTACTATAAAAAGGCAATCCTCGGCGTATTTAAAATTTGCGACAGCAAAAAATAATTTTTTGAAAAATTCACTATAGAAAAGGCAATCATCGGTATATTTAAAATTTGCCACTGTAAAAATTTATTTTTTGACAAATTCACTATAGAAAAGGCAATCCTCGGTATATTTAAAATTTGCCACAGTAAAAATTTATTTTTTGACAAATTCACTATAAAAAAGGCAATCCTCGGCGTATTTACAATTTGCGACCGTAAAAAATATTATTTTGACAAATTCACTATAGAAAAGGCAATCATCGGTATATTTAAAATTTGCCACTGTAAAAACTTATTTTTTGACAAATTCACTATAGAAAAGCCAATCCTCGGCGTATTTAAAATTTGCGACCGTAAAAATTTATTTTTTGACAAATTCACTATAGAAAAGGCAATCCTCGGCGTATTTAAAATTTGCGACAGTAAAAAATTATTTTTTGAAAAATTTACTATAGAAAAGGCAATCCTCGGCGTATTTAAAATTTGCGACAGTAAAAAATTATTTTTTGAAAAATTTACTATAGAAAAGGCAATCCTCGGCGTATTTAAAATTTGCGACAGTAAAAAATTATTTTTTGAAAAATTTACTATAGAAAAGGCAATCCTCGGCGTATTTAAAATTTGCGACAGCAAAAATTTATTTTTTGACAAATTCACTATAGAAAAGGCAATCCTCGGCGTATTTAAAATTTGCGACAGTAAAAAATTATTTTTTGAAAAATTTACTACAGAAAAGGCAATCCTCGGCGTATTTAAAATTTGCGACAGTAAAAAATTATTTTTTGAAAAATTTACTATGGAAAAGGCAATCCTCGGCGTATTTAAAATTTGCGACAGTAAAAAATTATTTTTTGAAAAATTTACAATAGAAAAGGCAATCCTCAGCGTATTTAAAATTTGCGACAATGAAAAATTATTTTTTGAAAAATTTACTATAGAAAAGGCAATCCTCGGCGTATTTAAAATTTGCGACAGTAAAAAATTATTTTTTGAAAAATTTACTATAGAAAAGGCAATCCTCGGCGTATTTAAAATTTGCGACAGTAAAAAGTTATTTTTTGACAAATTCACTATAGAAAAGGCAATCCTCGGCGTATTTAAAATTTGCGACAGTAAAAAATTATGTTTTGAAAAGTTTACTATAAAAAGGCAATCCTCGGCGTATTTAAAATTTGCGACAGCAAAAAATAATTTTTTGAAAAATTCACTATAGAAAAGGCAATCATCGGTATATTTAAAATTTGCCACTGTAAAAATTTATTTTTTGACAAATTCACTATAGAAAAGGCAATCCTCGGTATATTTAAAATTTGCCACAGTAAAAATTTATTTTTTGACAAATTCACTATAAAAAAGGCAATCCTCGGCGTATTTACAATTTGCGACCGTAAAAAATATTATTTTGACAAATTCACTATAGAAAAGGCAATCATCGGTATATTTAAAATTTGCTACTGTAAAAAATTATTTTTTGACAAATTCACTATAGAAAAGCCAATCCTCGGCGTATTTAAAATTTGCGACCGTAAAAATTTATTTTTTGACTAATTCACTATAGAAAAGGCAATCCTCGGCGTATTTAAAATTTGCGACAGTAAAAAATTATTTTTTGAAAAATTTACTATAGAAAAGGCAATCCTCGGCGTATTTAAAATTTGCGACAGTAAAAAATTATTTTTTGACAAATTTACTATAGAAAAGGCAATCCTCGGCGTATTTAAAATTTGCGACAGTAAAAAATTATTTTTGAAAAATTTACTATAGAAAAGGCAATCCTCGGCGTATTTAAAATTTGCGACAGTAAAAAATTATTTTTTGAAAAATTTACTATAGAAAAGGCAATCCTCGGCGTATTTAAAATTTGCGACAGTAAAAAATTATTTTTTGAAAAATTTACTATAGAAAAGGCAATCCTCGGCGTATTTAAAATTTGCGACCGTAAAAAATATTATTTTGACAAATTCACTGTAGAAAAGGCAATCCTCGGCGTATTTAAAATTTGCGACAGTAAAAAATTATTTTTTGAAAAATTTACTATAGAAAAGGCAATCCTCGGCGTATTTAAAATTTGCGACAGTAAAAAATTATTTTTTGAAAAATTTACAATAGAAAAGGCAATCCTCGGCGTATTTAAAATTTGCGACAATGAAAAATTATTTTTTGAAAAATTTACTATAGAAAAGGCAATCCTCGGCGTATTTAAAATTTGCGACAGTAAAAAATTATTTTTTGAAAAATTTACTATAGAAAAGGCAATCCTCGGCGTATTTAAAATTTGCGACAGTAAAAAGTTATTTTTTGACAAATTCACTATAGAAAAGGCAATCCTCGGCGTATTTAAAATTTGCGACAGTAAAAAATTATGTTTTGAAAAGTTTACTATAAAAAGGCAATCCTCGGCGTATTTAAAATTTGCGACAGCAAAAAATAATTTTTTGAAAAATTCACTATAGAAAAGGCAATCATCGGTATATTTAAAATTTGCCACTGTAAAAATTTATTTTTTGACAAATTCACTATAGAAAAGGCAATCCTCGGTATATTTAAAATTTGCCACAGTAAAAATTTATTTTTTGACAAATTCACTATAAAAAAGGCAATCCTCGGCGTATTTACAATTTGCGACCGTAAAAAATATTATTTTGACAAATTCACTATAGAAAAGGCAATCATCGGTATATTTAAAATTTGCTACTGTAAAAACTTATTTTTTGACAAATTCACTATAGAAAAGCCAATCCTCGGCGTATTTAAAATTTGCGACCGTAAAAATTTATTTTTTGACAAATTCACTATAGAAAAGGCAATCCTCGGCGTATTTAAAATTTGCGACAGTAAAAAATTATTTTTGGAAAAATTTACTATAGAAAAGGCAATCCTCGGCGTATTTAAAATTTGCGACAGTAAAAAATTATTTTTTGACAAATTTACTATAGAAAAGGCAATCCTCGGCGTATTTAAAATTTGCGACAGTAAAAAATTATTTTTTGAAAAATTTACTATAGAAAAGGCAATCCTCGGCGTATTTAAAATTTGCGACAGTAAAAAATTATTTTTTGAAAAATTTACTATAGAAAAGGCAATACTCGGCGTATTTAAAATTTGCGACAGTAAAAAATTATTTTTTGAAAAATTTACTATAGAAAAGGCAATCCTCGGCGTATTTAAAATTTGCGACAGCAAAAATTTATTTTTTGACAAATTCACTATAGAAAAGGCAATCCTCGGCGTATTTAAAATTTGCGACAGTAAAAAATTATTTTTTGAAAAATTTACTACAGAAAAGGCAATCCTCGGCGTATTTAAAATTTGCGACAGTAAAAAATTATTTTTTGAAAAATTTACTATAGAAAAGGCAATCCTCGGCGTATTTAAAATTTGCGCCAGTAAAAAATTATTTTTTGAAAAATTTACAATAGAAAAGGCAATCCTCGGCGTATTTAAAATTTGCGACAATGAAAAATTATTTTTTGAAAAATTTACTATAGAAAAGGCAATCCTCGGCGTATTTAAAATTTGCGACAGTAAAAAATTATTTTTTGAAAAATTTACTATAGAAAAGGCAATCCTCGGCGTATTTAAAATTTGCGACAGTAAAAATTTATTTTTTGACAAATTCACTATAGAAAAGGCAATCCTCGGCGTATTCAAAATTTGCGACAGTAAAAAATTATGTTTTGAAAAGTTTACAATAAAAAGGCAATCCTCGGCGTATTTAAAATTTGCGACAGCAAAAAATAATTTTTTGAAAAATTCACTATAGAAAAGGCAATCATCGGTATATTTAAAATTTGCCACTGTAAAAATTTATTTTTTGACAAATTCACTATAGAAAAGGCAATCCTCGGTATATTTAAAATTTGCCACAGTAAAAATTTATTTTTTGACAAATTCACTATAAAAAAGGCAATCCTCGGCGTATTTACAATTTGCGACCGTAAAAAATATTATTTTGACAAATTCACTATAGAAAAGGCAATCATCGGTATATTTAAAATTTGCCACTGTAAAAACTTATTTTTTGACAAATTCACTATAGAAAAGCCAATCCTCGGCGTATTTAAAATTTGCGACCGTAAAAATTTATTTTTTGAAAAATTCACTATAGAAAAGGCAATCCTCGGCGTATTTAAAATTTGCGACAGTAAAAAATTATTTTTTGAAAAATTTACTATAGAAAAGGCAATCCTCGGCGTATTTAAAATTTGCGACAGTAAAAAATTATTTTTTGACAAATTTACTATAGAAAAGGCAATCCTCGGCGTATTTAAAATTTGCGACAGTAAAAAATTATTTTTTGAAAAATTTACTATAGAAAAGGCAATCCTCGGCGTATTTAAAATTTGCGACAGTAAAAAATTATTTTTTGAAAAATTTACTATAGAAAAGGCAATCCTCGGCGTATTTAAAATTTGCGACAGTAAAAAATTATTTTTTGAAAAATTTACTATAGAAAAGGCAATCCTCGGCGTATTTAAAATTTGCGACCGTAAAAAATATTATTTTGACAAATTCACTGTAGAAAACGCAATCCTCGGCGTATTTAAAATTTGCGACAGTAAAAAATTATTTTTTGAAAAATTTACTATAGAAAAGGCAATCCTCGGCGTATTTAAAATTTGCGACAGTAAAAAATTATTTTTGAAAAATTTACAATAGAAAAGGCAATCCTCGGCGTATTTAAAATTTGCGACAATGAAAAATTATTTTTTGAAAAATTTACTATAGAAAAGGCAATCCTCGGCGTATTTAAAATTTGCGACAGTAAAAAATTATTTTTTGAAAAATTTACTATAGAAAAGGCAATCCTCGGCGTATTTAAAATTTGCGACAGTAAAAAGTTATTTTTTGACAAATTCACTATAGAAAAGGCAATCCTCGGCGTATTTAAAATTTGCGACAGTAAAAAATTATGTTTTGAAAAGTTTACTATAAAAAGGCAATCCTCGGCGTATTTAAAATTTGCGACAGCAAAAAATAATTTTTTGAAAAATTCACTATAGAAAAGGCAATCATCGGTATATTTAAAATTTGCCACTGTAAAAATTTATTTTTTGACAAATTCACTATAGAAAAGGCAATCCTCGGTATATTTAAAATTTGCCACAGTAAAAATTTATTTTTTGACAAATTCACTATAAAAAAGGCAATCCTCGGCGTATTTACAATTTGCGACCGTAAAAAATATTATTTTGACAAATTCACTATAGAAAAGGCAATCATCGGTATATTTAAAATTTGCTATTGTAAAAAATTTTTTTTTTGACAAATTCACTATAGAAAAGCCAATCCTCGGCGTATTTAAAATTTGCGACCGTAAAAATTTATTTTTTGACAAATTCACTATAGAAAAGGCAATCCTCGGCGTATTTAAAATTTGCGACAGTAAAAAATTATTTTTTGAAAAATTTACTATAGAAAAGGCAATCCTCGGCGTATTTAAAATTTGCGACAGTAAAAAATTATTTTTTGACAAATTTACTATAGAAAAGGCAATCCTCGGCGTATTTAAAATTTGCGACAGTAAAAAATTATTTTTTGAAAAATTTACTATAGAAAAGGCAATCCTCGGCGTATTTAAAATTTGCGACAGTAAAAAATTATTTTTTGAAAAATTTACTATAGAAAAGGCAATCCTCGGCGTATTTAAAATTTGCGACAGTAAAAAATTATTTTTTGAAAAATTTACTATAGAAAAGGCAATCCTCGGCGTATTTAAAATTTGCGACAGCAAAAATTTATTTTTTGACAAATTCACTATAGAAAAGGCAATCCTCGGCGTATTTAAAATTTGCGACAGTAAAAAATTATTTTTTGAAAAATTTACTACAGAAAAGGCAATCCTCGGCGTATTTAAAATTTGCGACAGTAAAAAATTATTTTTTGAAAAATTTACTATAGAAAAGGCAATCCTCGGCGTATTTAAAATTTGCGCCAGTAAAAAATTATTTTTTGAAAAATTTACAATAGAAAAGGCAATCCTCGGCGTATTTAAAATTTGCGACAATGAAAAATTATTTTTTGAAAAATTTACTATAGAAAAGGCAATCCTCGGCGTATTTAAAATTTGCGACAGTAAAAAATTATTTTTTGAAAAATTTACTATAGAAAAGGCAATCCTCGGCGTATTTAAAATTTGCGACAGTAAAAATTTATTTTTTGACAAATTCACTATAGAAAAGGCAATCCTCGGCGTATTTAAAATTTGCGACAGCAAAAAATAATTTTTTGAAAAATTCACTATAGAAAAGGCAATCATCGGTATATTTAAAATTTGCCACTGTAAAAATTTATTTTTTGACAAATTCACTATAGAAAAGGCAATCCTCGGTATATTTAAAATTTGCCACAGTAAAAATTTATTTTTTGACAAATTCACTATAAAAAAGGCAATCCTCGGCGTATTTACAATTTGCGACCGTAAAAAATATTATTTTGACAAATTCACTATAGAAAAGGCAATCATCGGTATATTTAAAATTTGCCACTGTAAAAACTTATTTTTTGACAAATTCACTATAGAAAAGCCAATCCTCGGCGTATTTAAAATTTGCGACCGTAAAAATTTATTTTTTGACAAATTCACTATAGAAAAGGCAATCCTCGGCGTATTTAAAATTTGCGACAGTAAAAAATTATTTTTTGAAAAATTTACTATAGAAAAGGCAATCCTCGGCGTATTTAAAATTTGCGACAGTAAAAAATTATTTTTTGAAAAATTTACTATAGAAAAGGCAATCCTCGGCGTATTTAAAATTTGCGACAGTAAAAAATTATTTTTTGAAAAATTTACTATAGAAAAGGCAATCCTCGGCGTATTTAAAATTTGCGACAGTAAAAAATTATTTTTTGAAAAATTTACAATAGAAAAGGCAATCCTCGGCGTATTTAAAATTTGCGACCGTAAAAATTTATTTTTTGACAAATTCACTATAGAAAAGGCAATCCTCGGCGTATTAAAATTTGCGACAGTAAAAAATTATTTTTTGAAAAATTTACTACAGAAAAGGCAATCCTCGGCGTATTTAAAATTTGCGACAGCAAAAATTTATTTTTTGACAAATTCACTATAGAAAAGGCAATCCTCGGCGTATTTAAAATTTGCGACAGTAAAAAATTATTTTTTGAAAAATTTACTATAGAAAAGGCAATCCTCGGCGTATTTAAAATTTGCGACTGTAAAAAATTATTTTTTGAAAAATTTACTATAGAAAAGGCAATCCTCGGCGTATTTAAAATTTGCGACAGTAAAAAATTATTTTTTGAAAAATTTACAATAGAAAAGGCAATCC
The DNA here is from genome assembly GCA_963924295.1 of Dioctria rufipes. NCBI lineage: Eukaryota > Metazoa > Arthropoda > Insecta > Diptera > Asilidae > Dioctria > Dioctria rufipes. The sequence goes on along the minus strand of CAWUPM010001013.1, from coordinate 14,207 downwards.
TCGGCGTATTTAAAATTTGCGACCGTAAAAATTTATTTTTTGACAAATTCACTATAGAAAAGGCAATCCTCGGCGTATTTAAAATTTGCGACAGTAAAAAATTATTTTTTGAAAAATTTACTACAGAAAAGGCAATCCTCGGCGTATTTAAAATTTGCGACAGCAAAAATTTATTTTTTGACAAATTCACTATAGAAAAGGCAATTCTCGGTATATTTAAAATTTACCACAGTAAAAATTTATTTTTTGACAAATTCACTATAAAAAAGGCAATCCTCGGCGTATTTACAATTTGCGACCGTAAAAAATATTATTTTGACAAATTCACTATAGAAAAGGCAATCATCGGTATATTTAAAATTTGCTACTGTAAAAACTTATTTTTTGACAAATTCACTATAGAAAAGCCAATCCTCGGCGTATTTAAAATTTGCGACCGTAAAAATTTATTTTTTGACAAATTCACTATAGAAAAGGCAATCCTCGGCGTATTTAAAATTTGCGACAGTAAAAAATTATTTTTTGAAAAATTTACTATAGAAAAGGCAATCCTCGGCGTATTTAAAATTTGCGACATTAAAAAATTATTTTTTGACAAATTTACTATAGAAAAGGCAATCCTCGGCGTATTTAAAATTTGCGACAGTAAAAAATTATTTTTTGAAAAATTTACTATAGAAAAGGCAATCCTCGGCGTATTTAAAATTTGCGACAGTAAAAAATTATTTTTTGAAAAATTTACTATAGAAAAGGCAATCCTCGGCGTATTTAAAATTTGCGACAGTAAAAAATTATTTTTTGAAAAATTTACTATAGAAAAGGCAATCCTCGGCGTATTTAAAATTTGCGACAGAAAAAATTTATTTTTTGACAAATTCACTATAGAAAAGGCAATCCTCGGCGTATTTAAAATTTGCGACAGTAAAAAATTATTTTTTGAAAAATTTAATACAGAAAAGGCAATCCTCGGCGTATTTAAAATTTGCGACAGTAAAAAATTATTTTTTGAAAAATTTACTATAGAAAAGGCAATCCTCGGCGTATTTAAAATTTGCGCCAGTAAAAAATTATTTTTTGAAAAATTTACAATAGAAAAGGCAATCCTCGGCGTATTTAAAATTTGCGACAATGAAAAATTATTTTTTGAAAAATTTACTATAGAAAAGGCAATCCTCGGCGTATTTAAAATTTGCGACAGTAAAAAATTATTTTTTGAAAAATTTACTATAGAAAAGGCAATCCTCGGCGTATTTAAAATTTGCGACAGTAAAAATTTATTTTTTGACAAATTCACTATAGAAAAGGCAATCCTCGGCGTATTCAAAATTTGCGACAGTAAAAAATTATGTTTTGAAAAGTTTACAATAAAAAGGCAATCCTCGGCGTATTTAAAATTTGCGACAGCAAAAAATAATTTTTTGAAAAATTCACTATAGAAAAGGCAATCATCGGTACATTTAAAATTTGCCACTGTAAAAATTTATTTTTTGACAAATTCACTATAGAAAAGGCAATCCTCGGTATATTTAAAATTTGCCACAGTAAAAATTTATTTTTTGACAAATTCACTATAAAAAAGGCAATCCTCGGCGTATTTACAATTTGCGACCGTAAAAAATATTATTTTGACAAATTCACTATAGAAAAGGCAATCATCGGTATATTTAAAATTTGCCACTGTAAAAACTTATTTTTTGACAAATTCACTATAGAAAAGCCAATCCTCGGCGTATTTAAAATTTGCGACCGTAAAAATTTATTTTTTGACAAATTCACTATAGAAAAGGCAATCCTCGGCGTATTTAAAATTTGCGACAGTAAAAAATTATTTTTTGAAAAATTTACTATAGAAAAGGCAATCCTCGGCGTATTTAAAATTTGCGACAGTAAAAAATTATTTTTTGAAAAATTTACTATAGAAAAGGCAATCCTCGGCGTATTTAAAATTTGCGACAGTAAAAAATTATTTTTTGAAAAATTTACTATAGAAAAGGCAATCCTCGGCGTATTTAAAATTTGCGACAGTAAAAAATTATTTTTTGAAAAATTTACAATAGAAAAGGCAATCCTCGGCGTATTTAAAATTTGCGACCGTAAAAATTTATTTTTTGACAAATTCACTATAGAAAAGGCAATCCTCGGCGTATTTAAAATTTGCGACCGTAAAAATTTATTTTTTGACAAATTCACTATAGAAAAGGCAATCCTCGGCGTATTTAAAATTTGCGACAGTAAAAAATTATTTTTTGAAAAATTTACTATAGAAAAGGCAATCCTCGGCGTATTTAAAATTTGCGACAGTAAAAAATTATTTTTTGAAAAATTTACAATAGAAAAGGCAATCCTCGGCGTATTTAAAATTTGCGACCGTAAAAATTTATTTTTTGACAAATTCACTATAGAAAAGGCAATCCTCGGCGTATTTAAAATTTGCGACAGTAAAAAATTATTTTTTGAAAAATTTACTACAGAAAAGGCAATCCTCGGCGTATTTAAAATTTGCGACAGCAAAAATTTATTTTTTGACAAATTCACTATAGAAAAGGCAATCCTCGGCGTATTTAAAATTTGCGACAGTAAAAAATTATTTTTTGAAAAATTTACTACAGAAAAGGCAATCCTCGGCGTATTTAAAATTTGCGACAGTAAAAAATTATTTTTTGAAAAATCTACTATAGAAAAGGCAATCCTCGGCGTATTTAAAATTTGCGACAGTAAAAAATTATTTTTTGAAAAATTTACAATAGAAAAGGCAATCCTCGGCGTATTTAAAATTTGCGACAATGAAAAATTATTTTTTGAAAAATTTACTATAGAAAAGGCAATCCTCGGCGTATTTAAAATTTGCGACAGTAAAAAATTATTTTTTGAAAAATTTACTATAGAAAAGGCAATCCTCGGCGTATTTAAAATTTGCTACAGTAAAAAATTATTTTTTGAAAAATTTACTATAGAAAAGGCAATCCTCGACGTATTTAAAATTTGCGACAGTAAAAAATTATTTTTTGAAAAATTTACAATAGAAAAGGCAATCCTCGGCGTATTTAAAATTTGCGACAATAAAAAATTATTTTTTGAAAAATTTACTATAGAAAAGGCAATCCTCGGCGTATTTAAAATTTGCGACAGTAAAAAATTATTTTTTGAAAAATTTACTATAGAAAAGGCAATCCTCGGCGTATTTAAAATTTGCGACAGTAAAAAATTATTTTTTGAAAAATTTACTATAGAAAAGGCAATACTCGGCGTATTTTAAATTTGCGACAGTAAAAAATTATTTTTTGAAAAATTTACAATAGAAAAGGCAATCCTCGGCGTATTTAAAATTTGCGACCGTAAAAAATTATTTTTTGAAAAATTTACAATAGAAAAGGCAATCCTCGGCGTATTTAAAATTTGCGACAATAAAAAATTATTTTTTGAAAAATTTTCTATAAGAAAAGGCAATCCTCGGCGTATTTAAAATTTGCGACAGTAAAAAATTATTTTTTGAAAAATTTACTATAGAAAAGGCAATCCTCGGCGTATTTAAAATTTGCTACAGTAAAAAATTATTTTTTGAAAAATTCACTATAGAAAAGGCAATCCTCGGCGTATTTAAAATTTGCGACAGTAAAAAATTATTTTTTGAAAAATTTACTACAGAAAAGGCAATCCTCGGCGTATTTAAAATTTGCGACAGCAAAATTTATTTTTTGACAAATTCACTATAGAAAAGGCAATCCTCGGCGTATTTAAAATTTGCGACAGTAAAAAATTATTTTTTGAAAAATTTACTACAGAAAAGGCAATCCTCGGCGTATTTAAAATTTGCGACAGTAAAAAATTATTTTTTGACAAATTCACTATAGAAAAGGCAATCCTCGGCGTATTAAAAATTTGCGACCGTAAAAAATAATTTTTTGAGAAATTTACTACAGAAAAGGCAATCCTGGGCGTATTTAAAATTTGCGACAGTAAAAAATTATTTTTTGAAAAATTTACTATAGAAAAGACAATCCTCGGCGTATTTAAAATTTGCGACAGTAAAAAATTATTTTTTGAAAAATTTGCTATAGAAAATGCAATCCTCGGCGTATTTAAAATTTGCGACAGTAAAAAATTATTTTTTGACAAATTCACTATAGAAAAGGCAATCCTCGGCGTATTAAAAATTTGCGACCGTAAAAAATAATTTTTTGAGAAATTTACTACAGAAAAGGCAATCCTGGGCGTATTTAAAATTTGCGACAGTAAAAAATAATTTTTTGAAAAATTTACTGTAAAAAGGCAATCCTCGGCGTGTTTAAAATTTACGACAGTAAAAAATTATTTTTTGATAAATTTACTATAGAAAAGGCAATCCTCGGCGTATTTAAAATTTGCGACAGTAAAAAATTATTTTTTGAAAAATTTACTATAGAAAAGGCAATCCTCGGCGTATTTAAAATTTGCGACAGTAAAAAATTATTTTTTGAAAAATTACTATAGAAAATGCAATCCTCGGCGTATTTAAAATTTGCGACAGTAAAAAATTATTTTTTGAAAAATTTACTATAGAAAAGGCAATCCTCGGCGTATTTAAAATTTGCGACCGTAAAAAATTATTTTTTGAAAAATTTACTATAGAAAAGGCAATCCTCGGCGTATTTAAAATTTGCGACAGTAAAAAATTATTTTTTGAAAAATTTACTATAGAAAAGGCAATCCTCGGCGTATTTAAAATTTGCGACAGTAAAAAATTATTTTTTGAAAAATTTACTATAGAAAAGGCAATACTCGGCGTATTTAAAATTTGCGACAGTAAAAAATTATTTTTTGAAAAATTTACAATAGAAAAGGCAATCCTCGGCGTATTTAAAATTTGCGACCGTAAAAAATTATTTTTTGAAAAATTTACAATAGAAAAGGCAATCCTCGGCGTATTTAAAATTTGCGACAATAAAAAATTATTTTTTGAAAAATTTTCTATAGAAAAGGCAATCCTCGGCGTATTTAAAATTTGCGACAGTAAAAAATTATTTTTTGAAAAATTTACTATAGAAAAGGCAATCCTCGGCGTATTTAAAATTTGCTACAGTAAAAATTATTTTTTGAAAAATTCACTATAGAAAAGGCAATCCTCGGCGTATTTAAAATTTGCGACAGTAAAAAATTATTTTTTGAAAAATTTACTACAGAAAAGGCAATCCTCGGCGTATTTAAAATTTGCGACAGCAAAAATTTATTTTTTGACAAATTCACTATAGAAAAGGCAATCCTCGGCGTATTTAAAATTTGCGACAGTAAAAAATTATTTTTGAAAAATTTACTACAGAAAAGGCAATCCTCGGCGTATTTAAAATTTGCGACAGTAAAAAATTATTTTTTGACAAATTCACTATAGAAAAGGCAATCCTCGGCGTATTAAAAATTTGCGACCGTAAAAAATAATTTTTTGAGAAATTTACTACAGAAAAGGCAATCCTGGGCGTATTTAAAATTTGCGACAGTAAAAAATTATTTTTTGAAAAATTTACTATAGAAAAGACAATCCTCGGCGTATTTAAAATTTGCGACAGTAAAAAATTATTTTTTGAAAAATTTGCTATAGAAAATGCAATCCTCGGCGTATTTAAAATTTGCGACAGTAAAAAATTATTTTTTGAAAAATTTACTATAAAAAAGGCAATCCTCGGCGTATTTAAAATTTGCGACAGTAAAAAATTATTTTTTGAAAAATTTACTATGGAAAAGGCAATCCTCGGCGTATTTAAAATTTGCGACAGTAAAAAATTATTTTTGAAAAATTTACTATAGAAAAGGCAATCTTCGGCGTATTTAAAATTTGCGACAGTAAAAAATTATTTTTTGAAAAATTTACTATAGAAAAGGCAATCCTCGGCGTATTTAAAATTTGCGACAGTAAAAAATTATTTTTTGAAAAATTCACTATAGAAAAGGCAATCCTCGGCGTATTAAAAATTTGCGACCGTAAAAAATAATTTTTTGAGAAATTTACTACAGAAAAGGCAATCCTGGGCGTATTTAAAATTTGCGACAGTAAAAAATAATTTTTTGAAAAATTTACTGTAGAAAAGGCAATCCTCGGCGTGTTTAAAATTTATGACAGTAAAAAATTATTTTTTGATAAATTTACTATAGAAAAGGCAATCCTCGGCGTATTTAAAATTTGCGACAGTAAAAAATTATTTTTTGAAAAATTTACTATAGAAAAGGCAATCCTCGGCGTATTTAAAATTTGCGACAGTAAAAAATTATTTTTTGAAAAATTACTATAGAAAATGCAATCCTCGGCGTATTTAAAATTTGCGACAGTAAAAATTATTTTTTGAAAAATTTACTATAGAAAAGGCAATCCTCGGCGTATTTAAAATTTGTGACAGTAAAAATTTATTTTTTGACAAATTCACTATAGAAAAGGCAATCCTCGGCGTATTTAAAATTTGCGACAGTAAAAAATTATGTTTTGAAAAGTTTACTATAAAAAGGCAATCCTCGGCGTATTTAAAATTTGCGACAGTAAAAATTATTTTTTGAAAAATTTACTATAGAAAAGGCAATCCTCGGCGTATTTAAAATTTGCGACAGTAAAAATTTATTTTTTGACAAATTCACTATAGAAAAGGCAATCCTCGGCGTATTTAAAATTTGCGACAGTAAAAAATTATGTTTTGAAAAGTTTACTATAAAAAGGCAATCCTCGGCGTATTTAAAATTTGCGACAGCAAAAAATAATTTTTTGAAAAATTCACTATAGAAAAGGCAATCATCGGTATATTTAAAATTTGCCACTGTAAAAATTTATTTTTTAACAAATTCACTATAGAAAAGGCAATCCTCGGTATATTTAAAATTTGCCACAGTAAAAATTTATTTTTTGACAAATTCACTATAAAAAAGGCAATCCTCGGCGTATTTACAATTTGCGACCGTAAAAAATATTATTTTGACAAATTCACTATAGAAAAGGCAATCATCGGTATATTTAAAATTTGCCACTGTAAAAACTTATTTTTTGACAAATTCACTATAGAAAAGCCAATCCTCGGCGTATTTAAAATTTGCGACCGTAAAAATTTATTTTTTGACAAATTCACTATAGAAAGGCAATCCTCGGCGTATTTAAAATTTGCGACAGTAAAAAATTATTTTTGAAAAATTTACTATAGAAAAGGCAATCCTCGGCGTATTTAAAATTTGCGACAGTAAAAAATTATTTTTTGAAAAATTTACTATAGAAAAGGCAATCCTCGGCGTATTTAAAATTTGCGACAGTAAAAAATTATTTTTTGAAAAATTTACTATGGAAAAGGCAATCCTCGTGTATTTAAAATTTGCGACAGCAAAAATTTATTTTTTGACAAATTCACTATAGAAAAGGCAATCCTCGGCGTATTTAAAATTTGCGACAGTAAAAAATTATTTTTTGAAAAATTTACTACAGAAAAGGCAATCCTCGGCGTATTTAAAATTTGCGACAGTAAAAAATTATTTTTTGAAAAATTTACTATAGAAAAGGCAATCCTTGGCGTATTTAAAATTTGCGACAGTAAAAAATTATTTTTTGAAAAATTTACAATAGAAAAGGCAATCCTCGGCGTATTTAAAATTTGCGACAATGAAAAATTATTTTTTGAAAAATTTACTATAGAAAAGGCAATCCTCGGCGTATTTAAAATTGCGACAGTAAAAAATTATTTTTTGAAAAATTTACTATAGAAAAGGCAATCCTCGACGTATTTAAAATTTGTGACAGTAAAAATTTATTTTTTGACAAATTCACTATAGAAAAGGCAATCCTCGGCGTATTTAAAATTTGCGACAGTAAAAAATTATGTTTTGAAAAGTTTACTATAAAAAGGCAATCCTCGGCGTATTTAAAATTTGCGACAGCAAAAAATAATTTTTTGAAAAATTCACTATAGAAAAGGCAATCATCGGTATATTTAAAATTTGCCACTGTAAAAATTTATTTTTGACAAATTCACTATAGAAAAGGCAATCCTCGGTATATTTAAAATTTGCCACAGTAAAAATTTATTTTTTGACAAATTCACTATAAAAAAGGCAATCCTCGGCGTATTTACAATTTGCGACCGTAAAAAATATTATTTTGACAAATTCACTATAGAAAAGGCAATCATCGGTATATTTAAAATTTGCCACTGTAAAAACTTATTTTTTGACAAATTCACTATAGAAAAGCCAATCCTCGGCGTATTTAAAATTTGCGACCGTAAAAATTTATTGTTTGACAAATTCACTATAGAAAAGGCAATCCTCGGCGTATTTAAAATTTGCGACAGTAAAAAATTATTTTTTGAAAAATTTACTATAGAAAAGGCAATCCTCGGCGTATTTAAAATTTGCGACAGTAAAAAATTATTTTTTGAAAAATTTACTATAGAAAAGGCAATCCTCGGCGTATTTAAAATTTGCGACAGTAAAAAATTATTTTTTGAAAAATTTACTATAGAAAAGGCAATCCTCGGCGTATTTAAAATTTGCGACAGCAAAAATTTATCTTTTGACACATTCACTATAGAAAAGGCAATCCTCGGCGTATTTAAAATTTGCGACAGTAAAAAATTATTTTTTGAAAAATTTACCACAGAAAAGGCAATCCTCGGCGTATTTAAAATTTGCGACAGTAAAAATTATTTTTTGAAAAATTTACTATAGAAAAGGCAATCCTCGGCGCATTTAAAATTTGCGACAGTAAAAAATTATTTTTTGAAAAATTTACAATAGAAAAGGCAATCCTCGGCGTATTTAAAATTTGCGACAATGAAAAATTATTTTTTGAAAAATTTACTATAGAAAAGGCAATCCTCGGAGTATTTAAAATTTGCGACAGTAAAAAATTATTTTTTGAAAAATTTACTATAGAAAAGGCAATCCTCGGCGTATTTAAAATTTGCTACAGTAAAAAATTATTTTTTGAAAAATTTACTATAGAAAAGGCAATCCTCGGCGTATTTAAAATTTGCGACAGTAAAAAATTATTTTTGAAAAATTTACAATAGAAAAGGCAATCCTCGGCGTATTTAAAATTTGCGACAATAAAAAATTGTTTTTTGAAAAATTTACTATAGAAAAGGCAATCCTCGGCGTATTTAAAATTTGCGACAGTAAAAAATTATTTTTTGAAAAATTTACTATATAAAAGGCAATCCTCGGCGTATTTAAAATTTGCTACAGTAAAAAATTATTTTGTGAAAAATTTACTATAGAAAAGGCAATCCTCGATGTATTTAAAATTTGCGACAGTAAAATGTTATTTTTTGAAAAATTTACTATAGAAAAGGCAATCCTCGGCATATTTAAAATTTGCGACAGTAAAAAATTATTTTTTGAAAAATTTACTATAAAAAAGACAATCCTCGGCGTATTTAAAATTTGCGACAGTAAAAAATTATTTTTTGAAAAATTTACTATAGAAAATGCAATACTCGGCGTATTTAAAATTTGCGACAGTAAAAAATTATTTTTTGAAAAATTTACTATAGAAAAGGCAATCCTCGGCGTATTTAAAATTTGCGACAGTAAAAAATTATTTTTTGACAAATTCACTATAGAAAAGGCAATCCTCGGCGTATTAAAAATTTGCGACCGTAAAAAATAATTTTTTGAGATATTTACTATAGAAAAGGCAATCTCGGTGTATTTAAAATTTGCGACAGTAAAAAATTATTTTTTGAAAAATTTACTATAGAAAAGGCAATCCTCGGCGTATTTAAAATTTGCGACAGTAAAAAATTATTTTTTGAAAAATTTACTATAGAAAAGGCAATACTGGGCGTATTTAAAATTTGCGACAGTAAAAAATTATTTTTTGAAAAATTTACTATAGAAAAGGCAATCCTAGGCGTGTTTAAAATTTACGACAGTAAAAAATTATTTTTTGATAAATTTACTATAGAAAAGGCAATTCTCGGCGTATTTAAAATTTGCGACAGTAAAAAATTATTTTTTGAAAAATTTACTATAGAAAAGGCAATCCTGGGAGTATTTAAAATTTGCGACAGTAAAAAATCACTTTTTGACAAATTCACTATAGAAAAGGCAATCCTCGGCGTATTAAAAATTTGCGACAGTAAAAAATAATTTTTTGAGAAATTTACTATAGAAAAGGCAATCCTCAGCGTATTTAAAATTTGCGACAGTAAAAAATTATTTTTTGAAAAATTTACTATAGAAAAGACAATCCTCGGCGTATTTAAAATTTGCGACAGTAAAACATTATTTTTTGAAAAATTTACTATAGAAAATGCAATCCTCGGCGTATTTAAAATTTGCGACAGTAAAAAATTATTTTTTGAAAAATTTACTATAGAAAAGGCAATCCTCGGCGTATTTAAAATTTGCGACAGTAAAAAATTATTTTTTGAAAAATTTACTATGGAAAAGGCAATCCTCGGCGTATTTAAAATTTGCGACAGTAAAAAATTATTTTTTGAAAAATTTACTATAGAAAAGGCAATCCTCGGCGTATTTAAAATTTGCGACAGTAAAAAATTATTTTTTGAAAAATTTGCTATAGAAAAGGCAATCCTGGGCGTATTTAAAATTTGCGACAGTAAAAAATTATTTTTTGACAAATTCACTATAGAAAAGGCAATCCTCGGCGTATTAAAAATTTGCGACCGTAAAAAATAATTTTTTGAGAAATTTATTACAGAAAAGGCAATCCTGGGCGTATTTAAAATTTGCGACAGTAAAAAATTATTTTTTGAAAAATTTACTGTAGAAAAGGCAATCCTCGGCATGTTTAAAATTTACGACAGTTAAAAATTATTTTTTGATAAATTTACTATAGAAAAGGCAATCCTCGGCGTATTTAAAATTTGCGACAGTAAAAAATTATTTTTTGAAAAATTTACTATAGAAAAGGCAATCCTCGGCGTATTTAAAATTTGCGACAGTAAAAAATTATTTTTGAAAAATTACTATAGAAAATGCAATCCTCGGCGTATTTAAAATTTGCGACAGTAAAAAATTATTTTTTGAAAAATTTACTATAGAAAAGGCAATCCTCGGCGTATTTAAAATTTGCGACAGTAAAAATTTATTTTTTGACAAATTCACTATAGAAAAGGCAATCCTCGGCGTATTTAAAATTTGCGACAGTAAAAAATTATGTTTTGAAAAGTTTACTATAAAAAGGCAATCCTCGGCGTATTTAAAATTTGCGACAGTAAAAAATTATTTTTTGAAAAATTTACTATAGAAAAGGCAATCCTCGGCGTATTTAAAATTTGCGACAGTAAAAATTTATTTTTTGACAAATTCACTATAGAAAAGGCAATCCTCGGCGTATTTAAAATTTGCGACAGTAAAAAATTATGTTTTGAAAAGTTTACTATAAAAAGGCAATCCTCGGCGTATTTAAAATTTGCGACAGCAAAAAATAATTTTTTGAAAAATTCACTATAGAAAAGGCAATCATCGGTATATTTAAAATTTGCCACTGTAAAAATTTATTTTTTGACAAATTCACTATAGAAAAGGGAATCCTCGGTATATTTAAAATTTGCCACAGTAAAAATTTATTTTTTGACAAATTCACTATAAAAAAGGCAATCCTCGGCGTATTTACAATTTGCGACCGTAAAAAATATTATTTTGAAAAATTCACTATAGAAAAGGCAATCATCGGTATATTTAAAATTTGCCACTGTAAAAACTTATTTTTTGACAAATTCACTATAGAAAAGCCAATCCTCGGCGTATTTAAAATTTGCGACCGTAAAAATTTATTTTTTGACAAATTCACTATAGAAAAGGCAATCCTCGGCGTATTTAAAATTTGCGACAGTAAAAAATTATTTTTTGAAAAATTTACTATAGAAAAGGCAATCCTCGGCGTATTTAAAATTTGCGACAGTAAAAAATTATTTTTTGAAAAATTTACTATAGAAAAGGCAATCCTCGGCGTATTTAAAATTTGCGACAGTAAAAAATTATTTTTTGAAAAATTTACTATGGAAAAGGCAATCCTCGGCGTATTTAAAATTTGCGACAGCAAAAATTTATTTTTTGACAAATTCACTATAGAAAAGGCAATCCTCGGCGTATTTAAAATTTGCGACAGTAAAAAATTATTTTTTGAAAAATTTACTACAGAAAAGGCAATCCTCGGCGTATTTAAAATTTGCGACAGTAAAAAATTATTTTTGAAAAATTTACTATAGAAAAGGCAATCCTCGGCGTATTTAAAATTTGCGACAGTAAAAAATTATTTTTTGAAAAATTTACAATAGAAAAGGCAATCCTCGGCGTATTTAAAATTTGCGACAATGAAAAATTAGTTTTTGAAAAATTTACTATAGAAAAGGCAATCCTCGGCGTATTTAAAATTTGCGACAGTAAAAAATTATTTTTTGAAAATTTACTATAGAAAAGGCAATCCTCGGCGTATTTAAAATTTGCGACAGTAAAAAGTTATTTTTTGACAAATTCACTATAGAAAAGGCAATCCTCGGCGTATTTAAAATTTGCGACAGTAAAAAATTGTGTTTTGAAAAGTTTACTATAAAAAGGCAATCCTCGGCGTATTTAAAATTTGCGACAGCAAAAAATAATTTTTTGAAAAATTCACTATAGAAAAGGCAATCATCGGTATATTTAAAATTTGCCACTGTAAAAATTTATTTTTTGACAAATTCACTATAGAAAAGGCAATCCTCGGTATATTTAAAATTTTCCACAGTAAAAATTTATTTTTTGACAAATTCACTATAAAAAAGGCAATCCTCGGCGTATTTACAATTTGCGACCGTAAAAAATATTATTTTGACAAATTCACTATAGAAAAGGCAATCATCGGTATATTTAAAATTTGCTACTGTAAAAACTTATTTTTTGACAAATTCACTATAGAAAAGCCAATCCTCGGCGTATTTAAAATTTGCGACCGTAAAAATTTATTTTTTGACAAATTCACTATAGAAAAGGCAATCCTCGGCGTATTTAAAATTTGCGACAGTAAAAAATTATTTTTTGAAAAATTTACTATAGAAAAGGCAATCCTCGGCGTATTTAAAATTTGCGACAGTAAAAAATTATTTTTTGAAAAATTTACTATAGAAAAGGCAATCCTCGGCGTATTTAAAATTTGCGACAGTAAAAAATTATTTTTTGAAAAATTTACTATAGAAAAGGCAATCCTCGGCGTATTTAAAATTTGCGACAGTAAAAAATTATTTTTTGAAAAATTTACTATAGAAAAGGCAATCCTCGGCGTATTTAGAATTTGCGACAGTAAAAAATTATTTTTTGAAAAATTTACTATAGAAAAGGCAATCCTCGGCGTATTTAAAATTTGCGACAGCAAAAATTTATTTTTTGACAAATTCACTATAGAAAAGGCAATCCTCGGCGTATTTAAAATTTGCGACAGTAAAAAATTATTTTTTGAAAAATTTACTACAGAAAAGGCAATCCTCGGCGTATTTAAAATTTGCGACAGTAAAAAATCATTTTTTGAAAAATTTACTATAGAAAAGGCAATCCTCGGCGTATTTAAAATTTGCGCCAGTATAAAATTATTTTTTGAAAAATTTACAATAGAAAAGGCAATCCTCGGCGTATTTAAAATTTGCGACAATGAAAAATTATTTTTTGAAAAATTTACTATAGAAAAGGCAATCCTCGGCGTATTTAAAATTTGCGACAGTAAAAAATTATTTTTTGAAAAATATACTATAGAAAAGGCAATCTTCGGCGTATTTAAAATTTGCGACAGTAAAAATTTATTTTTTGACAAATTCACTATAGAAAAGGCAATCCTCGGCGTATTCAAAATTTGCGACAGTAAAAAATTATGTTTTGAAAAGTTTACTATAAAAAGGCAATCCTCGGCGTATTTAAAATTTGCGACAGCAAAAAATAATTTTTTGAAAAATTCACTATAGAAAAGGCAATCATCGGTATATTTAAAATTTGCCACTGTAAAAATTTATTTTTTGACAAATTCACTATAGAAAAGGCAATCCTCGGTATATTTAAAATTTGCCACAGTAAAATTTATTTTTTGACAAATTCACTATAAAAAAGGCAATCCTCGGCGTATTTACAATTTGCGACCGTAAAAAATATTATTTTGACAAATTCACTATAGAAAAGGCAATCATCGGTATATTTAAAATTTGCCACTGTAAAAACTTATTTTTTGACAAATTCACTATAGAAAAGCCAATCCTCGGCGTATTTAAAATTTGCGA
>CAWUPM010001012.1:0-174962 GCA_963924295.1 Dioctria rufipes | reverse complement strand
TGGCCCATCCATAAAGGTTATTTACATCATAATACATCAGGTATTTCTCTTTCTCCTCAGGCTTAAAATCATCTATATATTTATTATTTGCTTTACTATATCTGTTCGAGCATTGACTTATACCACCTCGAATACCTCTCTCTATGAATAGCAGTATATCTACGTCGGTTATCAGCTCTAATTTGACATTAGTGTATTTCAGCATAGCATCCCATGTTAAGCCTGGCATGGTGTAATAATGTGCTGGATCTAAATTGTATGTCTTCATGCACACTTCTCGAAAGTTCTCAAACACATCGGCCAATAGTAGAACATCAGTCTTAAGGTATAGATCTGAATATTCACCAAGTGTTTGTATTTCAAATTTTTGCCAGACCTTTTCAGCATGATTGTAGTCCTCAGGAGATATAGCACTGTCAGTCAGTTTATTGTAGAACGCTTCTTGTGTTGGCAAGTTCCGGAAATCCAATTTATCCCAGTCATCAATAAAATCATATGGGAAGACACCTTTGCGTGTAAGAAGTTTGATAGTGTCGTCATCCAATCCCCGCCATACTGATCTTGTAGTGTTCAATTTATCCATTGGCAGCAATGATGAAAGCTTATCTAAAGATTCTGCCATAAAACGGAAGGAATCGATGAATCTGAATTTTATGTGGCCGCCGTCCATGTGCTTGGTGAACGAGATATATCTTTCCTTGTTTATTGGCAAGAGATCAACTTTTCCTGGGAAAGATGTAGCTATATCCTTAATTATGAAGTGGGCATCATATCCGGATAAATTATGAAAAATTACTGGAACTATGGAGCAATCTTGATACATCAGATTGCATGCATTGTGCGCTGGCCCTCGGTATTTTCCTGTTAAAAGAATTTATGAAAAGTAATGAATTGAATTATGCTTCTCAGTATTTACCTGTTAAATGGCAATGGTCCCGGACTCGTTCCTCATCGGCTGCAAACGTTTTTTCACAAATATGACAGCAAGTATTTTCCATATGTGAACGCCGTTCCTCTTTAGTCAGGGGCTGCATTGGCCTGATGTTCAGCTTTTCCTGTACAGCTATGGAGGCAATTTTTTGCAATTCTAATGCAAACCATTGTTGACAGTCCTTGCCTCGATATGCTCTGTAATATGAGAGCTTAGCATCATGTTTGCAGTGGAAATAGAATCCGATGCTGTGAACTTCATGTTCCTGGATTCGCTGTGTATTTTGTTCGTTTCCCTGAATCGGCTTCAATATTGATTCAAGATCAGCATACACACAAAACGGGACTGGATTCTTATGGTTATAATTCTTATATTCCAACCATTTCTTTTCTTCTGATGGAAACATAATTCTGCAATCGTTTTGCTTCTCACATTCAGGAGTGTGTGATGCTAATTTTTCTTCAGAGTAAAAGTAGAGCAAACATCTATCACAAATATGCCTTTTAGCATGATTTTTCGAAGTTTGTTTCGATACAAGGCGTGAAAGATCTTTGATCCAGCAAAAATGATATCTGCCAGCATCATCATCCTCATCATCATCATCCATATGATCTTCATCATCATCAGCTTGGTCATAGTCATCTTGCAGCATTAAGAGATTTACATGTCGCTCCATCCTATGTTTCGTAAGTCTAACTGGAACTGTGCTGAAGAAACGCTCTTTCTCTAGAATGAACACGTTTACTGATATCTCGTTCTGGCCTTCAAATTGCGTAATTTGCTTAAGCGTCATGGGAAATGTTATTCCAGTTAAATTTAGCACAGTTGAATAATGTGGATATGATGAGGTCCTTTCAGAATGAGCATTTGTAGGGTATAGCGCTGAGATTACGGTCCACGCGAAGCATGCTTCATCATTATTTTGTACATTGATGCAAGCTTTCTTTGATGCAATCTCCTTCGGTAAGGGTATATACGAAGATCCTCGAAGCTGTTCAAACTTGTTGATGTGTACTGCTAGATGTATTATAGAGTGCAGTGCCCAGCCACTGTCTTTTTCCTGGAATTCTTCCAGCTGAGTGTTTATTGGATCCAAAATGTTTGATTTAAACCAGTCCTCTAAATTGTCATCTGCACTAATTGCAGCAGTTCTCGCTTGGAAATATTTAATGTCTTTTATAATTTCATTGTCACCAGTTTCCTTAACAAATTCACTGCAAAACGTTGTAGAAACTTTAATATTAAAATAATGTTTTAAGGTATTTTTAACACGACGTGTTTAATAATTTGGCAGCGTCTCGCATAAATAGCTTCGGATCGATATGCTTTAAATTTGCAATAACACCTTGTCGAATTCTGTCTGCGAACGCTGTCTGTATTTCCTCCCACTTTACAAAATCACTTCTTCTTACGCGAGTAATTCCTCCACCTCGACGGGGAGTTCTCAATAGCGCTCTTAATGCTTTAATTTGCTCGAGACAGCTCTCGAAATGTCGTTTCCTAGCACTCTTATTGCACTTCCGAAATGCAACTTGAAATTTATGCATGTTTCTATTGCACTTTTTAACAATATAGTCTTTATTCACTGAATTTTTTAAACACTCCATCACATCTTTTCGCAAATTTTCAATTATTGAAAAACTTTTATTTACTAACATCGAAGACATTTTTAATTTTTTATATGTTTTTAAACTATCACTGCGGCTCACTAAAACTGACTGATGCTCCCCAAGAGTTTGCTTGGGCTTTTATAGCAACAGTTTGTGAACATGAATGATCCTGTTGCTGCAATAATCATTGTACAGGATGAATTCCAACGAATTTGCTTACAGGCTGAGATGATATCGCATAAACAATACAACACAAAAAAAAACATGAATCATCCAAATTAATTTGATTACTTTATTCTGCTGGTTGAAATTCCAAATATCGAATGAGATTGTTTACATGAATGCATTTCAAGATAAAAAGAAAAAGTGGAAATTTATTTACTTTATGCGAATTCTAATGAAACATTTCGAACGGTAAAATTCTTGGAACAATAAAATTTTTGGCTGCCTACACTAAGTGTGGTATCAAATTACGTGAAAAGAATAAATGTGCTGATATTGTTTAAATTTGTTTACACAGGTGTGCATGACTCATTCAGCTAAAATGCGAATTTTTTAAACAGGAAGTTTACACAGGTGTGTATGAACTATTCAGCTTAAATGCGAATTTGTTTACAGCGGTGATATCAAATTACATCATAAACAGGGGAGCATGCCTAATGTTTGGTAAACATTTAATATTTGATACCCAGAATATCACTGCCCCAGAACCCACATAGAAAGTGATCCGGAACTTTTGATATCTACAAATTCCTCTCTAAGAAATATTCAAGTAAGAAAACAGCAAACCCAAGATGACGTCATGCTGATATCTACAACTCCCCCAGGGTAACTTGAATTATTAGTAATATTAATTCAAAACCAAATCGCTAATATCTCGAAAACTATAGCCCGTAGAGGATTTCTAACAAAAATTTTATTCCCCCTCTAACCTCCTACCCCTCTAACACCTTCTAGAATCTATTGGCATCAACAAAACTATCCTAGGTAGCTTGAATTATTAATAATATTAACTATATCTGAAAAGGTTAAATCGCTAATATCTCGAAAACCAGAGCTCGTAGAGGATTTCTGATGAAAACTTTATCCCCCTTAATATCCCCACCCCAACGCTCTAGAATCCATTGGCATGAACAAAAATGTCCTACTATTAACTTTAATTATTACTAATATTAGTTCAAAACCAAAAGCCTGCATTTAGACGCTCAAGAAAAAATCATAATAAAAAGCCTATATTTCGGTGCAGCGCCCCATGAGCAAAATAAACTTGAATTATTACTAACATTAACTATATCTAAAAAGGTAAAATCACTAATATCTCGAAAACCATAGCCCGTAGAGGATTTCTAACAAAAATTTTATTCCCCCTCTAACCTCCTACCCCTCTAACACCTTCTAGAATCTTTTGGCATCAACAAAACTATCCTAGGTAGCTTGAATTATTAATAATATTAACTATATCTGAAAAGGTCAAATCGTTAATATCTCGAAAACCAGAGCTCGTAGAGGATTTCTGATGAAAATTTTATCCCCCCCCCCCCACCCCAACGCTCTAGAATCCATTGGCATGAACAAAAATGTCCTACTATTAACTTTAATTATTACTAATATTAGTTCAAAACCAAAAGTCTACATTTAGACGCTCAAGAAAAAAATCATAATAAAAAGCCTATATTTAGGTGCAGCGCCCCATGAGCAAAATAAACTTGAATTATTACTAACATTAACTATATCTAAAAAGGTAAAATCACTAATATCTCGAAAACCATAGCCCGTAGAGGATTTCTAAGAAAAATTTTATTCCCCCTCTAACCTCCTACCCCTCTAACACCTTCTAGAATCTATTGGCATCAACAAAACTATCCTAGGTAGCTTGAATTATTAATAATATTAACTATATCTGAAAAGGTCAAATCGCTAATATCTCGAAAACCAGAGCTCGTAGAGGATTTCTGATGAAAATTTTATCCCCCTTAATATCCCCGCCCCAACGCTCTAGAATCCATTGGCATGAACAAAAATGTCCTACTATTAACTTTAATTATTACTAATATTAGTTCAAAACCAAAAGCCTACATTAAGGTGCAACATTGAAAACACCAAAATCATAATAAAAAGCCTACATTTAGGCACAGCACACCATGGGCAAAAACAATAAAACTTAAATTATTACTAAAAAGTTAATGTCAGCTCCTGGTAGCCAGACGGTAGGAAAGGAATTCTCCAGGCATACCCTGTGACGTATACCACTAGACGGAATCCCCCTCAGTGGCCCAGAACCCAGTCCAGAGCCAGCAAAATAGTTTGAAATTTCCGGACACTTTTTGTATGGAAAAAGTGGGCCAGAATGAACATAGTATATCTACTTACTCAATGTCCCGAGTAGTACAAATCAATTATTATTTTAAAAAAAAGCAAAGAAGAAGCGACGAGGCAGAGGTAGTGGAGTACAAAAATTGAGTTTTGTTCTGACCATTCACGCGGTGACAAATGTCACATTTCTGTCCGTTATTTATACGTTAAATTCTATTTGTACGTTGTAACTGTAATTCTAATTGTACCTATATAGTGCGTAATAAAATATAAATCACGTGTTGTTATTTTGGTGTGATTTTTAATAAAACTTATCATAGTGCGGATTGGCATAATCTCAAGTGCAGGACATTTCCAGTGTTATACAAATGAACCACAACAGGTAGACACATGAAATTTTCAAAGAGTGAGTAATACTCTAGCTGCTATAACAACAAATAACGAAAATAAAATAAAGTTAAAAATCAAAACGGGTCCCCATATAATATACTTTTTTTTTCTTGATTTAAAAAGTACATAGTGTTAAATCCTGTATGAAGGTATGGAACCCGACTGCACTTGGCGTGTTCTTTGTTTAGTGAATGGTGTTTAGCTATATATTATTTATAGACTAAAATTGTTTCCTATTAATGTAATGTCCGGCAAGCTCTGTTCCCAACTTTTTTAAATGACATTTTATCCGGACATGTGTACAATGGATGGCACCACCAATAACATTTGGGAAAGAAGCCATGGAATGAAAATAATTTTTGTCTTTTAATATTTCCGCAACGCTTTCATAAAATTGTTCGAATTGTGACAAAAGTAGCGTCGCTGCTTGACTTGCACATTTGATTATCCTACTAACTGTAACCTAAGTTATTTCATGAAGACTGCTTCTATTAACAAACTGTATTGTAATAAAGTGAAGTCGTATATCTAAATTTTAATTTCCTACCTGAGTCCTCTTGCTGAGTGATTCTTCGAAAGAAATGTAAGGTATCAAGCACCGTCAAAGAATCATTAACAGGTTATTCTCTGTTATTCATTCTATTCGGTAGATAGTTTTTTACCAAGTTTATTATATAACGGACAGATTTCTTACTAAATCTGCACCGTGAGAAAAATATTGTGTCATCCATTTCAAAAATGTTTTGTCGAGAATTATATATTTTTTACGTCGGAAAATGTTGGCATAATTAATAAATGCTAAATCTCCTTCAATTCTTTCATTAACCTCGATATCCATCTTTTCTTCAATTTTGTAATACTCCCATTTTTTTTTTTATTAAATAAATTTGAAAAATGAAACGAAAAAACTTATACAACACTCTGAAGCTACATAAGGTAGCAAAAGTATGTTAAAATTAACGTCATTTTAAGCACTAGAGTTAACAGTAAGTGTGAGATCTAGTCTCGTTCGTGAGGGAGGAGAGCCGGTTCAGAGGATAACTCAGTTTTTATTTCAAATATAAAATTTTATTTAATACTTCAGGTACAAATTCATTTGCTTAATCTAATATCACAAAATTCATAAATTCATTTCAATCTAAAACTACCCTACAAACTAATATAAATCCAATAAAAAAATTCAACATAAAAAAAAAAAAAAATTCAATAATTCGAAATCAGATACGGAGCTCGCCACCCTTGAATTATTTACTCTGAAAAGGAAGAAGAAGCAAAATGTTAATCTTCTATGAATCACCTAAAATTTTCTGAAATAAACTTCAAAGGGGTGCTACGTCTAAGCACACGGAAGTAAAAAGCTTCTAGAGAGTTCAAGCACTCAGGTTATCCCTGATCAGAATTATCTTCTGTGGTGATGCGTGAGGGCACACAGAAGTAAAATGATTTTTATGGAAAGTCGAGACACTCAGGTTATCCCTGATCAGAATTATCTTCTGTAATTATAAGATGCTCAGGTTATCCCTGACCAGAATTATCTTCTGTATAATGTGAAAGGAAACTCAGGTTATCCCTGACCAGAATTATCTTCTGTATAATGTGAAAGGAAACTCAGGTTATCCCTGACCAGAATTATCTTCTGTATAATGTGAAAGGAAACTCAGGTTATCCCTGACCAGAATTATCTTCTGTATAATGTGAAAGGAAACTCAGGTTATCCCTGACCAGAATTATCTTCTGTAATAAGGTAGGAAGCACAATTCTTTTTACTCAGATTAGCTCTGATACAGATCAACTCTGCCAAAAGAATGGTGCCATCTACTGAAATTCATCGGCTTTATATAGCCGCTGTAACCAGTTATGTCTGTTTCGCCTCGTGGTGTTGCCCTAGCGACGTTTACTTGAATTTTATTCGAGGCGAAAACAGCTGGCTGTCATAATGTCATTTCATGACATTACAAGAAAAATATATACGGCGGTGCCTGTAATTTGGTAAGAACTTTGTTGATATTTTTTGTTTATTTGTTGTCTATTAGTTTCTCTTTTATTTTTGTTTTAGAGACTACACTTCACAGCCGCAACATTCGGCCGCTACCAGCATTTGTGGAGTTTGTGGTTTGTGGTTTTATCACAATTTGTTTTAATGCCGTGGGTGAACCCCTGAACCACACTGCCAGCAGCAAATCGTTGATTGGATCAACAGTAAGCTTTAGATAAGTTTTATGCAATTTATCTACTTGAATCTAGATACTTTGTGTCCCTTTTGTATATTTTAGGTAGACCGAGCGTGAAGCTGAGGGATCATATCTGCTGCACAAAAATTGACAGCAGAAAATTTATGATTTGTGTGAAGACCGAACATCCTCCCGCCTCGAGAAAAAATATATATTTATATATTTGTTTTATGAATAAACTTACGTTTTGTTGATAGAAGATGTGTAATTTATCCCTCTTCCTTTTCATTTTCATGGTTACATCTCCAGGCAAAGACCATTTGCAGAACGTCTTTGCTTCCCTGATGACGTTCCAAGGAGTATTACTTGTTTCCAGCAGTTTGACGACAATTGGCGTGGCAATAATACTCCCAATTAGATCTTTTGGAATCCCTGGCTCTGATCTCTCTGGTGTTTGCTTACTACTGGGTGCCGGCTGATCTTGGAATGCCTTTGGAGGAGTAATCGGGACATTCATATATTGTTCCTCTATATTCCTCGGTGATTTTTTGTGTTGAGAGCGTTTTTCAGATTTGCCCTTTGCTGAATGAGGTGCCTGCGAACTCGGTGGATGTTGAGAGATCGTTTTCTCTACTGCGTTTGGTACTACTCCATGTAGATTTTCCGACAGTAGAGCAGTACTAGGTGTTTTATTCACTTTGGTTTATCTCTTTTCTGTATTAGATCTGTGATCAGCGCATTCTGCAGGTTTTGCCTTATGAGGTTGAGTGCTGGGAGATTGCTGGGTTGATCTACTAACTTCTGTGGACACCACTTCGTGCAGAATCGGTAGACTAGGTAGCATAGCCGTTTGTTTAGTAGGAGTAGGTCTTGGCTTTGTTGTCTTTCGAATCACGGGGTGATTTGCAATCGGTTCGGGCCCAAATTTCCACGTTTTGTTGGGCATAGGCATTCCTCGTAAGGCCTTTACTGAAGAAGATGCTTCTTGTGCCTCAAATGGCCTGACCTTTCGTTTGATGGGTGAGGAATGTACGGGTGATGGTCGTATGATGACTGATTTCATCTTCCGTTCCTTCTTGGGTGTTGGAGGTAGAGGGCTGATAGGCCTGATTGGCTTGAAGGGAGCCAATAATTCTGGTGGAGTTGGAGATAGACCAGCATCCACAGAATCCAAGGATTCCGAGTTAAAAATCTCCAATAATTCATCCATGGTAGAAAAAAAATGAAAAAATGAAAAAATAAAAATATGAAAGAACTCAAAAAGAAAAAACCACTGCGCGCACTTGTCAACTTTCAAACTTGAAGTGACTTTTGGCGGATTTTGGAATCGTTTATATTTGAATATAACGGGTATTTTGGAATTTGGTAATGCCAGAGAGTAGAAGATTTTGGTGGGGATATTTGATTGTCAGGAGTTTTTTGTGAGCGGGAGAGGACAGATTTTAGAAATTGGACAGATGAGAATATTTTTTGCAGTTTTAATAGTTACTGCTCTGACCAAATTATTATGACCAGTATGGATTTCAATAATTCGACCTAATGGCCATTTTCCAATTGGGATTTGGTCTTCTTTTATTAAAGCGAGAGTTCCGATTTTTAAGTTTTCCTTTGCTGTCTGCCATTTTTGTCGTTGGTGTAATGTTTGCAAGTAGTCTCGTGACCATTGTTTCCAAAAGTTATGAGAGAGGGATTGGATGTACTGCCATCTCTTGAGAGGATGTTATTGAGGGTTAAGTGGGGAAGGTTCTACTATGGTGAGATTATGACGACCAGTGAGGAAATGTCCGGGAGTGAGTATATTGTAATCGGTGGGATCATTGGATAAAGGAGAAAGGGGCCTTGCGTTTAAACATGCCTCTATTTGAACTAAAATTGTATATAGTTCCTCGTATGTGAGTTTTGCATCCTTGATTGTTTTATAGAGATGGCGTTTTGTAGATTTTACACCAGATTCCCGTAAGCCTCCAAAGTGAGGTGCTGCAGGAGGGTTGAAGTGCCAGGTTATGCCTTGGTTGGCAAACTCGCTGGCTAAATTTCTTTCAATTGTTCTGATAGATTTCTCTAAGTCTGATTGTAGAATTCGATTTGCTCCTACGAAATTCGTTCCTTGGTCTGAGTAGATGTGTGAGCAAAGGCCTCTCCGTGCAACAAATCGCTTAAGAGCGGCTAGAAATGCTGGTGTAGATAAGTCAGAGACAAGCTCTATGTGTATGGCCTTAGTGGCCAGGCAAACGAATAGACATATATATGCTTTAGTAGTTTTCGCTCCTCTTAGTGTAGATGTTTTCATATCAGCGGGCCTGCATAATCTACCCCAGTATGTTGGAAGGGTAAAGGTTGACTCTAGCGGCGGGTAGAGAACTCATTAATTGAGTACTAGGTCGTGCATTGAATCGAAAACATTCGACACATTTGCGGATGCGATGTCTAATTGTATTGCGGGCGTTTACTAACCAATAATGATTTCTTATAGTACTTAATATTAGTTGGGTGCCTCCGTGTAGAGTATAATGATGTATATGGTCTATAAAAATATTGGTTATGTGATGATTATTGGGAAGAATTATAGGGTGCTGTTGGTCGTAATTCAACTGAGAATTTGTGAGACGACCTGCAACTCGTAACATATTTTCAGAGTCAAGTTTGGGATTGAGTGAGAGAATTCGACTCTTTTTAGGAAGGGGCAAATTCTTCTGTAAGCGAGTGATTTCGGTGGAAAAGGTGATATTTTGGATAAGTCTAATTAAGCATTGTTCTGCCTTTTTTAGCTCCGAGACTGTTAAATATTGAGTAGTGGACTGTATTTTACGCATGCTGTTTATAAATCTGAGACAGTATGCTGTGATTCTTACGGTTTTTTGAAATGATGAATATTTGTGTAATAAGGTTATTTGTTCATCGATGATTGTAGTGAAGACTTTTGGTTTTTTGGACTCTAGTTGAGAATGTTTATCTTGTGATTGTTGAGGCCATAGATCCTCACTTTGATGTAGCCAGTCTGGGCCATTCCACCACATTGAAGTAGTGACCAAGCTGTCTGGCAGAATTCCCCTTGATGCTACATCCGCTGGATTGCTCTTGGAGGGAACGTGTTTCCAAGAGACCTGTGGCATATTTTCGTGTATTTCGGTTATACGATTGGCTACGAAAGTTTTCCAGGTTGAGGGATGTTTATGAAGCCATGACAAGACTATATTGGAATCTGTCCAAGCTATTAGTTTGACTCTTTCTAATTCCAAATCGATGGTAACTTGTTTTATGAGTCGAGAGAGCAAAACAGCCCCACATAGCTCTAAGCGTGGGATTGAGACTGGTTTGATTGGAGCGACCTTAGTTTTTGCTGTTATCAATTGTACCTTGGAGCCCTCGTTTGTCTGTATTTTTAAATATAGAACAGCTGAGTAAGCATTATTGGATGCGTCACAAAAGCCATGGAGCTCCATATCTGTTGAATTATTCATGTAGCCTAGCCAACGTGTAATCTGGATGTTTTGAATTGCATGTAATTGATTTTTAAAATAATTCCATTCTATTGATATTTCTGTGGATACAATGTCATCTAAATCGCATTTTGAGAGCCAAAGTTTCTGAATTAAGATTTTTGCCGTGATTATGGATGGAGCCAGCCATCCTAATGGATCGAAGAGAGATGAGACTTCGGATAATATTATTCTCTTTGTATATGTAGTTTTTGGCTCAGGAATGTTAACTTTGAATGAAAAGCAGTCTGTGGTTGGATACCAATGGATGCCAAGAGTTTTTATGGAATCGTGTTCTGAAAGTTCTAGGTTTGTTTTCAACTCTCTATGATTTAATGGTATATTATTTAAGAGATCATAATGGTTGGCAGTCCATTTGCGCAGGTTGAATGTCCCTTTTGCTAAAACTTCAATGAGTTCATGTTGTAGTTGCTGTGCCTCATTCAAAGTATGTGCTCCTGAGACCAGATCATCCACGTAGAAGTCTCTCATGATGCTCTTAGCTGCTTGAGGATGATTGATCGCTTCGTCCTTTGCTAGTTGTTGTAGAGTTCTGATGGCGAGATATGGTGCTTGTGTAGTTCCAAATGTGACCGTAGTTAGAATATAATCTTTTAATTTTTCATTTGGACTGTCTCTCCAGATTATTCTTTGATAATTCTGGTGTCGTGGCGTCATTTGAATCATTCTGTACATTTTCTCTATGTCTGCTGTAAATGTAAACTTGTACAGGCGCCATCTCAGTAGGGTGGTCCATAGCGTTGGCTGGATTGTAGGTCCAACTAATAACTGCTCGTTTAATGATTTTCCATTTGATGTACGAGCTGAGGCATTAAAAACAACCCGGAGTTTTGTTGTGGTACTCTCTTTGAGCACCGCATGATGTGGGAGATAATAGAAAGCATTGTTGTCGTATGATGTACTTTCTGTTGGTGTAGGTGAGATAGGCCTCATGTGGCCGAGTTGAATGTATTCATCTATGCACTCCTTGTATAGTTTGTGCATTGTTGGATTATTCGATAATCTTTTTTCTAGTTGGAAAAATTGTTTGACAGCCATGTTTCTGGACTGTCCAAGTTCGAGTGAATCTCTGGTCTTGAAAGGTAAATTTACTTCATATTTGCCAGAGGGTAATCGCTTAGTTGTCTCTTGATAGAGTTGTTCGCAGAGTTGATCTTCTGGTAATAGTTTTGATTGGGTGCTATATTCCTCGAGCTCCCAAAATTTTCTTAATTGATCGTCCAACGTAGTGTTTATGGTGGTGTGGGTGGATAGCACGGTGGTGATAGTGCTTTTCGCTTCTGGTACTGCTCCACCCAGAATCCAGCCCAATTCTGTGTTTTGGGCTGTGGGTGTATTTCTAGGTCCTCTTTTAATGCCATTTCTAATAATGGCGGCGTAAACTTCTGCTCCAAGAAGAATATCATCCTCTCCCGGAACCGAGAAGGTGGGATCCGCTAATGGGAGATTGTTAATGTGTCTCCAATTTGACACGTTAATCGTATTAGTAGGTAGCAAGTCTGTGATTTTTTTTATCACGAGCATATTGCTTGTAATTTTGAACTTGGTATGTAATGACTGAATGATGACAGTTGTTTGCTTTACAGCTGTATTGGTGGGCGTTGTACCAAGTCCAATTAGTTTTGAACTTGTTGCTCATTATTCCTGTCGGCGGGTGAGTATTGCTTTGTTTCCATATTGGAATTTTGGGTGAGCTGATTGGGTGATTTACTTTCGTAATGGAGCAGTGTATTGTGATTTCTGTTACAATGATAACATCTTTTTTTGCTTGTACAATTTGATGTTGTATGGTTAGGTGATAAGCAATTCTTACATAAATGCTTATTTGAGACAGCTTCGTGTCGCTGTTGGGTGGTCAGAGTTCGGAATGTTGGACAGTGAAAAATTATATGGTCCTTTTTGCAGTGGCTGCAATTTGTTTTATTAGGTGGGGGCGCTGGATTCTTAGTTTTGTTTAAGAGTCCATACGTTGTTCTAGGTGAGAATGGTTTTCTCTGTGTCGTGTTTGATGACATATTTTTGCTTCCTATCATTTCCAGAGTTCTGAAGCGAGACTCTAGGAATTTTGTGAGTGTCTTTAATTCTGGTAATTCAGTGCTATTATGTAAGCTCTGTTCCCATAGTTGATGAGTGTCTGGGTGCAATTTCTGCACTGTTAAATATATAATTATTGGATCCCAATTATCAGTTACTATTTCTAAATTTTGTAGTGGTAATAAAGCCTCGGTTATGTTATCTAATAGCCTTTTAATATTGTCGGCACTGTCATGGTTTATGGTTGGGAGAGACAATAATTTTTTTAACTGTACATTGACGAGGATTCGCTTGTTTGAGTAGCGTTCCTTTAGGAGTTTCCAAGCTGGTTTATAATTTGCGTCGCATATTTCGTAATGCCTGAGCAATTTTTCATCTTCTCCTATTAAATTCGTTTTTAGAAAATATAATTTGTCAACGTCTCTTAAATTATTGTTTTTATGAATAACCGAATTAAATAAATCGTGGAATGAAATCCACGTAGAGTATTCTCCATTGAAAGTGGGAAGTTTAATTCTGGGGAGTCTTTCATTATTACATGAATTTGTGCTAGCATGTGATGTCTGAGTCTGAGGAGGATTGTTGACAGGCGTTGGTGTTAGTCTGTCTACATCCTCTTCCATGCTTGCTGCTTTTTCAATATAATACTCCTGTACATCACTAAATGTCTCTTTCGTGAAATATTCTATTGTTCGATCTTCCTTTGTCGCTCTCTTTTGAATTACCCTATGCCGCGTTTGGAATTCTTTCCAATATTCGGTGAACGTTTGTAGGCGTTTTTCTGTCGATTTGACAGTTTTCTTTTTACCTTCTTTTTGATGCCTTTTAAAGAGGTCTTCCATTAAATCTTTGACCTCTTTTTGAGACTCAACCAACTCTAATACTGAGCTAATGGTTTCGTCCCCGGCGTCAGATATACTGCCTTCATCATCTGTAGGCATTTTGTGTGTAGGCTTGAATCACGTGATAGTATTAAGCAAAGTATATTTTATATTTGATTTGACTGAGTTATCCGGCCTTGAAGGACCAATGTGAGATCTAGTCTCGTTCGTGAGCGAGGAGAGCCGGTTCAGAGGATAACTCAGTTTTTATTTCAAATATAAAATTTTATTTAATACTTCAGGTACAAATTCATTTGCTTAATCTAATATCACAAAAATCATAAATTCATTTCAATCTAAAACTACCCTACAAACTAATATAAATCCAATAACAAAAAATTCAACATAAAAAAAAAAAAATTCAATAATTCGAAATCAGATACGGAGCTCGCACCCTTGAATTATTTACTCTGAAAAGGAAGAAGAAGCAAAATGTTAATCTTCTATGAATCACCTAAAATTTTCTGAAATAAACTTCAAAGGGGTGCTACGTCTAAGCACACGGAAGTAAAAAGCTTCTAGAGAGTTCAAGCACTCAGGTTATCCCTGATCAGAATTATCTTCTGTGGTGATGCGTGAGGGCACACAGAAGTAAAATGATTTTTATGGAAAGTTGAGACACTCAGGTTATCCCTGATCAGAATTATCTTCTGTAATTATAAGATGCTCAGGCTATCCCTGACCAGAATTATCTTCTGTATAATGTGAAAGGAAACTCAGGTTATCCCTGACCAGAATTATCTTCTGTATAATGTGAAAGGAAACTCAGGTTATCCCTGACCAGAATTATCTTCTGTAATAAGGTAGGAAGCACAATTCTTTTTACTCAGATTAGCTCTGATACAGATCAACTCTGCCAAAAGAATGGTGCCATCTACTGAAATTCATCGGCTTTATATAGCCGCTGTAACCAGTTATGTCTGTTTCGCCTCGTGGTGTTGCCCTAGCGACGTTTACTTGAATTTTATTCGAGGCGAAAACAGCTGGCTGTCATAATGTCATTTGATGACATTACAAGAAAAATATATACGGCGGTGCCTGTAATTTGGTAAGAACTTTGCTGATATTTTTTGTTTATTTGTTGTCTATTAGTTTCTCTTTTATTTTTGTTTTAGAGACTACATTTCACAGCCGCAACATTCGGCCGCTACCAGCATTTGTGGAGTTTGTGGTTTGTGGTTTTATCACAATTTGTTTTAATGCCGTGGGTGAACCCCTGAACCACACTGCCAGCAGCAAATCGTTGATTGGATCAACAGTAAGCTTTAAATAAGTATTATGCAATTTATCTACTTGAATCTAGATATGTGTCCCTTTTGTATATTTTAGGTAGACCGAGCGTGAAGCTGAGGGATCATATCTGCTGCACAAAAATTGACAGCAGAAAATTTATTATTTGTGTGAGGACCGAACAGTAAGTGAATAACATAAAATCACTTTTGAGATAAATCCGACTCAAAGTTGTTATTGTAGCATGTTGAGTGAGTATTATTGGACCTGAAGTCCAGTTTGTCAGCCTGAGCTGACAGTTCGCTCTGTGTACAACGTTGAAACAGGTCGGCACGCTAGCACCTCTGATATTACGGGAGAGTTAGTGGGGTGGGTTACCCAAATCCTGCCGCTGTCACAGCCCATATACAAAAAAAAAAATCGTGCCTGACACAAAACCGAGCACACCATCCGTTCCAGAACCTTAATTCAACTTGAAGACGTAGATCGCATATCTTCGTTGCCGTGCCCCAACCAACCAATGACACTGTGGGCAATACGTTTGCAGTTTCCCTATGATGTCCTGGAAGAAGCGGAGTAGTGGACCTAGTCAACATTCATGTCGGAGAGGACTGTAGGAAAGTGAGAGGATAATTAAAAAAGTTATTTAGCTCATCCTCATTACACTCAAAGAAAAAACTTGTAAAATCAACCAAAATTACCTTATGAAAATGAGCCTATCAAGGAAGTTGAAGGGCAATAGTAAAATAAACCAAGGTAGTTGTATAGAAAAAAAAAAATAGCACAGCAACCAGCAAATTTGTCAATTTACAAAATACCTGCTGAGTAGCTACATAATTGTTGAGTATCCGATAACGCATATTTAATCAACAATCTAACAGTTAGTTAACAACCATCATGTTTATAACAGTCTGATTGTTAATCCAAAATGTAATTGTCGATTTTCACAATGTTTTGTTAGTGTGAGAAAATGTTTTTCAACAACTTGCTGTACCTATTGAAAGATATCTGTAAAATAAGAAATTTGTTTGGAAGTTTTTTTTAAATAAATAAAAAAAGTTCAAAAATTTAAAAATTTAAATTAAAAACTTTAAACTTTAATATTAAATTTCTTAGAACTCATTTTTGTATATAACTAATCTTGCTGGTCATCATGCGCGTAGGTAGGGGCATGGGTGGGCAATTTTTAGCTTGAAATTGAGACGAACAAATTTGTGCCAAAGCAGGCAAGAAACCAATTGACAGCTAATTCGGCCATAACTTGTTAATCTTTGTATCATCGGTTGGCCCATAAAATGGTATTAAGTTCATTAATGGATGGATGTATATGAATTTTATGCGATCCTTTTTTTAATATAAATCATTCTATTTCTATAGTATAGTAACTATAATTTGCAAAACCTTTCAATTTTTCCGCAAATTGGTTCGTAGAAAAATAACGTAGAATTATACAAAAGTGTATTTTTAATGTAACGGAAAATCTTTATAAGCCATTTATTCCCACAAGAAGAAAGACCATTGTCTGCACACATTTTAAGATTAGCTGAGGATAATCAGCGTGGCTCCTTTATCTATAGAACATTTTAACATTGTCCGACAATTGGTGATTTTACCCTACTTAAACTTATTTATCTTATGAGAGTTTCAGATATTGCGAATATCAAGAAAATAATACCATTCCTTGCAAATCTGAAGATAAAGAGCTGATTCAGCAGATCTGCAACCTAGAAAGATGCCCCACTAGTTTTAATGGGGTGGTAACTGGCAATAATGGATATGTTTCATTAATCGAATCGAATAAATATTTCGATAGATATGGCGTTTAATGATTTAATACAGATCTGCTTAAATCTCGTCTATCTCACTGGGAATATTAATTATTTGCGAATTTTGTATGAATTTAAGAAACTGAACTTTGAAGTTAGCACTATTAACTTATTGAAGAATTGTTGAATATGTTTGAACAGCGATAGATTCTGCAAGAATAATTTAAATCTGTTTAGAGTTTTTTTTTGTATGTCATTTATACAAAGAAAATGGATATGTAAATATGTATCTCTAGTAATATTTCTTCTTTATTTTAAAAATGAATAAAAGTACATTTAAATCAATTCGTTGTTGTATCTTCATCCGCTTAAGCGTATCTAACAACCACTTAACAGACGAATATCTTGCACACCATAACAGTGTACTTCGCATCGCTTTATTCTGGACTGTTTACTGAATATTATACCCTAAATGAAATCTATTGGGTAAACTGAGTTTGTCATTCCGTTTGTAATACATAGAACTAATGAAGGTATAGCTAAATGGATTGGACACCCAAGCATAATACTAAAAGTTATTTTAATTTTTGCATGTCTGTCCGTCCTCACGATAGCTCCAGAACGGATTTACTTAGAAAGCTGAAATTTTGCACACGAGCTTTACGAGAAAAAAGGAAATTTAAGTTCGGAAATGGAATAAATCAGGCAACTCCTTCGTTGAATTGCCTTGCCATACAAAACTTTGGTTTTCCAGTATATATTTAGACACCGCTTGAGAACGAGTCGACGTATAGAGCTGAAATTTTGTACACGGCGTTTTCATAAAAATGATGAGTATAATTTCAAAAATGGGATAAATCCCGCAACCCCCTCTTGATGTTGCCATATAAAAATTTAAGATTTTTACGTACAGATGGTGTGAAGACGATCAGTCCGAGATGTTTTTATTGTACTGAAAAGTTCTTCAGACTATGAAATCCTATGAAATTGATTACAATAATTTTTACTCTCCGTTTTAGAAATATATGCGAAAGACTACTTCAAAAATCAAATTTGCACAGATACATACGAGCATTCATCTAGGATATCATAAGAATTGGTCTTAGACCAATTCCAGCTATTGAAGAAATAATTTTCTAATTTCAGGGATATTATTGGGATACATTCACAATTTATTAGAACCATGAATTTGAAATAACTTGTTTTTAGAAAACCATATAATTATATGTTAGTAAATTATTCTTATTTTATTGTTGTTTTTAGGAAATATATTGTTGTTTAATTTAAACATACATTGGTTGAAAAAAACAACGGTAATCAATGAAATAGTTTGCTTCATGTAAAGAAACTTGGTTTTAACACTGATTAACGTTTTAGAAAGTTATACACATTTTTTAAAAACAATGCTTGCTTGAAGAATATTCTTCTTCAATATTGTGTCAGTCTGCCCCCTGCTGCCCACCCCGCAACAAAACGCTGGCTACGCCAATACTGGTCATCGTTAAGTAAGGTAAGCTTTTATTGATAATATCAGAAATATTTAGGTCTTACATAAGTATTTCAATTTGGAGAAATGTAAGGATGAATCGGGGCAGAATAAAATGTTCCAATGGCTTAAATTACAGTTATCTGTTTTTTCAACAACATGAAATGATTGGAAATGGCCGGAAAAACTGCCAAGTTTGTGCTCCTCGTATATTATAAAAACACTACTTTCCTTAATTATTAAATCAAAGTTCCATTAAAAACGATATTCGGAAAAGTAGCCAAAGAAGAAATCTGTGTACTAATTTTAGTATTAAGACATGCTTTCATGAAATAAGGTTTTTTATCTAATGTTTCAGTACAATTAATCCCAGGTGCTTCGTATGCTTCCTGTAATCCGTTGTTGTTCATTATTCGGTGACTAAATTTTAATAAGCGTTTGGTAGCGGCAGTATAAGACACGTTTTTGCGGGAATTGGTATTATTTGTGTAAACTTTAAGTTCAAGGTGCTTTGATTGAAAACGAAAACCCCAAATAAATCTTAAAGGACGGCTTTTCTTTATAAATGTAGGATAATGGAGCAGAAAGTGAAATTTAGGTTTGAGAGTATTTCCATAAAGTAATGTAATGCGAATTATGTTGCTTAATTTTAAAATTTAATTGACACAGACGATCTTAATCGAATTCAGTCATTAATATTAAATCTAAAATTTCCACCAAAAACTTTAATAGTTTCCAATATTTGTTATGCGAGGGAATAAGATCTCCTAATATAAGGGGTAAAAAATGACAAAAGGACCACATTTCTCTTGCAGACATATGGAGACGCAATGTATAGGAAGAGTTACATTTCCAATTTCTGTTTCACCGTAGCTAAATAATTGCTTGCGGTTATTTAATGTTTCCAAAGAGATTATTTTATCGGTCTCAATTAAATGATATAGGGTTTGACAAACATCATAATGATACACTCATTCGAAAATGTCATGCATTATGTCTCCGGTAAAATTTTCAACTACGTGAAAAGAATCGATTGAATATGGAATATTCGCTTATTCCATTTAGTTTTAATCTTTTAGTCGGATTATTTTCGGAATTGATATCTAGTTCATAATTTTCTTTATCTCTATTCTTATAAAAAACTTCTTCGCAACCCGACTTTATTTCAGATTGATTGCATTTACAAATCCTGCAAGGGAAGTTAGCTTTGAGACCTTTTGAGTATCCAAAAATCGTATTTAAGCCTAGGTTATCACCAAACACTAAATTTAAAACAAAAAAGACATGAGTACTACTCTTATCTGTTTCTACGGAAGGGCCGTCCTTCTCAAGGGTTTTAATTTCTTCCACTAATTTAAAACAAAAGAATCAACTCACTCACAATGCATGTTCACTCTCGTCAAGCGGAACCATTAAAATAATACAGTTAGTCTTCTACAGAGCTTGACTGGCAGTACGGGCGATCGGGCGCTAGCCCGATCGGCCTGTGGTCGAGGGCCGGTGGTCTCCACATTAACGCGACCACACGTATTTAACACCTCTGATAGCTATATATATGCAAATTTAGCATTCTCGTAGCTTTAAAAGCATTCACTTTTTTTATAAAGCAGTTAACATTATTTTTTGCATCATGTCATTTTTATTTCGAAAAACGCATGGAAAATGTGTTTTTTATCAGAAGGGTTTAACAAGGTTTTCAAAAGTTTGATATAACTATGGGTACTTTCAAAACAAATTCGAAATTGAAGAGCAAATATAAAAACAGTTTTTAAATTTTGTT
Source organism: Dioctria rufipes (assembly GCA_963924295.1). Taxonomy (NCBI): domain Eukaryota; kingdom Metazoa; phylum Arthropoda; class Insecta; order Diptera; family Asilidae; genus Dioctria; species Dioctria rufipes. The sequence continues at coordinate 154,870 of CAWUPM010001012.1, read as the reverse complement.
TTTATTTTCCAATTGTAAACAAAAAAAGCAATTTTATTATTATTTATTATTATTATTGTTATACCCTAGATGAAATCTATAGGGGTATACTAAGTTTATCATTCCGTTTGTAACACCTCGAAATAATGATGGTAGAGCAAAATGAATTGGACACCCACGCATAATATTAAAAGTTATTTTGATTTTTGCATGTCCGTCCGTCCGTCCGTCGGTCTGTCTGTCTGTGCGCACGATAACTCGAGAACGCGTATACTTGAAGAGCTGAAATTTAGTACACGAACTTTAAAAAAAAAAAAAAGTAAATCGAAAATAAGACAAATCGGGCAACTCCTTCGTGGGGTTGCCATACAAAACTTTCGTTTTTGACTATATATTTGGACACTGCCTGAGAACGCGTCAACGTAGAGAGCTGAAATTTAGTACATGATGTTTTTACTCCATTAGCAAATAAAATGTCAAAAATGGACTAAATCGGGCAACTCCTTCTTGGTATTGCCATATAAAAATTTAGATTGTTTACGTATACTTTGAAAACGACGATCAGTCCAAGACATTTTTATTGTACTAAAAACTTCTGCAGAATACGAAATCCTATAAAATTGGTTATGATCATTTTTTCTGTGCGACAAACCGTTCTAGAAATATATGTGAAACACAACTTCAAAATCAAACTTGAATAGATCGGTGGCCATACGAAATTTAATACGGGTATTCATCTAGGGTATCATAAGAATTGGTCTTAGACCAATTCTAGCTTTTTTACTTGTTATTATATAAAATCAAATTTAAAGTAGAGTATATAAATGGTCATGGTATATTACAGTCAGCTTTTACTTATGACAAATTTCTAGTGTTAGAAATTACCCAAATATTAAAATACTCTGAATTTTTCCACATTTGGTCAAGCAGTGCCATTGTCTATGGTCCTATATTGTGCCATATAAGTGAGTGAAGGAGCACTTTGAATTTCTAAGCGGTTACAAAAAGATTCCAAAAACAAAGAGTAGTTCCTTCACGCAGAGCCGCAGCAACGCGCCTGAGGCAAACGTGTAAATTTACGCCTCTGATCCATAAAATTCTCAGCATAACCTTATGTAATTTTAACAATACTATTTTGATGTGGTCTATCAACTGACTGTACACAGTTTAGCAACAGTTGATCATGAGAAGAATAGTAAATAAAATGTATTGCACATGAAATTATTTTTTAATTTATTGGGAATAAAATACATTTAAAAACATTGAACCGAATCAATAGAAATATTTGCAAGATTTTACAGATGGACTTTTCTAGCTTTTTTTTTCTACGAATTAGTTTATAATATTGTTAAAATCACAAGCATTCCTGTCATTTATTTGTCTGTTTACAAAACAGCCACATTTGACAAATTTTCTTAACCCATTGTAGATCACAGGTAATTTTTTATTAACTTCAATTTTTTGAAACTTCGTTCACATGAAGCAATCGTCATTGGCAATGTTGCAAAAACTGTGAACGCGATTTCGACATTTAGATAGGATTCTTGGGGGCTTTAGTGGTGAATTTATTGAAGCAAATCCAAAGCCGATTATTCTCAGACAATCAACGAATATTTTGCTAATAAGATCGCCAGAAAGGAATCCAAAATCTTGTTCGATTCTTTCTTTCTTCTTATTTAGAATCGAATTCAATATTTATAGAAAACGTTTTTTTGCTCTCCTTTTGCTCGGTTCAGTAGGAAATTAGCCTAATAATTTGGATTGTTTGCCTCTTATAAAAAAGTCATTTTTGAAGACCATTGGGGCTGTTTTGTCATTATTTGCCCGGGCCGATTTGAAGACCCAGTCCGACCCTGGGTCTTCTATTGAATAAAAACTACAAAATAGAAAATCCAAGCAAGAATTTTAGGACAAATAACTATTATGATGGTTTATAACAATTCATTGTTAATTTCATACAAATTCATGATTAAAATTACTATTTTCCATTGAAATTGAATAGAAAAGGTAAAAATAACCCCAGGTAAAAAGAAAAGAGACCCAATACGCAGGGATAGTAGGTAGTTGAAGAATACTAAACGGTTGGAAGGGATAAATAGAGTAATGCATGCCCAGTAAAAAGTACATAAATTCATTCTAAGTAGTGATCTCGTGGACTCTAGAGTATAGAAAAATTAAATAAAAACAGAAAGTGTAGTGAAGTAAATATTTGGTGAGTGCTAGGCTTAGATTTAGTTGTAGATTGTTTTGAGTGTTTTTATGCGAAATGTGCTAGAGGAATCTCGCGCCGGTGCGCTTATCACGGCGAGATGTGAGCAGATGGGGAAAAGTCTCACGTCGGTGCGCTTAACACGGTGAGCTGCTTGAGGATTTGTTCAGGGATAATTCGCGGCGGTATTAGACACGGCGTCATATTCTTATATCCTCAAGCCCCCAATTACGCCAAAAGTTGATTATCACGACGGTGCGCTTACCACGGCGATAATTCGATCTCGAGAATCCCTTACCAATTCACTGCCATCAACAACGGAAGCGATATTTGGTATTCGGGGTTTTCTATACGCGGCGTAAGTGTGAATGCAAGTGTGAATGTACCTGTACGGTGACTGAGTTTTAATTACTCAAATCTTGCCTTTATTTCCCTTTTTAGAGGAGACAGGTCAGCAGGTCAGGAAGGTAGACGCAAGAAGGAACGAGTACCCTGGGCTCTGAATCGTGAACAATTGTACTTGTATATTCACTAAATGAAAACACATTTTTATAAAGTAAAAAAAAAAACTTTTCATCTATTTAATATACAGGTTTGACTGGGTTTATTTAACTACTGTGGAATAGTCATTATCAAAGGAAACGTTGTTTGATTTAACTAAAATTGAAAAATTGTTAGCAAGCACTTTATTTTCGATATTTTAACCAATGATATTTCTCTGGGTGTACGTTGTAACAAAATTTGTTTTATTTAAATCTAACTGCTGTCCTTATATTTCATAAAATAGATTACTATTCCGAAAAAAAAATGATGATAATACGTAAATCACCCCCATAGTCGTAGATGTGTATTATTAATAAGCAAGTTTTTTTTATTTGTAAGTAGTTTTAGATATATTTTGGTGAAGCTTCCCTGAGTTTCTACTCCTTGATCCCATTGAGATCCCAAAATAAAATCTTAATATGTTTTAGTTGATAATATAAGGTATAAAGTATAAAAATATCACACCGCCAATAAATTAACATGAATGGAGTCTATTCAATCTAAGAAAATATATCGTCGCCTGAATATTAGTTTGCTTCATTCACCAAATTTGTTATTTTGAGTTAAGTACAGTTTTTGAGTTTATTACTGAAGTTGTACTAAATGCTTTAATCAGATGTTTTCTAAGTTATATATGTATCGAGATAAATCATATCATATATTTTCCACAAAAGTTACCCCACATCTGCTGTTTCCAGCTTGCTCCCTGTAAATTTCTTTATATACACCCTATCCAGGCGAGATGTATCTCAAATGACAGAAAACCGTCTAAGCTTTTCAACGAATGCACAACCTTCCTGTCGTTTTCCTTCTTCAGTTGTAGGACGTCAAAATCAGAACATTGAAAAAAAATCCTAATTTTTTCAAATTTCAACGTTTTTCTCGCCAAAATGCATGATAACTATACAGTTTATTTACAAGATTTAGAAACTCCTTAATGTTACCTTTGATTTGACTATGCCCCTGTACCTACCTAAATGCAACCGTTTTTGAGATATTCCCGTTTATATGATACATAATCTCATGAATTGTGCTAATTATGCGTGAATTGCATAAAACTAGGCGCGAGTTACAGGAACAGCATAACATATTCACAAAATAATATCTTCAAAGATTAATCATTACCCATTTAATTTACAAAAACATCATAAAACCTTTTTGCTGACATAGTTGAGAACGGCTCACATAAGTAAGCCGACACCACAATAGTTCCATAGACAGTCAGACACGAGTTTCCTGTAAAATCACTAAACTTGCATTTTTCGTATTGTAAAGAAGTAGAATTTAGATTTTTGGAGAGAAGTTTAAATCAGTTGTAAGAAGTAAGCGGTAAATAAAAGACATTTTCTTTAATATCAAAAGCGGGTTTTAATTATTATTTTTTATAATCAACCTTGTGAGTATCATAACTGGCGCAGTCGGTAGGATGAGATAAATCATCCTCATGGAATTATTCGATTAATACATTTACGTTAATAATAATCGCGACGGATTATCGTGAGCATTATTGTTGTCAAAGGAAATTTGGCAAAAAATCGTGAAATTAATTCGATCAACCGTGAAAGAATCTTAGAATTTGAATTCGTGTTCGCATAAGGCAAAACTAAAACGAGAATATATCGTAAATTAGAATTTCGCTATAGTCGACGGGTAATTGACGAAAATCGCGAGAAGTTCAAATTGCTAAGACAGAATAAGTGATATTAACGAGTGATACTATCGAAAGCAAATCGATAAATAATCATTAGAACACAAGGAATAAGCCTTGGTGAGTTTTAACTCCTCAGTTCAAGGACCTACTCAACCCGATCAAAGGAAAATTTATTGAATACAACAACATACAAGGTTCCCCAATTATCTTCATCCACGCTGTTAAATCGAAGAAATGTGGAAGTACCTTATTGTATGGCATATGTAAGTTCTGAATATCTTTTTATCCTTTACATATTATCATATTCTATGTCCAATTTAACTAATAAAGCCTTTAAGCAAAGAAAGAACTCAACAACTCCTAGTATAAGTTTTTTAAAATATAATATCAGTGAAGGTGATAAATCCGATAATTTGTTGCAAAGTGAAAATAAAAATACCAATACGTGCGAATTAAATAATTTTCGATACAATAAGATTAAATTACAAGATAGTGCTGGAAAATTAGATACAATTTTTGAAAATTCTGTTTACTTTAACAAACCAACCAACACAAATCTAATAATAGAAAACGAAGTAAATGATGGTGTTCCTCAAATCACCCCTAACAATGCAAATAGTGCAAATAACAATAATCCCGTTGATATCAATGCTATATTCAATTCACTTAAAGTGCCAGACGCTATTAAAGATTTGCCGAGATTTGACGGCAATCCCAGATTGCTTTATGAATTTATAAGTAATTGTGAAGAAATTTTGTCGGTAGTTTCTAGACTCGACGGTACACCCCAAGCGCGAATTTTGCTACGTGCCATAAGAAATAAAACAGAAGGCCAAGCAAACGAAGTGTTGAATATGTACGGGACGAATCTTGATTGGGATCAAATTAAGAATAATTTCATTCTACACTATTCAGATAAACGTAACGAGACATCGTTAATTAGAGATCTCCATAATTTAAGGCAAAATAGTAAAAGTGTTGAAAAATTCTACAGTGAAATCATTGAAATTCTTGCAACAATGTGCAACCATATACAAATTCATGAAAGAGACGCTAACGTAATAAAAGCAAAAAAAGATTTATATACGGAAATGTGTTTAACCACATTTCTAACTGGTCTAAAAGAGCCATTAGGGTCCACCATTCGAGCTATGAGACCCGAATCTCTACCAGTAGCCTTTTCTTATTGTATTAAAGAGCAAAACATTTTCTATGTAAAGACAGAATCGAATCATGATAGGCAGCCGATAAATAGAAAACCCATACGACCAATTATTCCTCCAGTTAGTAATCTTCACTACAGCCCCAGAAATTTTGCACCACAACAACAGTTCTCACGCCCTATACAACCAGTTCGACAATTTACCAATTTCAATACTCATACTTTTACATAGCGACAACCGAATACATTTAACAGACAACTGCCTTCACAGCAGCAAAGGCAGAATTCATTCTCTAACCAGACTAGATTACCTAGACCTGAGCCTATGGATACTAGTTCTGGCTATACCCAACAAAAAGCACAAAATTCAATGCACTATCATAAACCCACCACCAGTAAATTTTTCAAGCAAGACTCCCCAAATTTTGCGAGTGAAGAACTATTCAACACAACATAAGATATTGTCGATATAGACCAATCTGGAAACGATAACGATACTCAACCTTGCTACCAGCAACACTTAGACAGATATTATGAACAACTTCATAACCAACCGGTTGAAAACGGAGAATTGGATGACGGAAATTTTCCTATAACCGCCTCAGCAAACCAATCGGGTACTTAGATATTAACAAACACGGTTTTATACTACCATACATTAATATATCTTCCCCATTTGGACGACCGTTAAAGTTCTTAATCGATACAGGAGCATCCTCCTCTTTCTTAAGTCCGGAATTTATCCACCAAAAGGATTTAATATATACAGAGCCCACTGTTATAACCACCGTTTTGAATAAACATATACTAGATAAACAAGTAACACAACCCAACTTCATAGAATTTAACCAGCCAGGAGAAATTCGATTTTTAGTTTTCCGTTTCCACGGATATTTCGATGGCCTATTGGGATTGGATACACTCACTGCATTAGGCGCAAAGGTCGTTCTCGCCAATCAAGTTTTAATAACTAAGAATTCCACTATTCCAATACAATTTAACCCAAATTTTATGTCCCAGAAATACGAAATCCCAGCCAATTCGAAATTGACGGTCGAAATACCAGTAGACATACAATCTGTAGACGTTTACATTAAAGCAATAGAAATTAAACCTAATCTATTTATTTCTGAAGGAATATATCGAGCAAGAGAATGGTACAGCATAGTTGAAGTAATGAACTGTTCTCATAATACCCAAACGTTACTCGTCGAACAACCGCTGAAAGTAGAACCAACGTCCTCCATTAAACTCACAGAGATTAATACCTTCGACATTCAGTATGACAACTCAGTTCATGTCACTACCCCTACAGAGAATGTCACGAAACTCATTCGTACATCTCATCTTAATTCTGAAGAAGAGAAAACCCTGTTTAAAATATGCAGACAATACGACGACATCTTTTACAAGGAAGGACAACAATTAATGTTTACAAATAAAGTAAAACATTCACACAAAATCTTATCGGTACCCTTATATCCACAAACAAGAAGTGCAGAGACAAATTAGCGATATGCTAGAACAAGGAATAATCAGACAAAGCTATTCGCCTTGGAGCTCTCCTGTCTGGATTGTTCCCAAGAAAAAAGATGCCAGTGGCAGACAAAAATGGCGTCTTGTTATAGACTTTCGTAAGCTGAATGAGAAAACCGTTAGTGACCGATATCCACTTCCTAATATCAACGAGATATTAGATAAACTAGGAAAGTGCATGTACTTTTCTACCCTCGATTTGGCGAGTGGATTTCACCAAATTGAGATGAATCCTCTTGATATCGAAAAAACTGCCTTCACGGTAGAAGGAGGTCACTACGAGTATGTTAGAATGCCTTTCGGCCTGAAAAATGCTCCATCGACATTTCAAAGAGTGATGCATAACGTCTTAAAAGAATTACAAGGGCAGATATGCCTAGTATACCTAGACGATATCATAATTTTCTCCACTTCACTGCAAGAACATGCAGAGAATTTAAGAAAAGTTTTCGATAGGCTACGAGAAGCAAATATGAAGATTCAGTTAGATAAATCCGAATTCCTTCTCAAGGAAATTGCCTTTTTAGGACACATCGTCACAACAGACGGAGTAAAGCCAAACCGCGATAAAATTAAGGCAATTAAAGAGTTTCCAATACCTAAAACCCAAAAGGAAATAAAGTCATTCCTTGGACTTCTTGGGTATTATCGCAAATTCATAAAAGATTTTGCAAAGCTTACCAAACCTCTAACCGAATGCCTAAAGAAAGGAAAAAAAATAGAGCTGAATGATCGTTACACTAGAACGTTCGGACTTTGGAGAGATTTACTAATAAATGACCCCATCCTTCAGTATCCGGACTTCAGTAAGCCCTTTGTATTAACAACCGATGCTAGCAACTATGCTATAGGAGCGATCTTGTCGCAAGACCACATTGGCAGTGACAAACCGGTGTGTTATGCTAGCAGAACCCTAACCGATTCCGAAACAAACTACTCAACCACTGAAAAGGAACTCTTAGCGATTGTATGAGCTACAAAATACTTTCGCCCTTATTTATTCGGAAATAAATTCAAAATCGTCACAGACCATAAGCCACGAGTGTGGTTGATGAGCCTCAAAGACCCTAATTCAAGATTAGTACGATGGCGACTCAAACTTGAAAAGTTCGACTACGAAACAGTCTACAAAAAAGGGAAACAAAACACAAACGCGAATGCGTTGAGTAGAATAATATCCGAAAACAGTGAAACTCCTGAAAAAGTTGAATTAAATATTAACGAATCAAGAACTCACACCTCAGTACAGGGAACCAGCGGGTCAACTATACACTCCGCAGAGGAAAACCTCGACGATGGTATACCAATCTCGGAATGCCCCTTGAATGAATTCAATGTTCAGATAATCCTTGAAAAATCTAATAGACAGCCCCCGACATCCTTGGAAATGCCATTCAAGAATAAGCAAAGACGTACTATTCGTATGAACAGCTTCACAGAAGAAAGCGTAACGGCCATTTTCAAAAAGTATCTACCACCCAAACGACTAATAGCAATATACAGCGACGATGACACATTTAAAATAATTCAAACAGTCTATTCTAAATTTTCGCAAGATGTAAGACTATGAGACTACTTCGCTGTACCGAAAAATTGCAAGAAATAACCAACAATGATGAGCAAGATAAACTTATTAACGATTACCATCTTAATAACAACCACAGAGGAATAACCGAGACCTTAATGCATCTAAAACGAGAATATTTCTTCCCTTTCCTAAAAAATAAAATAACCCAAATAATTAATAACTGCGATAAGTGCCAAACTTTGAAATATGATAGAAATCCTCCAAAAATAAAATATTCGATTCCAGAAACCCCTGAAAAACCGCTAGACATCATACACATCACATCACAGTAATCAAGTCCCTAAAACATTTCCTCAGCCAACATGGAATTCCGAAAAAACTAGTGTCAGACCAAGGTGCAGAGTTCACTTCAACCATTTTTACAGACTTCTGCAAACAATACAATATAAACCACCATAAAACTTCCTTTAACCAATCTAGTAGCAATTCTCCTGTCGAACGTATGCACTCTACACTAACCGAAATATACAGAATAATACATGACAAACAAAACAGCAGAGATCATGACGAAATCTTAAACGATGCAATCATAACCTACAATAATGCCATACACTCTGCGACAAAACATACTCCGTATGAACTTTTCACTGGTAGAACGCATAAGTTCAACAAAAATTTAAAGTATAACAATAATCACGACTACTTAAGTAAACTAAACGAATTTCAAGCCCAATTGTACCCCTTGATTAAAGAGCAACTAGAAAAACAAGTCACTAAGAATATCGATAGACTAAACGAAACCAGCGAAGAACCCCCAAACCTTAAAGAAGGATCCATTATATTCCGAAAGGAATGTAGGCGCAACAAACTAACCCCTAGGTTTATCAAACATAGAATTAAAAATAACAATAAAGTAACAATTATAACAAGCCAAAACAAAAAATTACACAAGTCTAAAATTAAGAAAAAACGCAAATTACAGGCTGACGGTGACGCAAGGACTAAAAATGGAGCTACTAGACCTTAACAACAATCATGGGCTTCTCCCAATGAAATTAGGACAAACGAAGATGATACATACATACCATAACTTACTCCACATAATAAGGCTCGAAACCTATCAACAGACTATAGACAGAATAACTATCTCAATAGACCAACTACATCATTTGGACGAACTGAAAGATTCGCTAAGTATAACAAAACTTAAACTGAGAGAATTACAACAGAAACTTCACATACTAACACCTAAACTAAGAACCAGAAGGGGAATAATAAATGGATTAGGAACAATAATCAAAACAATTACAGGAAATATGGACGACAACGACGCCATACGCCTGAACAAAGAAATAGATAATATACTTTCAAACCAATCTAATATCAAAAATGAAGTTGATAGACAGACATTAATTAATAAACAAATGATATACAGATTTGATAATATCACAAATCATATTAACAGTCAACAGGAAGTCAACGAAAATTATTTAAATCACGCACAAGATAAAATAAGGAATAAAATTAGAACAGAAGACGACATAATCAAACAAATGCAATATTTTAACCAGATTAATTACAACACAGATCTATTGAATAATCACCTAACTGATATAGCAGAATCCATAACACTTTCTAGAATAAATATAGTACCAAAACAAATTTTAAGTCCGAATGAATTAACAGAAATATCCCAAATTTTTGAAAATCAGTCCATAGATATTAGATCAGTCGAACATATGTACGAACTTCTTGGCCTTCAGGCTTACTATAACAATACCAACATAATATTTAACATAAAGATCCCGATATTGCACAACGAAACATATTCCTTCTTCCACTTGATCCCGTTACCAATAGAGAAAACCAAACAGATAATTACCAAACCCTATGCAATCCTTAACTCAGAAAATATTCAGTACTTTGACGAAAAGTTTCCATACATTGAGGGAACATTCTATTGCAAACAATCACCACATAAGAAGAAAATCAACGAATCTTGGTGCATAGCGAAAATCATCAACAACCTATCAGAAGAAACCGAGATTAGCCAAATATTTCAACCGGAACCAGACTACATCCTATTAGTCAATGTACCAGGCACAACACTACAGACAACATGTGAACCAGGTCCCCAAAAATTCAACGGAACATGGCTAGTTCATCTTCAAAATTGCGTAGTAGAGATCAATGGTATAACCTACGAAAGTCAAGATAATATCCACTGGGACGACGTCTACATCTACCCATCCACATTTAGCAGAATAAATACAACAATAGCAGTAGAAAAGTTAAACTTACAAAAACTCAAAGCTTACCATCTACAAAATAGAGAAGATTTAGAAACCTTGGAAGTAAGAACCCAACAAAAGGACATCATTTCATATACAATAATTGCCACCTTCAGCTGCACCATAACTATCATTTTGATGTACCTAGTAAAACAGAAAAAGTCAAATCCTACCAACATCCTACAGGCACCATCCAAAGAAGGAATCATCCCAACCACCGTCGTATTCGCTCCTGCAGAAGAAAGCCCGAAAATCAATTTCCTCTGGCAGTCGCTTCATCCTAAGGAGGGAGGAGTTACAGGAACAGCATAACATATTCATAAAATAATATCTTCAAAGATTAATCATTACCCATTTAATTTACAAAAACATCATAAAACCTTTTTGCTGACATAGTTGAGAACGGCTCACATAAGTAAGCCGACACCACAATAGTTCCATAGACAGTCAGACACGAGTTTCCTGTAAAATCACTAAACTTGCATTTTTCGTATTGTAAAGAAGTAGAATTTAGATTTTTGGAGAGAAGTTTAAATCAGTTGTAAGAAGTAAGCGGTAAATAAAAGACATTTTCTTTAATATCAAAAGCGGGTTTTAATTATTTTTTTTTATAATCAACCTTGTGAGTATCATAACTCGCGCTTACCATCGTCGGTATTAAATTTAACAAAATTATGAATCATAAACGGGGATATCTCAAAAACGGTTGTATTTAAGTAGGTAGGTACATGAGGATAATCAGATTAAAGGCATCAATCCGGGCTTCCTAAATCTTGGAAAAAAACTATACATATAGTTATTTTACATTTTGGCAGGAAAATCGTTAAAATTTGAAAGAAATTAGGATTTTTTTTCCAATTTGTTTAATTTGACGTCCTACAACTTCCGACGGAAGATGACGGGAAGCCTGGCTGGGCATTCATTGTAAAGCTTGGACGGTTTGCTATCATTTGAGATGCTCACCTCGGTAGGGTGTATATAAAGAAATTTACAGGGTGAAAAGTGGAAACACTACTAAAATTCTTAACCCTCCTACCGCCGAAACGACGCGTCTTACACCCCCTTCAACGTACAATTTTCTGTTTGTCTAGGGGAGTACTATCACCTCCTTCTCTATGGATCACCTACACCGGAACACCCTGTATACACGCCTACTAAATTCATACATATATTCACTGAAGTGCCGATGACAAAAGCTGAGGAAAACAAATTTCGTACGGTTTTCCGCTTTTAAAACGACAAATGCTTAATAAAAGATACAAAAATATTGCTCACTCTGGTTCAATTCCTTAGAATCCCAGTTAGCTGCAAATCAATTCATATTGCCATCTACATTTCTGTTCGGTGAACTGTACATTCATGCAGGTAAGCGGTAACCCTATTCAATTGTTTAAACTAATAAAAGCCTAGCAAATTCCCCGTGAGAATGGGCATCGAATAGTCTAGGATAATAACGCTACTCCGAAAAGCAAAACTTGATTCTTATTATATCTTATAAAAATATAAAGCGAAAAAAATCAATAAATGCCAGAAAGTAGACAATTATCTTTTGGGAATGAGCTTTTGAGTCAGTAGGTGGATATGCTTAAAAAAGGGGCAAAAAACGCAGACACGCTTACGTTCTAGGTACTGAGTGTGATAAATTATTTTAAAGGGTAGCTTTTGAGCTTCTTAAATTCCATATGAAAAATTGGTCTTGATAAATATAGTAATTAAAGTTCAAAATCCGAAATTTTAAATTTGTTGAACCATAACTTCAAAACGGAGAAGAGGAGGGATAAAATTTGTACACAATTGGAGAGGTCCGACGTCAATCTACATAATTTTAAATCATCACCATAGGCTGCACCGTTAAGAAGTTAAAGGGTGATATATAAACACTTACCCAAATATTTTTAAATCCCGTTATCTCGAAAACCGTAAGGATTTTCCTCCAACCTCCCAAAAAATTTTTTGCTTTTCTAAGCATGGCCTATCCATAGCCTTCAAATGCAAGACGACATACGGGCCACCCTGTAATAAACAAGTTTTTTTTAGTGTTTTTTATATGTAAGTAGTTATAGATATATTTTGGTGAAGCTTTCTTGAGTTTTTACTCCTTGATCTCGTTGAGATCGCAAAATAAAATCTTAATACGTTTTAGTGGATAATATAAGGTATAAAATATAAAAAAATTAACAAAATGAAAAGTACGTCTTCAAGGATATTCAAGGATAAAGGATAGAATCTTTATCCTGAGTGTATATTTTTAAGATTCTATTTTTCTTAGATAGCTTGAAATACTATCTTTCAAATGAGCCATATTTCACTATCTTAGCATAAATAGAAAAATATATATGAATTTTTAAAGAAGACCCGGACAGCATTTTTGGGAATTTTTGAAAATGACATAACTCGGGAAATATGCACTATAGAAGGAAAACTTTTAATTCGTATTTTTGTATCCACAAACCCTCCAAGTACGTAATATTTCAAGAAAATTGGTGATGTTCATGTCACAGCTATTGCCTATTTGACATGGAATGACCAGCTAACTGAGAGAATTACACACTCAACAGTCATCTGATAAAAAAAAGGTTTTTATACTATTTTCTCTTTTGACAACGCGGGTTCAAAATTTCTGCACTAAAGTCTTATAGTATAATATAAATATAATAGTGATATATAAGTAGAAAAATGGCGCAAATAACAAATCCTCAACTTCCTGCTTATTTGTTTTTTTCACAAGCTTTTCCAATGAAACTGCCTTCGCCGTTCCAGTTTTGCAGCTTTTTCTACTTTTTACAGCTGGGATACCTATCCTCTGGTGCCCCAATACTGTTTGTATATTCAACTTCGTCGAATTCGAGTCGAAGTATCTCAGGCCTTTTGATTTTTTCTTCAGATGAAGATATCCCTCGATGTATTGAGTCCCCGGTAGAGTCTACAATGTGGAGCCGGGAGACTGTGTTCAGTGGGAATCTTGGGGCTATTATATCGCTGACCCGGAATTAGCCCGCACACAAATAATATATAGTCCAAAAAAATTTCATATGGAAATTAATAGTGTTGCTCACCTGTACACAAATAATATCCAGTCGGGCTCTTACGCTATTTTACGGGCCAGATTCGGCACCGGGGTGGATGGTGGAAGTTAATGGCGGGTACATGCGACTTGTCGAACTTCGTGGCGTGGATGCAAAACTGCGCTTAAAAGACTGATTCGTACTTGCCCTAAAATATCTACTCGGAATCTTTTCACTGGTTTTTTGCCTTACAAACTACTCCTTTATCACACGTTTTATTAACACTCGATTTTATATTTTTAGTCCGATACTTTCTGATTTTTGTTTACTGACTAGTAAGAAGAAAGTCACCTCGTTTTCTAGAATCAGCTCGACTCTTCTTTTTTCCTGTCGAGAATCTTTTGTGTAGGTACTAAGTCCCAGCCAAAGTTTACTCGCACAGTCTGATCAGACTGGCAGCACAGTCGCCGTGTGGGCTCGACTTAGTTGTCGCTAGAGGATAGAGCCACACAATGTAGCATACTTTGTCGTGTGGTCCTGCGACCATAACAAAGTTGATTTTAAATTGCCTATGTCTTGCCCTTAGTCTTTAAATTTTAGATCATAGTCTGACAATTATTAATTAAATTGAGATATGAAACAAAATTTTCATGTGTATCCAATATTGTCGCCTTTCTCTTAAGGTTTCCTTCGGAATTCGCGAATCTTGCAGAAAGTAAAATCACACCGCCAATAAATTAACATGAATGGAGTCTATTGAATCTAACAAAATATATCGCCGCCTGAATATTAGTTTGCCCCATTCGCCAAATTTGATATTTTGAGTTAAGTACAGTTTTTGAGATTATTACTGAAGTTGTACTAAACGCTTTAATCAGGTGTTTTCTAAGTTATATATGTATCGAGATAAATCATATCATATTTTTGCCACAAAAGTTACCCCACAACAAATTTTTTTATACATGGGGCATGAAATACACTAAATGCTTTGAAATATTTTTTTAAATATTGTTGTAATAAACGTGCAGAAATATAAAAATATATTAAAAATTGGATTGCTCTATGTGACTAAGAACACTGCCACGTAGAGTAAATCAAAATCATTTTTGCCAAAATCTTGGTTTGATCCATATAGTTGCAGTATGCGAGTAGAATTTTTGTATTTAAAAAAGAAAGAGCCTTTTAAGTTTTATAATAAAATGTCTGCAGCACTGGCACAATTTATTTCGCAGTCAATTTTGATGACATGGCAGAAATAAACTTAAAACACCGAACAATTTAAGAACTGTTTAAAAAAAAAAGAACACACATGAATAATGAAAGCAACAAGAAAAACCGTTTTTTTTTTATCAAATAATTTTTATTGAACTATTCACAACCGACATAATATAATTACTACGTGTTATAAAATTGGTGAATTTTTTGCTTTACGTTCTTCATTAAATTTGTACATGGAACGTATCGGACGCTCTTTTATACTGCCTCTTTCAAATGTCTATGTTAGCGGAGTGTTTTATGTTTTTGTTTTAAATTTTCTGTCAATATTAGACCAATATTTATCGGTTGGTCTTAGTTTTGGACAATTTGGATGATTCGGTTCCTTGGGTACTACGGGTATGCTTTCGGCGTCGTTGAGATTGCTCTCTTTTCTGCCATATTGTCAAGTTTCTAAATCCGGCCAAAACAAAGCTGATACATTGTCCTTTCTAAGGAATGAAAGAAAGGACTTCTGAAGATACTGGTTGAAGTTCGTTTTCACCTAAGCTGGAAATTTTCATACAAATTTAGACTCCTCAACTTTGAAACTTGGTTCCTTTCTGGTGCTCCTTTCGGTATTTTTTTAATATGGAAACTAGGTAGGCCTTCTCTTCTTTTAATTCGATGGACCGTAGCATATGACGTTCCGGCCTTATCTCTCAGCGACATGTTGATATTTGGCCAATTTTTCGTCTATCGAACCTGATTTCCTTCCTGACCCAGACTTTCTCCGAACAATATAAGAATCTCGAAATTTACTGAGAACATTTTGAACGGTCGTCTTCGGAATTTTCAACTTTTTATGTAGCCTTTTTGTAACATGGAAAGAATTAATTTGCGGCATTCTTCTTGGCTGACTTCCATTTTTACTGCATAAGAATTTTGCACTTAATGGCTTGCTATTATAAGTTCACCCCTTTTTAGAATGTAACCTTACCAGCGGTCCCTCATTCTGTTTACCTGGTGATGAGTAATGGAAGCAGGAATATGTGGTCGGTTTTCTTTCTGAAACAGTCCTTATTTCCAAACAATGTACCGATTAAAATCCACCAAACTGAATTTAAAGTGTATCTTTCAGATGCAAATAGAAATTATTATCGAACAGTTCCAATACTCAAATAAGGACTTTTATTGAGTTATTGCTTATTTTATTTTTTTTCTGTTTTTTTTCTCCTATTTTTATTAACTTTAGTGAATGAAATAATATTTGTTGAAGTAGGCCTTTTTTTGGATTCTCCGGTACAAACGAAAAGCCAAAAAGGGATTTATTTAATCACATATAATTATATTATTTAGGGCGGCAAAATATCAATGGAGAATTTCATTTGCATTCTCCTACTTTCATTAATTTCTTTTTCGAGTCACTCAATTCTGTTGTTTGGGATCTGTTGTTGAGTCCAAGCAAGACTTGAAACTTTGCCGCCCTAAATCAAATCATTGTATGATAGAATACATAAAAAACTTAATTTTTTTTTTGCGTTTTGTTTGTACCGAGTGATGTTAACTCAAAATTTCAAATTACTGTCCAGCTGGAAAAAAATTACTGTTTTCATGGAAAAATTACTGTGTGTAAATGTCGTTGCATAATAAGTACCAAATTTATTATTTTTACAGTTTATTTCAAACTTCAGTTCAGTAAAAAAAAAATAAAGAAATTGCATATTCAGTTATTAACATAAATATATACCTATAAAAATGTTCAGTATTATTAACATAAATATAATTGCCGTCTGTATTGTAAATACACATATTTATATTTTGAATATATAAAAAACCGGCTTCTCTTTCATATTTTCGTGGTTAAGCATATATTTATCTAATAACTTTAAGTGAACAGGCTTTATTTCCATTTCGTAAAAATTTGTTTTTTTTTTAAACAAATTTTTAGTGCGCCAAATTCCCTGTAGAGTGCTGGTATTTATCCTATTCCTAATCTCCGTTTTTTGAGATTTATGACAGAAAAAAATCTTTTGAGAACTATGAGGTCGTTAGGAAATATTAAAGATGCCTCTTCCTTTTTGATGTTATGACAAATCCTCCCCCAAAACTCGATTATTGGCAAATTATTATCAATTTCTCGTAATTCCCTAACAAGTATAAATTCTGAATCTAAGACCCTAGGCAGATGGACAAAAAAAATATTCATTCATTCGTAATTGTTTTTTTTTTTAAATCAAGTTACCCAAGTTTTTGTAAATTAAAACGAAAGTCCTGTCAATTTTTATATGTTATTGACAGAATATTTTTAATAACTCTAATTCAAATTCTATTCTAATTCTAATTGATGCATGTTTTTTTAAATTACTAGAATCTAAAATTTCAAAGTATTTAAGACATTTCATGGCATCGAGTGGAAACCAGTTTTTTATTTGTACCGCACTTTCAATAAAAAATTTTAACCAAGTGTTTCTGAATTCTAAAATTACTTTAGAACTTCTAATAGACATGCTGAGACCTTTCCACCTAATTATATCGCTTCAATTGGAAAATGTAAAAATTCTGACAAGCACTAACGAAAATGGTGTGGATACATTTTTGTTAAAAAGTTACAAAGCATCGTGTTGAAATTACTACGTTCTATTGAACTTCTTTAATCAATTAATTTCGCGTGGTGTAGTAGATGCACAACTGGAAGTTATTTCGAGCGGTTGATATTTCAGCATTAAATATGTTCAAGTCAAGCTCAACACTGGTTTTTCTATATCCCAGATAACAAAATGGAACATGTTCTAAAAGGATACTTTTTGGACACAGACGATCGGCTCTAAATCAGTAAAGAATAATTTTTACCATGAATTTTGGAAAATCAAATTCTCGTTCCTGCCTCGGTACAGCAGCATTCGGATTTGTGTACGGTCGGACATAAAAATGATACGTTTTCGATACCTTATTTTAGATCGAATTTTCGTTTCGAAACGTAATCTCGGTTGCAATGTCTAATTTTTAGTGGTTTCTAGTGAGTAATTTTGGTAGTTTATTCTTTTTTTTTTTTTTTAATTTTATATTCATTTGAAAATGTCCCGAATATGCAATTCACCCATATCTATTTAATATCGCTTTGAATACATTTTGACTATGTTTTTGTGGTAGCTCATTTATATCAATTTTACATCCTTTAGAATGCATTCTGAATATGTTCTTCGGATACGCACCGATTATCACACGATCATTTTTGGCCGACGTCCGACGATTTCGCTCGGCAGGGCGAACATGAATCTTATAAAAAAAAAAAACATGGAAAGAATATATATTTTCATATCATTCGTGCAATCAGAGAACATGTTATCATATCCTCTGGAGTATATCGAGAAGATGGTCAGACAAGTTCTGTGTTATCTGAGATGAAAATTAATATTTTAAATTAAATTTTTTTCAAAAAGAAAATTGCAGTGCATCCAGAGGAAAATTTTATGCGTATTTTTAGATGACAACTGCGGCCTTTGAGTATATTTTATTTCCATTGCAACTTCATCCCATAATTTTCTAGATCTCGCTTAGAATAATTATTATTTTTCATTATTCCACACAGCCAGGCAGTTACGAATACCTTAAATCAGCTTACCACAGTATCCATATTGTCGAATATTTCCACAAATGAGCATTCACAAATTGTCACTCACCCAATATACAACCAGTTTCACGCGACTAAAATCAAAAATTTTGATCTCTCATTTAACTGCCTCTAAACGCTCTGGAATGTGTCGTAACGCACCGCCCTTAACCGCGTCAGTATGAACACTAGCATTGTTTGCCATATCTGTGACTTTTTCAGCCGAATACGAAATTTTAAAATAATTATAATTTGACCAATCACATGAAAAATTACTGTATATTGCATGGATTTACTGTTTTACTGTACGGGACTCGAAATTACTGTCCAAAACAGTAATTACTGTACGGTTAACATCAGTGCGGCGGAGAATCCCAAAAGGCCTACTTGAACAAATATAATCTTTACCCGGCAAGAAAATTATAAAATTATATTCATTGCGAATGAAGAAATGTATTTTTGTTTAAAAAAACTAGAAAATATTCAAGGCTAAATAAAGATGTTGTAGTAATAAAATATTTCTTTTAACTTTATTAGTAAATTGTGTTGCCCCATTAACAACAAGGTTCAATTCAAGTTAATGAAATTTTAACGGAAATTTTCTTCTATTGAAACACAAATAATTAAAAAAATAAATAGACGGAAAACAACTGAGATTTTATGCAAATTTAAAAAAAAAAAGATGAAATCGAACAGTTTTTTATAATAAAAGTCTTACTTTAACTGCATTTATCTCAAAGCTACATTTGTTACGACTCGCTTGCTGCCTGAACCTAGAAATGTAATATTGGTTACATAAGTCAGATATATACAGCGTGTCCCGTAAGTCGACGTCAAGCCGGAGCCGGATGATAGACCAAATCATAATAGTTACCAGAAAAATATAAAAAAAAATTTAAATCATCTATTTTTCAAATTATAGACATTTCTTTTGTTTTCGAGAAAATGTACACCCCATGATGGCTTTTTAGCTCCTGTTACTACAAATCTTTACTTTTTTTCAATATTATTTTTCTTACGTAATCCCGAATAGTGCTTATGTAACCTGTTTCTTTAAAATCTAAACCAACTGCTCCAGCTTGGAAGAAAATGTCACATTTTGCCGAACCAAGAATAGAAAATTAATATTTCACCCAAATTTAACTGACTGTACTGAAAAAAAAAATGTACTACGCCAGTTTGGCAAGTAACGTTAAAACTTGACGCATTTAATAAGGATTCTAAAATAGTATAATACTTGCTACATTATTTCTTAGATTAAGGAAAAAAAAAATTTTTTTCTTAAAAAAACCCAGTTTCAAAAAATTTCTTTTTACCTACTAAAAATAATTCTAGTGTACCCAAAGCCTGCTTTAAGACCGCAACTTTAAGATTCTAGTTTGAGTGAGACGGAGAGTCATTCCATGAAGTGTGAGTGAGACAGATAGCGACTTAGTGATAGTGCTTATTTAACCTGTTGCTTTAAATTCTAAGCGAACCTCACCGAATATTACAAAACCATGAGCTACACCCATACCATGTGGAGCGAGTACAAACCCTGCTACCTCGGGATTATCAACCTCGGGTTGCGTTTTGCCAAACGATACAACAAAAACAACGGGAAGATCCGCGATTCTTCGAGAAAATTTTGTGGTCGGATGAATCGACATTTAAACAAGTAAAAAAGCTAGAATTGGTCTAAGACCAATTCTTATGATACCCTAGATGAATGCCCGTATTAAATTTCGTATGGTCACCGATCTATTCAAGTATTGATTTTGAAGTTGTTTCTCGCATATATTTCTAGAACAGTCTGTCACACAGAAAAAATAGTTATAACCAATTTTATAGGATTTCTTATTCTGCAGAAGTTTTTAGTACAATAAAAATGTCTTGGACTGATCGTTTTCGAAGTATACGTAAAAAACCAAAATTTGCATATGGCAACACCAAGAAGGAGTTGCCCGATTTAATCCATTTTTGACACTTTATTTGCTAATGTAGTGAAAACATCACGTTCGAAATTTCAGCCCTCTACGTCGATGCGCTCTCAGGCAGTGTCCAAATATATAGCGGAAAACGAAATTTTTATATGGCAACCATACGAAGGAGTTGCCCGATTTGTCTCATTTTCGAACTCAATTTTACTTTTTTTTTTTAAGTCCGTGTACAAAATTTTAGCTCTCTAAGTATACGCGTTCTCGAATTATCGTGCTCACAGACGGACGGACGGACGGACATGCAAAAATCGAAATAACTTTTAATATTATGAATGGGTGTCCAATCCATTTTGCTCTACCATCATTATTTCGAGGTGTTACAAACGGAATGACAAACTTAGTATGCCCCTATGATTTCATCTAGGGTATAAAAAGACGGATAGATGAACCTACACAACTTACACGAGTGGCACGTAGAGAATCCGAATTTAATGAGACAAAATGGATCTCAATATCGTTTTAAAATAAACATGTGGACCGGAATTTTAAACGGAAAAGTCATAGGACCTTTTGAGTTGCCAGAGGTCTTTAATGCTGAAGTTTATTTAGATTTTTTACAAAACCGTTTACCTAATTTACTGGAAGATATGCCACTAAGTATTTACAGAGAGATGTGGTATCAGCAAGACGGCTGACCAGCGTATTATGCCCTTTCAGTTAGAGAATAGCTCAATGAATAATATCCGGACAGATAGATAGGGCGGTCTGGTACGATCTCGTGGCCAGCCCGTTCACCTGATCTAAATCCATTAGATTTCTTTTACTGGGGAGCAGTGAAAGAGAAAGTTTATAAGAAGTCAATTCGGCAAAGAATTACGAAAGCAGTTGAATTTGTCAACAACGGAAGAATTGCCCGTCTGATAACCCGATCTCGAGCTTGTATTGCAGCTAAAGGAAGGCAGTTTGAACATCTTTTGTAAATAATAAATCTTAGTATCCAAATAGTTGATGTTTAATTTTAAAATTAAGGAAAATTTTTCCTAAATTTAACAATAAGTTAGCATCTCTGACTAGAAAGCGTGACTATCTGTTTCACTCATACTTCAGGGAATGCCTAGAACTAGAATCTTAAAGTTGTGGTCTTAAGGCAGGCTTAGGGTACACTAGAATTATTTTTAGTAAGTAAAAAGAAATTTTTCGAAACTGGTTTTTTTTAAGAAAAAAATTTTTTTTTTCTTTAATCTAAGAAATAATGTAGGAAGTATTATACCATTTTAGAATCCTTATTAAATGCGTCAACTTTTAACGTTACTTGCCAAACTGGCGTAGTACATTTTTTTTTTCAGTACAGTCAGTTAAATTTGGGTGAAATATTAATTTTCTATTCTTGGTTCGGCAAAATGTGACATTTTCTTCCAAGCTGGAGCAGTTGGTTTAGATTTTAAAGAAACAGGTTACATAAGCACTATTCGGGATTACATAAGAAAAATAATATTGAAAAAAGTAAAGATTTGTAGCAACAGGAACTAAAAAGCCATCATGGGGTGTACATTTTCTCGAAAACAAAAGAAATGTCTATAATTTGAAAATTGACGACTTAAATTTTTTTTTAATATTTGTCTGGTAACTATTATGGTTTGGTCTATCAGCCGGTTTCGGCTTGACGTCGACTTACGGGACACCCTGTATATATATATATATATATATATATATGTATATGCATGTATACTTACCTGTTCTGTGTCCTTACTGTCCAGCGTAACGTCCTCATTCTCCACTGGAATGATACTGCAAAAGAATATCTTTTATATATTGCAGGAATAAAATAGAGATGTCACTCAAAATTCCATTTAGAGATACCTAAGCGGTTGTTTCAACTTTGTGAAAGCCTATATACTTACATCAATGTAAACCAATCATCCTGAAAGCTTGCAAAAATGATAATATCATAATATAAAACACACAAGGACACAACATACAACATAGAAAACAGAAATCATGCACAAATGATCCATACCTCATGCCTTAACATAAACATAACACAACATACAACAAATAGCATACCGACATATGTTCATGATGATCTGCAGTCACTGTTCCTGGATACCATATTGGAGGCGATAAGTAGCTATAATTAGATAAGATTAGGTTTAGGTAGATTTAGTATCATAAATGTAGAAGTTTATTTATTAGATTTAAGCTCTGAATTTTCATTAATAATATAATATGAACTCATATATTTAATGGCAAGATGATGTGATGTGATGTGCACAAGAAATCTGAGAAAAAGAAAGAAATTATTAAAGTTAAGCAGTCCCCCCGATTCTACATAAGAGATAGGAGCTCTTATCCTCTTAATTAGGCTGTTAAAACCCGTTAATAGACATTGGTATTCTACGAAAAGAGTTAAGAGATATCAGACGCTCAGAGCTCCTCACCGAGGTACGCTTAAATATCTTATCGTGATAGTTGCAGAAATTGTTTTGTTTTAAAATACCAAAATGTTAGATAAAAATGCTATAAAATAAGAACATATTTATGTAATTCGTATGTATTATATAAATATGTACAAGCTTGTGAAATATAAAATAAATATGCAATTTGAGCCATGCACAGTGGATAGTTCTGAGCAAAATGAAGGACGACATTGATCACTTTGCTATTTCTGAGGCTGTATAGAATTTCATAATGCTAAAATCTTTTGCCTTTAAAGTGATAAAAATGACAGAGTCTTACGATAATCTCCATTAACTCGACAATATTATCGTCACTTTAAAGTTTTGATACCAATTAATTTTTTTGCTACACGTTTGTACGAAAATGTTGTTGGACGTAACGACGGCTGTGGAACTCTTTATCTGCGATTTAGGTAAGTATTAAAATAATAATTCAATTATCATTACAAGCTTTGAATTTATCACCACAATTATTATTTATATCGATAATTGTAACTTGATTACAGACGCACACAATTATAGCTACGTGTGGGTTGGTCATAGTCCCATCATTGCTTCGCCAAAAACATTACTTCTTAAGGCCAAAATACAGTGAGGACGACACAACATTGCTGGCAACTTAGTTGCCAACAAATTCGCATCTAAAACACAGTGAATGCGACGAGACCAGTGTATTTGACAGCTGTCGCTGTTTTATTTACTTTTAAAGAAATGGAAATGAGGAAAAAATTTAGAAAAGCCATTAAGTATAGCATTATAGCTTATGCGGCTTACTTAAAACTGCAAAGCATAAAGAATAGATGGAAAAGAAGATGGTGAGTCCGTGAAATCAATAAGGATCGGGACAGGCTAGGATTTTTTGAAACTTCTTTCAAATTGATGCGAGTAAAGGATCCCGAAATGTTTTTTAAAGCCACACGCATATCAGTACAGCAATTTGATGCCCTCTTAGCAATGCTGGGTGAGCGTTTAGAAAAGCGCTCAATCCGAAAACCAATCTCAGCAGAGTGCAGTGTAGCCGCAACATTAATGTTAGTAATATTTACTAATTATAAGTGGTATAAACTACCAGCTTTTAATTTTATAGATACCTTGCACATAGTGGTCCCAGTAGCATTTACGCCTGGAAATTTAAGATGGGATTGTCCACATTTGCCAAAATAACGTTAGGAACTTGTGAGGCTTTATGGGATGAATTATCACGGATATAGTACTTAGCACCTCCAAATGCAACAGAATGGGATAAGATATCGGAAGCATAGAGTTGCAAATGGCAACTTCCTCACTGCATCGGCGCAATTGACGGCAAGCACATTAATATTGTCTGTCCACCTAGAGGTGGTTCCCAATATGTATTTTAATTATAAGGGACGCCATAGTCTTGTTCTGCTTGCTGCATGTGACGCGAACTATTGCTTCACGATAGTGGATATAGGTTCCTATGGAGGTCTCAGTGATGTTGGTATCTTCCAAGAAAGCACCATCGGGCAAAAGCTTCTGAAAGGGCAGCTCCCTATCCCAAATTCACGTGAATTGCTGAACTCCAGTATGAACTTTCCATTCTTTTTCGTGGGAGATGCTGCTTTTCCTCTAAAACGCAATCTAATGCGCCCTTATCCAGGTAAAAATCAATTAATAATTATCGATTGTGTACTTTGAATTTAACAGCATGTATTTGTTTTAGGTAAAAATCTGTCAAGTGAACACGAACACTACAACAAACGATTATCTCGAGCTCGGATGACGATAGAGAAGACATTTGGAATAATGGCATCCAGATGGCGAGCTATTCGAAATGACATCCACTGCATCCCCAAAAATGTGGACAAAATTGTAAAGGCTGTCTGCATCCTTCACAATTACCTAACCTTAAGCTCTTCACGATATTGTGAAGAAAGTTATGCGGATCGCATTGTTAATGGAGAAGTTGTACCCGGAGCATGGCGGAATGAAGCTCAAAGCATAATTAGCGCACGAGTTTCCACATGCAACAATGCTTCTCGGGAAGCATTTCGCCTTCGAGATACTCTGTGTACATATTTATTTCAAAACAAAATAAATTAAGATTTTTTTAGTGTTATTTATATATCTTTATTAAAATTAAATGTAAATTCTTAAAAAATTAATTGGCTTGATTATATTTCGACATCTCATGTTTTACTACATTCATAATTTTACACTACAGGTCCATTATTTGGAAAGGCGACAATTGCAGACTTTTTTATGGATTTCGCCAACGACTTGAAAAATATATCCATGCTGTCTTCTTCTTCTGCCTTTTCGTTGAACTTCTCAGCCATGCCATGGAGAAATTTTTGAAAATCCTGACTACTGTCAGAGTCTCTGGTCTTTTGCGAACGACTGTCTGCAATCGGTGTAGAAGCAACTGGCTCCGCACTCCTACTAGACTCAGGTTCTCCTAATTGGGTGAACTCTCTTAAAAAACTGGAATTTTCCATGGATTCCTCCGAAATCGGGATGAAAGAATTTTGTGGTGTCAGCTCTGCAGACATATCGTCGTCATCTTCGAATTGTTGATCATAATTACTGGGATGTCTTGAAAGAAATTTATTTACAAATTGATTCACATATATATTATGTTGAATGTTTACACTTACTCTCTTGGAGCTATCGAATCCCGTAGAAAATGCAGCATCTCGAAGTATTTCCACTGCTTCCTGTCAAGTGCGCCACTTCCAGAAGGTCCTTTATGCTTACGCAGCTCTCTCATGTACTGGTCCTGAATACATTTCCACCTATTTCTGCATTTCATTTCTAAAGTTTTCGGTTTATTAAAAATGCATCAAGAGAATTTATTGAAGGAAATACCATCTACTTTTAACTCCATGCTGAGTTCCTTCCACATTCGATCCTTCTTCTGCTGATTTCTGTACATGGGATGACGCTTGTCGTACAGCATAACTTTTTCCCTGATTTTTTCGATTAACTCCTCCTCAAAACCCATAATTTTTCGAACTAATTAAGTAAATTAATTTTATACAAGTTTTTAACAACCACTTTATTTATTATTACCTCTTAATTTTCTTTGCGTGGAAAAAAAACTAAATCCACATAACATGAATGTCAATTATTCACTGTCCGCACAGAAATGTAATTATGTTGGCGACTAATTTAGAGATATTGCCAAACTTTTTGTTGGCAACTTATCGCGTCGCCCTCATTGTGTTAAGTATATGGGACTTCCATATATTTGAACCTTTGACAGCAACCAATTTACGGCGACTTTGTTGTGTCGTCCTCACTGTGTTTTGGCCTTTATTCCTCTTTTTGAAAAGTAAACGTCTTTAATAGCTGGGCTGACTGAAAGATTCTCCAAGCCCTCTTAACCTCTTAAAGTTAATATTTCTCCACAAAAATTTAAGTAGAATACTAATGCTGCTAAAATATCTTACTTGCTAAATTTATGAGGGGTTAAAAGATCTCTTAAAGGTCTCTTATGTAGAATCGGGGGGAGTATTTATCTATTGTGTGCGTTATAATTGTTGGAAAAATCAATTTTTAACTTATCCGATCTAGATTCTTCTCCAAAATTATGTTCCTAACCTCTCACAATAAAAACTTCGTTTTACGCCTGAAAATTTATAGCCCGAATATATAAAATTCACGAATAGAGCTGTTCCTAGCCCAAGGCAAACGTCGGTAAATAATGTTAAATAAAATTTATTTTAATTAAGGAATTTTAAGAAATTTATGATAATAGAAAAGGAGTTGTCAAAATTCAATCGATGATTATCCAACGAAACCGAATTTTAACAAGATATTCAAATATATTAGATTAATGTTCACACAAAAAATATAATATTATTAACATAATTTAAACCGATTCCAAAAATGGTCAGTACCGATTGGGAGGTATTTTGGAAAAATATTGGAAACTTCCAAAATAGGGGGCGATTTCTGATAAAGCGGACTGCTTTGGTAGGTGAAGCGATCAGTTTTTGACAGAAATTCCGAGCGATAACTAGTGCCAGAAAAGTATCAAGTAAAGTTTTAACAAAATATTTAAAGTTGGAAAAAAAATCAAATTTAAACGAGGCGTTAAAGAAGTATTTAAAAAAAAAGAGGAGAAGAAAGGAGGAAAATTTCGCCGGCCTAAAACGAAGAATAAAAGAAAGCGGATTAATAGAAGGTAAATGGAGTATAAGAAAAGATAAATACTACCATGTGCTATTTTGAAAATTTACATATTTGATAAATTGTTTATATAATTTTTTGTAATTGTTGATATCATTAAATTAATGTGCGATCTTGAATGCTAGGTAAAATTTGCATTCATTGTTCTAAGTCTCAGTAGTTTTTTGTACGAGTTATAAGTGCATCTCATTAGATGTGACGAAAAGTGATAAAATTATAATTTATAAGAAAAGCCAGTATAAAGTTTGAGTTTTATAGCGGCTTTCATTTAATTTCATTTTCCACAACAAATTTATACAGAGTTCGTGGACTCGAACAAACCAACTGGCGCCCTCCACAGGTGATACATCTACATATTTAGTTTACCACCAAACCCTTTCTCCATAGCTAGTCGGCAGACCATTTTTATGCTCTGTAAATGGAGCATAACACATTTCTCTGGCGATAATATACAGTGTAGGACATAATTATAAGTTCACAAATAAACTCAAATAAAATTCACTTCTAATTCATTATATTTATTACAAATAGATGTTAAGAAAAACTTAATAATATATGTAATAAAATTAAAATTAAATTAAATTATTTCAACCGTAAACAAAATTTAAAAAATTAAAATTCTCTTTTTTTCTGTTAAATTAGGGGAGATAATTATAAGTTCACAAGGAATGGTGCACATATTTATTAATAAAATTATAAGGTTAATACTTCGTGTGGCTTTCTTTACATTTAATGACTTCAAATACATGTTTTGGCATGGAATTCACCAAGGTTTGTAATACTGTAACTGGTATTGCGTCCCACGTTCTTATTATTTGCTCCCTTAGCTATCCTGTGTTCGAAAATTGCCTTCCGTTTTCATATACCCTTCTCGATATTATTCCCCATAGATTCTATATGGGGTTCAAGTCAGGACTACAAGCTGGCTGGTTCAATATACTTTTCCGAATTCATTCTTGTAGATATTGTGGCCAGAGGAAGCTTGCCATGGTAACAGAAGGATCCCCAAACCATAACCGCACCGCCACTGAAAAGAACCTTTTTCCACTCATCTTTGTAAGACATGTAGGTTTCCGCAAACAGTAATCTTGCACTTTGATGTCGCTCCTTTAAATTGTGGTTTAGGCTTCCTTTGTGTCCATATTAAATTGTCGCCGGTACTCAGAATTCTTCTTACGTGTCGCACCGTTACAGGCAAGTCTAAATCTGCTCGAACTTGAGATGCATTCATACTTTTGTTTATGGCTTTCTGCCGGATTAACCGTTTTTGACGTTCATTTATGGTAGGTTTTCTACCTGTTCATCTGATAGTGTTGTACCTGTCTTTTAATTTTATGTAATTATTAATTACACGTACAGATCTATTAAGACGTCTTGCAATTTCCCGGTTGGAGAAACAGCGTTCTTTGTAGGCATCAATTTTTGCACTTTCCTCCATCGATAATACCACTCCTCGGGGCATTTTTCTATAGAAAACAGTAAATTTATTCCTCCAAATTTCACAAACACAAGTTTCTAATTTACTGAACTTATAAATTTGTCCGCTTGAAATGCATGAAATATACTGACTAAGTAAATTATAAGCAGAAGAAATCAAGCTTATGACATAACAGTATTTCTTGGAATTGTATTTTACAGTACGCACAAAATAAAAAAGTATTCAAACTTGCATCCACATTTTAAGTGCAATTTTGTGAATGAACTTATATTTATGTCCGCCACGTTTTTATCTAAACGCAGTTATCTGATATACAAAGTTTTATAAAAGTTGTATCTTACTTAAATTGTTATATATGTACACACATAGGTTTATTGCATTCAAATACAATTTTGCTTGTATTCGTATACTTCCCCAATGGCATTTAACCCTTTGCCTGTCCACATAGTAAATTTTTTTGTTCACCGTGTGTCCGCGGTAATAATTTTGTACAAATTACGTGCACCACATGTGATTCACAGAGCAATATTTAAACTATTTACTATTCAGACGTTCTGTGCATCACATATGGTTCACATGTTGTTATAATTTTGGAACAGCATTTATATCTGTTTTTACAGTTACTAAATATTGGTACATAAATTATTGACTTGAGTAATGTTTATTAATGTTTGGATTATCGTTGAGTGTACAATAAATGATTAAAGTTGTAGCACGACTTACATAAGAGTGATGAAACAAAAGCCAAACAAAACGAAAGAATCTTCCCACGCGAATTTTCATCCAATTCTCGATATTTCTCATGCTTCTATCTTCAACAAAAACAACTCAATTCAATTCGACTGATTTCTAATGACAATGCAACAACGCCTCAAGTTACAGCACCCGAAAACTATGGACTGCACATGCACGTGCATATGTACATGTATTTATTTATTCACTTGAAAATATCTTTGTACAATAAGACAGGGTTTTTTAGGAGTACAAGCTTAAAATACTAATAGTTCACTATATACTTATTACAAACAAAAGGTACAATTTATGATTCAATTAAGGAAACTAAGATTACATTATAATATTGAAACAAAATAATAAACATTTAAATATTATTAATTATAACAAAAAAATAAAAAGGAATACAAAGATGGATTAAGTACCAAAAAGAGAGAAAAGAAATAATTAAAGAGCAAAAAAAAAGACTATAAGAGAAGATATCTGGCTATGCATTCCGTTCAGCAACATCATGTTTCAGGGACTTAAATGATTAATTAATTTAGTAGCAAATTGTTTGATAGACCTAATGCGACGAAGACCACTAGGCAAGGAATTCCATAACTGAATAGCATGAATGTGGAAGAAGTGCTGACTAAAAGCAAGTGTGTGAGCAGGCGTACCCAAAGCAGTCGTTCGTAAGGATATGCAGAAACGCAACCTTTCTAACAAATATTCAGGCTTTTGTGTATAAATCAGTTTGTGCAGAAAAATTAAGATATTATAATTAATATATGTATGCAAGGAGCAGCCAACCAATGTATGTGCATAGGCCGATATGTGATCATATCTTTTTAATCTAAAAATATATCTTATCATGGAGTTGAAGGCTACATTTAGTTTGTTAAGCGTAGTAGAATCAAGTTGACAATACAGTGTAGCTCCATACGAGATAAGTGGAATTAAAAGAGCCTTTACAAGCCTGAATCGGGCATCAGTGGGAGTGTATGCACTTGATTGCCAAAGATTACGCAGTCCGCTATATATCCTTGATATAACTATATCAATGTTTATGGTTACTGGAGGAAAATAAGATGTATCAAGCTCGAACCTATATATAACGATACTCTGCAATTTAGCTGGATTTAATCTAAGACCATTAGATGCTGCCCATAGACTGATTTGAAGCAGATCATCATTAATACGTTCAACTGCATCTTCAATTAAACCAAGGCGTTCCGAAAGATACACCTGAACATCATCTGCATAAAGATGAATCTGGCAATTTGAAACTGCTGAGAAGATATCGTTAATAAATATCGCAAACAGAAGGGGACCCAATGTGGAGCCCTGTGGAACGCCACTGTGAACCCCAAGAAAATCCGACATTTTACCATTACATGAAACATACTGAGTACGATTGCTAATATAGCTTTTAATGAGATTTACAGCTGAGGAACTAAAATTAAAATAGAAACTCAGTTTTTGTAGTAAAAGTCGATGATTGAGTGTATCAAATGCCTTACTAAAATCAAGTAAAGTAAGTATGGTCAATTTATCTTGATCAATACAGCTACGAATGTCCTCGGATATTTTCAGTAAAGCTGTTGTACAACTATGATGCTTTCTAAAACCAGATTGCAAGGGCGAAAGGAGGCGATGAGCGGACAAAAATGAACTAATCTGCTCGGCTATGACTTTCTCCAGCACTTTTGATAAGTAGCATAGTATACTAATAGGTCTATATTCCGGCGACCCTGATACAGATTTTTTATGGATGGGTATAATTTTTGCTTTTTTCCAGTTGGTCGGAAAGGAGGAACTCATTAGACTCGAATTACAAATATAAGTGATCACTGACAAAATAAATCGCAGTAAAATTTTAATAAATTTAATTGGTAAATTATCAACACCAGCGGAAGTAGTCAGAATCGATCGAACATGCTTCTCAATCTCATAAGAATATACTCGAGAAAATGAAAAAGAGGGAAAGTTAAATGCCCTTTCGTCTTGAGTAATCTCGATTATAGGTGAAATATTATTGGAATATGAATTTGACAAAAAGAATCGATTTAGATTATTGGGATCAGCCTTACAGCAGCTATTCCTTGATTTACCAACTCCAATCTGCCTTAAGTTAGACCATAATTTTTTTGCAGGCTGCGAACAATCAAATTTGGATCTAAAATATCTCCGCTTAGCAGAGCGAATAGAAGAGGTAGTTAAATTGCGAAGTTTGGTATACTGCACCCAATACATGTTGATCTGGAATCGTTTCCATCTTCTATAGGCAATATCACGTTGTTTTATTAAATTCATTATATAAGTATCAAACCACGGACAGCTTTCATTTTTATGTTTTTTCACTTTCATCGGCACATACTTATCAAAGAGATATGTGAGATAGTTTTCAACATAACCAACCTGCACATTAACATCACTTATGGAATAAATAATCTCCCAAGGTATAGTGAAGCATTCGTCAAAAAGTGCATCGTAATTAATATTATTGTAATCACGATAGTTAAAATAACGATCATAATTAGCTGGTGGACTAAAAAGATATGTCAAAAAAAAGCATGTCATGATCGGATAGGCCAGGTGATGATAGCTGATGATGGAAAAGTACATCTTCTTTGCAATTAACGATAATTAAGTCTAGTAAAGATGCTGATGATGGGGCAAATCGAGTCGGCTGACTATTGACCACATGACGATCGATAGATGATAAGAAATCTAGAAAAACTCGAGCAGAGCGACTCGACTCAAACGGATTTATATTGAAATCACCTCCCATAATAAGATGTTCATATTGAGCACTTAAGTCAATTAAAAGATCCTGTAGAGCCTGAATATCGGTCACATTCGGCGGTTTATAGACGACACTAATTATAAACTTATTGTTATTACTCACGAGCTCTAAAAACAAATACTGTAGATCTTCTCCTTCTGATTGACACACAAATTTAGCAACCAAATAATTTTTAATATATACTGCAACTCCACCTCCACGACGACAACCACGGTCACACCTAAACAGCCTAAACCCGGACATATTCACAAATTCATTTCTAATATGAGGTTTTAACCATGTTTCGGACACCATTATGATGTCAATAGACGTGCCTTGGAAAATATGTCTGAATTCGTCAATTTTAGGTAACAAACTACGAATGTTAATATGACATATTTTAAGTCCATTTTTATGTTTGCAGATGATATCTATTAATATTTTTGTCGCACTTCCTCCATCCCAAGCCCCAGGTCCATCTTCCATGACCAGTAGTCGTGTCACACAAGACCGTCAACTCTAAAGAACACCAACTTACATGAATACTGAACAGAAGCCATACCCAGATATTACAAATAAATGCACAAGGCTGGAAAGTGAAATTAGAATAAATTGATTGTGAATTTATAAAAAATTTAAAGATTAAATAAAAAAATAAAGGATTTAAAAAAATTGAATTAAAAAAATAAAACAAACTAAAGAAAATTCATTATTAAATAATAAAATTACGGCTATCATAATTAGTTATGCGCTTACGATTCTGGAGTGCTACCACAAATCTTCTCCAATTGATCACTTGACCTCAGAATTACGGGATTGACATCTGGCTTTGACTTAACATGAACTCGACCATCCACAGTAAACACAGAAATTATTTTTTTATCATGTTTCAGCTTGAGTGCACGGCGGTATAGATCGTAGTTCGATTTAGTTAAATTCTCATTAAGAAATATTCGAGCTTGTGACGTGATACCAACGCATTGAAGAGTTAGGTGTTTTTTTTCTAGAAGTGTATTAGCCAATGCTTTAAATAATTTGCGCTTATCATGCAAATTAGATAAAAGTATAATGGTCGAAGATTGTACTGAATCCGCAAACTTAGGCTTTACTCGAAAAATATTTTTAGCTGATACACCCTCACATTTCAAAGCTAAACACAAATTAGAGAATATTTGATGAAGGTCCTCATTATCAGTTTTGGGTACTCCAGACAAGATCACATCACATGCCGTTCAATATCATCGACTTTGCATGGTAACTGAGCAACCGTATCACCAAGCACAGTTAAGTTCTCCTCAATGTTAACCATTCTGCCTTCCACTTTTTCTACCATACAATTTTGAAATTCAATGAAGTCTTTTTTAATTCCTGATTTAAAGGTATCAAATTTTTTATTAATTTCCTTCATTTCACCAGTTAGACTTGAAAGTTTAGATTTAATCTTATTTAAAACTGCATTTAGCTGAGTTCCCATATCAACTTCTATATATTGCGCTTTACTTCGAGTACTAGTGGAAGTCATCCGTTGCAAAAGAATTAACAGAGAACAAAACTTTGAAAAAAAAAAAGAAATTAATTCTTCACTATTTCAACCGCGTGCTCCAATTAAAAACAAACATAGAATCAAACAAGAGGAATAATTTGTAGAGCGATCCACAAGCACGTCTACTCACTGATAGTCATATTCGCATATGTCCATATACATATATATTACATTATATAGTTACATTGTAGCAATAATTTTACGGCTTTTTCATCAAATCTTCACAAGCTTGGACATCAGGACTTCGTTATATAAGCGGGAGGATTTCGACGATTTTCATCCTTGCGATTCAAATATTTGAAGAGACTCGACATAGAAATAAAATGTAATATCTTTTGTTAATTATTTGTAAAAATACATAATTTGGAAAAACTTTAATAAATTGTATTTCTAACTACAAAGTATTATTTAATTTTTTCAGTAATTTTGAGTGAAGTATGGATCCATTATCATTTTTCGGCCGGAAAAGAAGAAATGATAATTCACATTTTGAAAATCAAATTGACACAAGTGATGACAGTTCAGATGAACAGGACTTTTCATCAGGTAGTGATGACAACTACATTTTAGATTTACATGTGAGTGGTTCATCCGATAGGGAATTTGATGACGGAAACAACTCGTTGGAAGAATTGCCGCAACTTGCCATTACATCAAGATCGTCTGTTCAGCATTCTTTAGATTTGCAGCAGTGGAATAATGATTTTGAAGAAGCACAAAAAATTCCGTTTATTGGGAAACATGCTGTAAATAAGCTTATCGTAATTGATGATGGAGTGCCTATGCCAATTAATATATTTGAACAATTTTTTGACGACGAAATTTTTGAACTGATGGTTTTAGAAACG
Organism: Dioctria rufipes; assembly: GCA_963924295.1. NCBI lineage: Eukaryota > Metazoa > Arthropoda > Insecta > Diptera > Asilidae > Dioctria > Dioctria rufipes. The sequence goes on along the minus strand of CAWUPM010001012.1, from coordinate 120,298 downwards.
AACAAATATGCGGAACAATTTATAGAATCCCATCAGATTCGTCGTAACTCTCGAATGAAAAGATGGTCAAATATCACAAATACCGAAATGAAGAAATTTATAGGTATTATAATTATTACTGGTATTATAAAATATCCTAAGATTGAAGACTATTGGAACAAAGATAAGTTATTTTATCATCCGCTGTTTCATAATATTGGAATGAGCTACAATAGTTTTTCTTTGATTTTAAAGAACTGGCATGTTGCTGATAATAAAGAAGCTGCTCCAGGAGACAGATTACATAAAATTTCCAATTTTGTACGTATTTTTAAATTAAAAATTCAGGAAATATATACCCCAGGTGAAGAAATTTCGGTGGATGAAACTATGATCTCGCACAGAGGAAGACTTTTGTTCAAACAATATAATCCAGGAAAAAGCCATAGATATGGTATAAAATTATTTAAGTTGTGTGAAAAAATGGTTATGTTTGGAATTTCTCCGTATACTGCCGGAAAGGCATATCTGAAAAATTATCTGGACTAGATCATGCTGGTTCAGTTGTTGCTTAATTAGCTGAAGATCTCTTGAATGATGGAAGATTATTGGTTGCAGATAACTGGTATAGTAGAATTCTACTAGCTATGTTTTTGAAAAAACAAAAAAATACCGAATACTGTGGAACATTACGATCAAACATGGTAGGGTTGCCGAACCTAAAATCTATCTAACTGAAGAAAAACGAAATCGCAGGTGCAGTAAATTCAACTGGAATTAGAGTGATCAAATATCAGGATAAGAAAGAAATAAGACTGATTTCAACTTTTCGTGGTCGCAATATGCAAGAAACCGGTAGAAAAACCGCGAAGGAGAAATAATCAAAAAACCCGTCATAATACTAGACTATAACTGATTGTGAGTCAAAGGTGGAATTGACCTCTCTGATCAAATGATATCTTACTACAAAAGTGTGAAATGGTATCGAAAAGTATTGTTTGAATGTATTAGTATTGCAATTTTAAATAGTTGGGTTTTGCATAACAAATTTTATTCAAACAAGAAAATGAAGTTAGAGCACTTTACAAAGTCACTTGCAAAGTCTTTGCTTGGCATTACCGAAGAGCTTACAACCACAAAAAAGTTAAAAAAAAAACATCTCACGAGCTCAGCGAAATATCTAGAAAGGATGATGGGAAAATTGTGCATAAAAGATGTGTTGGCTGTTACAAAAAAATGGCTGAAAGTCACAAGAAAAATACTGTTATCTCAAAGGCAAAGAAAGTTTCAACACAACGTAATGAGTGCCAAAAACCATACTGTTTACCGTGTTTTAATGAAATGCATTAAAAGTTGCTTTATTTTTTTGTTTCCTATTAAGTTTTATTTTATAACAATATAACATAGAATAAAGGGTTTTCCAATAAGAGGTGTTATTTTCATATTCAAAGAAAAATCCCATCTTTTGAGATAAATGATCGGATCCTTATATCATTAAAAACAGGAAAGTATGCCGTTAATAACGGAAAATAACATCAGCCAAATGACCACCACGACCACGCCTTTTCATCAAATTTTCCATAACCAAATCGCAAAGTGGCTGCCATATGTCCTCGATAGCCTCACGAATTCCATCTTTGAGGTCTTGAATCGACGCTGGGCTGTTGGCGTAGACCTTCTCTTTCACGTGGCCCCAAAGGAAGAAGTCGCAAGGTGTTAAGTCACAAGATCTCGGTGGCCAATTGTGATCACCTCCTCGAAAGATAACACGGTCCGGAAACTTTTCCCGTAAAAGATCAATGGTTTCGTTGCTTGTATGGCACGTAGCACCGTCTTGTTGAAAGTAAACGTTGTCCAGATCAATACCATCCAATTCCGGCTATAAAAAATCATTAATCATCTGTCGATAGCGCAATCTATTCACCGTAACTGTTGCTCCAGCCTCATTTTCGAAAAAGTAGGGTCCAATGACCCCGCGGGACCATAAACCGTACCAAACAGTCACACGTTGAGGATAGAGAGGCTTTTCAACAATAACTCTTGGGTTTTCCGAGCCCCAGATGCGACAATTTTGATTGTTGACGAAGCCATCGAGGTGGAAATGGGCCTCATCACTGAAGATGAGTTTTCGATGGAATTCCGGATCATTTTCATGCATTTCAAGGACCCAATCAGCAAAGACTCGACGTTGTTGATGATCGCCCATCTTGAGTTCTTGTGTTAACTGAACTTTATGAACCTTAAGACCCAAATCTTTATGCAAAATACGGTGTAATGACGTTTGTGGAATGCCTAATTCCAAAGAACGACGAGGAATGGACAAACCTGGGTTTTCTTCAACACTTTCGGCTCTAGCAGCAATATTCTCGGCTGTTCTTGAGCGACGTGCAGGGGTTTTATTCTTCACATAACTAACTTGTCCCGACAGCTCGAATTTTTCTACCAATTTCTGTATTGCGGTCCGACAAGGTGCTTCACGACAACCCAAAAATGTTCGAGTTTTACGAACCGTCTCTGCCACATTTTCACCATTTTTATAGTGAATTTTAATAATTTCAATGCATTGTTGAATCATGTATCGTTCCATTTTTATTAATGGCGTAGTTTCTACTTGTAAAATGTCAAAAAATAACAGCTCCAAAAGTAACATCTACCAAAATAGCGGGCTAATTAAAATAACACCTCTTATTGGAAAGCCCTTTACTTTCCGCTGTATGATAATTCTGCTTGCATGATATGCGTGCTTTTAACATGTCATCGTGTTATGTTACAATGCATGTAATTATCTTTTGTTTTTTTAGTCGCTTTACTGAGTTTATCTTGTGATGCATTTATTTGATGTATCTTATTACAGATGCATTACACCTCTTTTATCGGAGATAAAACTTCCTCCACATCAGTACAATTTACCGGCGTAATTAAACTACAGTTTGGTTTTGTCAAATTTTTGATTGGTTGATTACGAGAACCGCACTAGTGCTCCAATTTTTTCACGAGTGAGAGACCTACTTTTACAAAGTGTTTGTTCATGTAATTCCAAATTTGCTGTTTGTCTCTAATGTCATTATCCTCAATTTTTAGTTCAACGATACAACGATAGAACCGGTTCTATCCTTCGAATTAACATTTCTTATAGTTTCGTTTATTGTTTTCAATATCTTTTTTTGAGTCGCCTCTTGCTTTTTGGATTCTTTGTTGTACAAAGCCCAATTTTGTTTTTCTTATATTCCAAGTGATGACGTTCTTAATTCTCTTGTAGTTTTGTGTTAACTGTGGATTAATTGACCACACTTTTATTTTCTTATATAATTTATTACGTTGTTTTATTTTGCTTAACACATCTAAAGTCATCCAGCTATTTTCATGAGTTCTGATCATTTTAGCTTCAGTTGGTTCCTGTTTCGCTTGTTGAATTATGTCAATAAGTTTATCAAAGTTTAAATTATCGCAATTATCAATCGCAGATCTGATCTTAGCTCTTAATATTTCAGCACTCATTCTCTCCACTTTTCTTTTGGACATTTTTGCTCTCCTCGTTAAAACCTTTCTAAGCGTAGTTATTATAATGCGATGGTCCAGGTGGGGCCAATATTTAAGTTCCAATGTATAGTGATATATTTCAACATTGAGATTAGTTACCAAATGGTTAATTAAAGTACAGCTGTGTTCCGTAATTCTTGTAGCGAATTTCGTATCAATTTTGTACAACACTGTTACGTTATTAGTTGATATTAACTCCAAGTATTTTCTAGAATCCTTCTTATCTGTAAGCAGTTTTATTTTAGTATCCGACATTATCAAACGTGAGATCCATCTCGTTCGTGAGGGAGGAAGCCGGTATAAAGGACAACTCAGTTTTTTGGTCTTTCAAATATTTTTTTTTTTTATTTTTTTATTCAATTTAATTTGCTTAACCTAATATCACAAATTCAATAAAATTCAGAAACAAATAAACCTACAAACTACTGTATAATTCAAAATTTCAAGCAGATAAAAAATAAAAATATAAAAAAATAAAAACAACTTAAATATTCAAATGCAATAAAAATTAAAGCATTCAGTCCGCCACCCTTGTGTTATTTGTTCTGAAAGAAGAAAAAGAAGAAGAAAATTAAGCAAAGTCAACAAAATAATTGACAAAATGCCTTTGTTGGTGCGTGAGGTAGTAAAATGCTTCTTTAGAAAAAATAGGACACTCATATTATCTCTGACCAGAATTATCTTCTGTATGATAGGAAGCTCAGGTTATCCCTTACCAGAATTATCTTCTGTGTGATATGATAGGAAACTCAGGTTATCCCTGACCAGAATTATCTTCGGTGGAAAAGATTGGAAGCACGATTCTTTATAACTCAGATCAGCTCTGATACAGATCAACTCTGCCCAAAGAATGGTGACATCTACTGAATTTCGTCGGCTTTATATAGCCGCTGTAACCACTTATGTCTGTTTCGTCTCATGGTGTTGCTCTAGCGACGTATACTAGAATTTTATTTGAGACGAAAACAGCTGGCTGACGTAATGTCACTGGTTGTCATCACAAATTAATTAGTATATATACGGAGGTAAGTATATATTTTATGGAATTGTGTTGTGTTATTAATGATTTTTTTATACATATTTCTTAGATAAATGGTAGAGGAGGAACAGCAGCTTTTTATTCAGTGAATAATCATCCCAGATGGGTATTTCAAATAAGAGCTGATGTGCTGGAGGATTTGATTAGATAAATATTCTTTTTATATAAATTAGATGTGAAAGATACTTTGTGTCTTCTTTTTTCTTTTTTTTTTTTTAGGTAGATTAAGAATCGAGGGAGTTTAGTTCAGCTTGCTGCCTCAAGAAGTTATTTGTAGGATATTCATCGTGGGATTTTCAATTTATGATAGTATGTGAGGACAGTTTCTATATTTAGATAATATAAAATCTAGTGCTTCTAGAAACAGTTCACCGTTAGGATTAGGTGGCTTATAATATGTGACAATCGTTAACTTCAGAACTAAGTCCTCTAGCTTAATAGATATCATATTGAACTGTTCGTAGTTTACTTCCATATGGTGTTCCGTTACAAATTTTATACAATATCTTATATATATCACTGTTGCTCTTCCTCTAGTAGTAACATGAAAATCGGGGTAAATCCTTATAGAAATGATTTTCATCTTGCCTAATCCAGGTTTCCACTAGTATCACAATATGAACGTGTCTTACCTCTTGTTTCTTGCTTCGTATTTTGACGTATGTATATTATCCATGTTTCTTGAATTTCTCTATCTTGATCTTTTTTCCATATTTAGGGTGTTTTTTCTGTTGTATCTAGCGTCTCTATGTAGTAGTCAATTCTTTCTTTGAGTCCGCTAATCAAATCCAAGTAATTACCGCAGTTATGGCTGAGTGCGTAGTGATTTATCTCCTTGTATTGTTTCCATATAATGCAATTTATACACCTGAGTGTGCTAGCGAAACACATCTGCGAATGGTGTCCGCCTGCGCATTTTACAGAACAGGTCTTTTTCGTACAGTTATTTGCTATATGGCCATATATCTGACAGTTAAAGCATCCTATAACTTTTATTCATTCTTTTATATAATGTGCCATACCCCAAGTCGATGTATCGATTCACAAGGTTATTAAGAGTTTTTCCTGGAACTTCAACAATAAGTGTCCACCTTATTTCCCGATATTTTTTTCAGATATTCTCTTGTGTGGACAATTCTAAGTTCATCATCATCATTGATGAAGTGGTTTAATCCAATTGGGCTATCTTTCAACTCCTCTTCTTTATAATCCTTATCCAGATTTGAAATGCCTAATATTGCGTGCCTTTCCTTTCGTTTTCTTTTCATAGAGCCCTTTTTTTATTCTTTTTTCCGCCTCACGTACGATTTTTGCCCGTATCTCTGGGCTCGTCGTTTTTACGAGTATACTCCTATTGCTAAAATTTGTAAGTTCTTGATTGGTGATTTTATTTTTATTATGTCAATCGCTTCGTTTACTTGTCGTCATGACCAGGTTGCGTCTTTGGCTTAATAATTATGTTGTAGGAGAAGCCCGCTTGTTTTCTTAAGGACGGGTCAGACTTACTATTTATTAACGGTGGATCAAATTTAACTATTTGAGCAAAGGATCTTGACTGCAATTCATTACCCTATTTTAGATCTTCAAATACCCTATTTTCATTTTCACAGCCTTTAGACCGCTGACAATTAATTTAATATTTTTTCCTTGCTCTAAAATTTTCGTTTTGCTCTCTTTACTTCTCTCAAAACATCCTCCATTTTTTCAGAGACTGTCTATCTGTAGTCTAAGCACGAATCGCACATAAACAGAATATTCTTTTTCGTTTGGATCATTTTAGCATCGGGTTCCGACAAGGTCACGCATTTCAAGACAAATATGCTTCCACAAACTCCCTTGCATTTAATTACTTGGCTATTTCTTAAAGACTGTTAACAGCCAGAACAGTCTGTAGCCATTTAAAAAATCCAGAACTGTCACTCAATTTGTGTTTTTTTCACAATTAATTTCTTGAATTCTTTTAAATTTTTTTTATAATTATTCGTTCACAAAACAAAATACACATAAAAAACTCAACTTTAATATAAGGTATGGTCATTTGTAGTAAGTATTTCTGTTCCAGGAAACCTAGACGTTTTGTTAATGCAATCCAAAGTTACAGAAGTTGACTTGAATTGACTTAAACAAATTGTGAAATTGAGTGAAATTTTGTGCTTTACGTGAAAGCTCTGGAAGATAATTTAAAGCAATGAGACGCAAGCTGGAGGAGCTTTGAGAACAGGATTTAAAAGTGGAATTGCGCAAACGGCAGGCACAAAGAATGCTTTAGTCGAGCGACTTAGACAAGCTTTGGAAATAGAATGGATGGTTCCTGACACATTTACTTTCGAAGACAATTCGCAAGAGCCTGATGCTAAAGAAAAGTCGGAGATGAAAATGGGACAACTATTGGGTGCTTTAATGAGTAAATTGGAGCTTTCAGCCCCACAGATGAGGAATAAAAGCAATCTCTCCTGGAGGAACAAAAGCATACTTTTGAGGAACAAAAGAATTATCTAGAAACCTGTTTGGACGATCAAAAGATTACTCTTGAAGAACAAAACAATTATCTAGAAGCCCGTTTGGACAATCAAACGAATGCTCTTGAAGAACAAAAGAATTCTATGGAATCCCGTTTAGATGAGTAGAAGAAAGCTAATGAGGATCAAAATAATTCTCTGCAAGCATGTTTAGAAGAACAAAAGAATTCCCTGGAAGCCCGTTGGGATGAACAAACGAATTCTTTGCAGAATTGTCTAGAAACCCTTTGGAGCAACAGAAGAATTTTCTTAAAAATTAATTAGACGAACAAAATGTGAAAATTGAAGGAATCCAGCAGGAAGTGCTGGAAGTTCAACAACACCGACACTTGTTGTGCAACAAAATGTTACTGAAAAGCTTGACAACTTTAAAGCAAGTTTGGAGAGCACAACCTCGGCACGAAAGAACTAAAATATCAGGTGCACACAGAATGAAGCCTCCAGTATTTGATGGTTGAAATTCGTGGCATATTTTCAAGATAATATTTGAGGCAGTTCCCAAGTAAATGGATGGAATGATGCAGACAAAGTTACAGTTCCGGTTTTAGCACTTCGAGGTCCCGCGTCCGAGATATTATAAATTATATTGATTAAAAATCAACGTGATTACACTTCATTAGTACAGGCGATAGAATTACGTTATGAAGACGAACACATGCAGCAAGTATATCGCTTGCAGTTACGCAATAGAATTTCGAAGCAAGGCGAATCACTACAAAAACTGCCGGCTGATGTGGAAAGATTAGCTTATCTTTCATACTCTAGCGTCAATGCAGAATTCCTTGCTGAAGTGGCAACGGAAGCATTTGTGAACGCTACTACAGATCAAAATTTACAACAAGTACTGAGGCTAGCAGGAAAGAAATCAACAGCAAAAGAGTGAGAGAAATTTCGATGGAGGAATGTACTTGCAACAGAATACAGTCATAAGAGAGCACTCCTTCACGTGGTATTCTTCTATGCCGGAATTGTAATAGACCTCGAAAGGTGCTGCAGAAAACGCAGACGAATGGAATCACAAGAAGAGGAGAACAGAAAAGTATGCCAAAGCTGTGGAACCAGCGAGCAACCTATTCGTGGAGAGACTAGAAATGAAGCAGCGAGTAGTCTCATCAGCTCTCCTGTTGAGCAGTCGGAAAACATGTAAAAACCAACTTTGGGGGCAGAAGTTGGTTGGTAGAGTCGGTAATCCCGAAGTCATCATTCAAGTAGCCCAGTTGGAGAGAAATAATAATAGTTTTGTTATATATGGAAGTGCCGGAAAAAATGATTGCACTATCACTATCGACACTGGGGCTTCGCGATCAATTATTAGAGAAGATCTCGTCAAAAACAAGTGGCTTCACAACACCACCAAATATTTACTAAGAACAGCAACTGGAGCAGCAGCACAACTTTTCGGAGAAATAGCTCTGGATGCTTTCTGGGAGTAGATTTCTTTACTATATATAAAATAAATCTGGATGTCGGAGAACGGATCCTCAAATATGGCAACATAGAAATTCCTATGAGGCTACGAGAACAACCAGCTTATCCTTCGAAAATGAGGACGATGGTCTGTGAAAATAAAGGGCTTTCCAATAAGAGGTGTTATATTCAAAGAAAAATGCCATTTTTTGAGATAAATGATCGGATCTTTATTTCATTATAAAGACGAAGGTATGCCGTTAATAATTAAAAATAACATAAGCCAAATGACCACCACGGCCACGTCTACAGGACCATATCCTTTTCATGAAATTTTCCATAACCAAATCGCAAAGTGGCTGCCCTATGTCCTCGATAGCCTCACGAATTCCATGGTTGAGTTCTTGAATCGACGCTGGGCTGCTGGCGTAGACCTTCTCTTTCACGTGGCCCCAAAGGAAGAAGTCGCAAGGTGTTAAGTCACAAGATCTCGGTGGCCAATTGTGATCACCTCTTCGAGAGATAACATGGTCCGGAAACTTTTCCCGTAAAAGATCAATGATTTCGTTGCTTGTTTGGCAGGTAGCGCCGTCTTGTTGAAAGTAAACGTTGTCCAGATCAATACCATCCAATTCCGGCCATAAAAAATTATTAATCATCTGTCGATAGCGCAATCCATTCACCGTAACTGTTGCTCCAGCCTCATTTTGAAAAAATAAGGTCCAATGACCCCGCGGGACCATAAACCGCACCAAAAAGTCACACGTTGAGGATAGAGAGGCTTTTCAACAATAACTCTTGGGTTTTCCGAGCCCCAGATGCGACAATTTTGATTGTTGACGAAGCCATCGAGGTGGAAATGGGCCTCATCACTGAAGATGAGTTTTCGATGGAATTCCGGATCATTTCCATGCATTTCAAGGACCCAATCAGCAAAGACTCGACGTTGTTGATGATCGGCCGGCTTGAGTTCTTGTGTTAACTGAACTTTATAAGCCTTAAGACCCAAATCTTTATGCAAAATACGGTGTAATGACGTTTGTGGAATGCCTAATTCCAAAGAACGACTAGGAATGGATAAACCTGGGTTTTCTTAAACACTTTCGGCTACAGCAGCAATATTCTCGGCTGTTCTTGAGCGACGTGCACGGGGTTTATTCTTCACATCACTAACTTGTCCCGACAGCTCGAATTTTTCTACCAATTTCTGTATTGCGGTCCGACAAGGTGCTTCACGACGACTCAAAAATGTTCGAGTTTTACGAACCGTCTCTGCCACATTTTTATAGTGAATTTTAATAATTTCAATGCATTGTGTATCGTTCCATTTTTATTGATGGCGTAGTTTCTTCTTGTCAAATGTCACAAAATGACAGCTCCAAAAGTGACATCAACCGAAATAGCGGGCTAATCAAAATAACACCTCTTATTGGAAAACCCTTTATTACTCCCTCTGCATGCTCTGCGACGCTAGTATGGACAAGGCCTACTGACGACATAGGGACCTGCCGACTCTATGTGGTGGAGCCTAACCCTACAAAACTGACATCGAACATCATCGGTGGTTAGACTTTAGTGAAGGCAGAAGGCGCAACCTTAATTCCAGTCAGAGTTCTCAACACATCAGAAAGTGAGGTACAACTAAAAGAAGATGCTATAATTTGAAATTATGAACCCATTTATCAGATTGTTAATTTGGATAATGGCAGTAACATTAAGAAGGCAATACCTATACCAGCTACTACTCAACAGGTTCAGAAACTTCTTTCATCTAGTGCGTTAAGTGAACAGCAATACAACGATGCCAAAGAGGTAATCGATGAATTTTCGGAATTATTTGTAATGGATAATGATATTTTCGGGAAAACAAATCTTTTCCAGCATCGCATACAGCATCGATACAGGAGACTCTAGGCCCATTCGGCAGACACCACGAAGACTAGCCAAATAACCAGAATAGAGGAATCTAACAGCCCTTTGAAATCGCCAGTTGTTTTGATTAGGAGCAAGAATGGTAGCATCCGATTCTGTGTAGACTACCGCCAACTAAATAAAGTAAGAAGAATGGATAGCTATCCGTTACCAAGGATTGATGACACATTAGAAACCCTTTCTGGAGCGCAATGGTATTCCACACTGAAATTGAAGAGTGGTTATTGGCAAGTGGAAATACATGTAATGCTCCAGCCACATTCGAATGACTCATGGAATGTGTTTTACGAGGATTAACCTGGAAAACATGTCTGTCTACTTAGATAACATAATAGTAATCAGAATAACATTCGGGGAACATAAAAATAACTTACGGGACGTACTTCAAAGACTGAGAGATGCGAAACTGAAACTCAGTACGGATAAATGCGCTCTATTAAAAAATGAAGTAAAATATTTGGGGCACATAGTTTCATCACAAGGAGTAAGAACTGATCCAGAGGAGATGGCAGCTGTTAATAATTAGCCAATTCCAAAGGACGAACATCAATTAAGGAGTTTTCTTGGTCTAGCTACCTACTAGAGGCGATTCGTAAAAGGTTTTGCAAATACATCAACTTACATCAACTTACAGAAAAAGGAAACCCGTTCATATGGTCGGATAAGTGTAACGGGAGTTTCGAGAATTAGAAGCAACAGCTCTGTGAAACTCCAGTACTTCACTATCCAAAGTTGGGAAAAACTTGTATAGTGGACACGGATGCCAGCAATGTAGGTATCAGGGCTGTGTTTTCACAGGAGGAGGATAGTCAAGAGGTGCCAGTAGCGTATTATAGCAAAGCAGTTTCAAAATCAGAGAGAAATTATTGCGCTACAAGAAGAGAACTACTTACTATTGTAAGTTCGACAAAACATTTCCATACATATCTCTACGGGCAGAAATTTAGCCTCCGCACTGACTGTGCAACACTCAAATTGCTTTTGCAGTTTTAGCGCCCTGAGAGGCAAGTGGCCAGATGGATAGAGCGACTCCATGCTTATGACTTTGAAATCCAACACCAAAGAGGACGTATCCATGGAAATGCAGACGCTCTTTCACGATGTCCATGCAAACTTGAATACAAACATTGCGTTCGGGTGGAAGAAAAGAAACAAAGGCAACTATATAGCTGATAACGGTGGAACCATCGACGGGCTTTGACAACTATAGCTTGCGAACAGTGAGAAGTGCCAGACATATCACTCATTCTTGCGTAGAAAGAAGACATGGAAAGACCACAATGGAAAGATATCTCACAATGGAATTCTCTTCACGTTGAATGTGGTATATTAAAACGAAAGTGGGAAAAACTAACGGTGAGTCATTCCGAATGCAGATAGTTGTGCCTTTCTCGCATAAATATAATGTAAATGTCCCATATGAAAGTATAGCCGTAGACATCGCTGGACCTTTTCCAGAAACAGATAACGGTAACTGTTGTATATAGTTGCCATTGACTATTTCAGTAATTGGCCTCAAGCTTATGCAATCCCTAAGCAAGAGTCAACCACAGTTGCGGAACAAGTAATAATGAATTGGATCAGTAGATTTGGTATACATCAGGAACTTCATTCGGAGATGTGTAAAATGCTAGGAATTAGAAAAACTAGAACAACTGTTCTGCGTCCACAATCTGGTCGAGCATCTAAAGAAAGTAGTCGACTATCATCAACGCGATTGGGATCGACATATTCCCGTGTTCCTAATGGCTTAACGATCAGCTGTTCACAAGACGTCCGGACAAACTCCAGCTAAGGTTGTTTTCGGAAGGGAGATGCGTTTACCAAGCGACCTCAAGTTTGGTACACCCAGAGGCGAACAAAAGTTACCAGACGACTATGTATCGGAGCTTAGACATCGATTACCTGGTGTGCACGAGGAAAGGAGAGCAAAATTAGCAGTAAGTAACGATCGGATGCAGACCCGCTATGACTTACGAGCTAATTAAGCAGGATTTAATGAAGGTGACCTTGTTTGGCTGTACAACCAAAAACGACACAAAGGACGTTCTCCAAAATTACAACAACAGTGGGAAGGACCGTATTCAGTGCTAACTAGAATTAATGACATAATATACAGTATTCAGCGTGGTACAAAAGGCAAATGAAAAATCGTTTATCTGGATGTAAGCATCAAGACCGTGGACCACCTGTTGTTCGAGTCGAACAATTTTAAGAAGGGGGCAGCGCTAATAGCAACAAAGTGACAAGCGATATCTGTTGGAAGTGGAAACAACTGTAGGTTAGTGACATCTTAGTAAACTTTGGGTTCGGAGAACGGAATATTCTGGAAGGTTGTAGTATAAATACAGCGCTTCTCACATCCAGGAGCCGAGTCTTATTTCAGACAGTAAAGTATACCGGAAGGTATCTTGATCTGAATCACCCTGTATATGCATATACATGTGGGATGAAATTTAGGGATATTTAAGAAACTGTAACTTAATTGAATGCACTTTATTCTCTTTATTACAATTGCAGTCCTCAACTTGCTTTTAATAGCCTTAATTGGCCTGATGTTCGACGATTCCATCTGAAAAATAATGCAGCTCGTTCTACTTCTTGCGGCGGTTCCCCTCGAAGAAAAAACCAAAAACGTCTTGTCATCACCTCCTCTGTCATTCTCTCTCCCTTCTTTTCGCTCTTCACCTTTTGGGGTACGTTCCGCACAACTGCGGTGCGTTCGATCGCTGCTAACTTTATTGTAGGGTTATTTGGATCCAACAACCCGGCCATACTAAATGATCAGCCACCTGAATGAATGGAAGGAATTATATTAAATACTAATCACATAACTTATTGGCTAGCATTATCGGCGTTCGACGTCATCTTTAGGTCATTTTGAAATAGTCTTCGTTTTGATTCATGTTCTGCCCGTAGTTAGAGCGAACACGCAAATAATGAAGAAATATGATGAAAGTTATAACCCTGGTTCAAAGTCAGTGATTTCGTAGCTTAATTTTTTCGTTCACCAAGCTTACTACACTGTAACTCGCACTCCAACTAGATTTTTTAAAATTCAATAAATGCTATAATTTGTAATTAATACATAATATATATGCCTGGTAATATTATTTCAAAACCACAATTATAATTTAAATTTATCTGTAAAGTTAAATTTAATATTGAATAAATGTGAAAGAATAAGTAAGATTAAATTAAATTTATGTTTAGAAAATTTTATTGTATCTGACAATGTACTCACCAGCTCAGTATTAGGCACTCGATCAAATTGGTTTCCTAATTTATTGAGGTTCGGAATTGGATTATTCTTTATTCTAGTGGATATACAAAATAAAGTGAGGTTATTAATTCTTACTACAGTCGATACCCACAGAAAGAATCTTTATTTGGTCGAGACCCGTAATAAAGTGGTTTATATTAGTAAATTTCTTATTCGGTCGATACCCGCAATAAGAATCTTTATTCGGTCGAGACCCGTAATAAAGTGATTTATGTTAGTAAATTTCTTATTCGGTCGATACCCGCAATAAGAATCTTTATTCGGTCGAGACCCGTAATAAAGTGATTTATGTTAGTAAATTTCTTATTCGGTCGATACCCGCAATAAGAATCTTTATTCGGTCGAGACCCGTAATAAAGTGATTTATGTTAGTAAATTTCTTATTCGGTCGATACCCGCAATAAGAATCTTTATTCGGTCGAGACCCGTAATAAAGTGATTTATGTTAGTAAATTTCTTATTCGGTCGATACCCGCAATAAGAATCTTTATTCGGTCGAGACCCGTAATAAAGTGATTTATGTTAGTAAATTTCTTATTCGGTCGATACCCGCAATAAGAATCTTTATTCGGTCGAGACCCGTAATAAAGTGATTTATGTTAGTAAATTTCTTATTCGGTCGATACCCGCAATAAGAATCTTTATTCGGTCGATACCCGCAATAAGAATCTTTATTCGGTCGAGACCCGTAATAAAGTGATTTATGTTAGTAAATTTCTTATTCGGTCGATACCCGCAATAAGAATCTTTATTCGGTCGAGACCCGTAATAAAGTGATTTATGTTAGTAAATTTCTTATTCGGTCGATACCCGCAATAGTGATAGTAAATCTTTAATTTAATCGATATTCAAAATAAAATCTTTAATCTAGTTGATACCCAGAATAAAAATAATTATTTGAACTGTCAATTAAATAAAGTATTTAAACTGTTAGTAACATTTATAGCACTTGGGAATAACACTGGGAAATGTTAATAAAATTTAGAGCACTTGGAAATCACACTAGGAACTAGAATACCAACTTGATCACTGCACTGCCAAACTGTAAAAGAGAACGAGTCAAGTCAGCTTCCGATTTATATAGCCACGGGTTACTCATGGCACCAAAGAACGGCATTCAAAGGCGCATGGCAAATTGGCATATCAGCTGCACTTCGTTTTCTATTGTTTAAAATGCAACAAAAGAACAAAAAAAAATTTGTTTGTAAATTCTATTCTGTCAGAAATATTCGTTGCCTACTGAATTTTTTCTAAATAGATTTTTATTTTCAACTTACCAAGTGCAAATCCATTGCACTACCAATGTAGTTGTTGGCTGGCTCACTTCACTGCAGCGTTGATAATTTGAACTTTTGATGATAATTTGCTTTAGATCGACAGAAAAAAATTACCATGCGTGAATGTAATGTACTGCCCGTAGACAGTTATCTGGCTCATCTCTCTGCGTATTTGTTATAATTTAGACCTAAAATATTTATTTCTTTAGGTCGGTATATACATGTGTCAACATGTAGTTTCGCTAATATTCAGGATTCTTATGAATCCTGAACAGTTCATCTTCTATTATTGCTGGATCTTCGACGACTCCTTAAACACGTACTTACTGCCTTTCACTCTTCGTTCTACTCTTCTTAAAATCATCGTTGGGTCCTTTTTGATTACGTCTTTGAAATTTACCTTAATCGTCGGTAGCTTGTTCAGATTTACATCATTAAGCTTTTATCTCGTTCATCGTTGACTTGTTTTAAATTACATCGTTAAGCTTTTATCTCAATACATCGTGAAACCTCTTTTTTATTCGTCCTTGGCTTGTTTCAAATTTACGTCATTGGGCGTTTATTTCTTTCGTCGTTGGTTTTAATTCATTAAATTTAAGCCCGTGTGCATACAAGATGAAAATTCTCTTTATAGTTGACTGTATGTGTGTGTGTGTGATTCATGGGGTGCCGGTTTTATGGATAACTCAGTTTGTATGTTCAGAATATAAAATTTTATTTTGCATTCAGTGCTAATTCAAGTTACTTACAACTATATCACAATTCATTCCATTTCAGACTCAATACTACTTAAAAATTCAATAAAACTGAATACCTAAAAAAAATTTCAATAAAAAATTCAAAATAAAAAACAACAATTCAAACAATTCAGATGGTGTCGGTGTAGCTGTGGTCCGTGCTGCGTTGCTCTTTTCTTACTCCTGTAATGAAGGAGAAGAGTTTTGGTGGGTGAGTAGGCAGGAGATAGTTGAACTGTTAGAGCAAATAAATTTTGTCTGCTCGCGAGAATTAAACTGTTTCTCTTGAACTGCTACGTGAGGGCAGTTTTGAATTTCTTTGCTCGAGCTGCTACGTGAGGGCAGTCAAGATATAATATGAAATGTATTGATTTACGACTATAACAACATGTATGGCTGCTATATGTGATATTGATAGACGTAACCAACAATTCTGCTTCTATTGTGCAGTTTTTTGTCGTGCTGGTACGTGAGGGCATGTAGGCAGCACTGATGACGTTTATAGTATGCGTACCTTTTCAATTGCAGCAAACTGGAATATTGCTGTGTTTGGGATGGTAATGATGGTTTTGTGACGTTTAGTCTTGGGCGCTTTTATGAGTGCAGTGATCTGAATACTGCTACGTGTGGAATGGAAATTATTTCCACCTATATCAGAATTAACTTCTGAATATATTTATTGCAGAGATAACCTCTGAAAATAGATCTAGACCAACCTTTGTATAACGGGCCTTCGGATTAACTCCTGTGTGAGATTACTTGAGTTAACCTCACTTCTGGAATTCTTAGGATCAACTCCTAGCCGACGTACTTGAGTTAACCTCAAATAATGTGTTTGTTTTAGGATCAACTCCTATATGATAATTTGAGTTAACCTCAAATATATCTTTAGCCAGAATTAACTTCTGTTTTAGAATTGAGTTAACCTCAAATATTTGTTTAACCAGAATTAACTTCTGTTTTGGGATTGAGTCAACCTCAAATATTTAAGTCGGCCAGAATTAACTTCTGTTTTAGGATTGAGTCAACCTCAATTTGTTGGTGTAGAATTAACTTCTATAAGATTTCAGAATTAACTTCTGGTTTGGATAAAGATTTTGCTCAGAACAGACTCCAAGGCTTAGGACTTAATCAGATCAACTCTGATTTGGAAATGGCTGATTTTGCTATCGTTCGCCGCCTTTTTATAGGTGCTGAAGATGGTCATGTGATGTACTCCTCATGGCATTGCCATAGCGACGTTTATATCAGTTGCTGCTACGAGATCATCTGGTTGACGTAATGTCAGTTGACTGACATTTCAAATTTGTGTATACACCATTAAATAAATAACTAATAAGGAAATGGCATATCGGGTGAAAACGTAAGCATCTCGGCGAAATGTATTAGTGTGCTCTGTTTGTATTCGTTTCGTCATGGCAGTAATTAAATTCTGACATTCTGAAAGGGCACATTTTTCATAATCCAAATTCCTATGTAAAATAAACAAATTTTTAGCTCCCCCTTATTTTCAGATAATATTTCCTGGCGTTGCCTTTGTATGACTGGAATAATTTAGGCACCAACTGACAATTCAATTGTAAACAAATAAACCGGCATTGGTAAAATGTTAAATCTTTTGCTATGGCTCTTTATTTTTATAGATATTTCACTTTTATTTTGTTTAAAACAATAGAATTAATAAGTAAAGCTATTAAGCTTACTTGAAGCACAGCGTACTTCATTAAGGTTTTTTAAGACTCCGGAGTCTCTATTACATAAATAAGCGTTCAGAAAAGAAATATTCCGCACTTATTTCACACTACTATTCATAAAAATCACGTTAAATTAATTATTTTTCCCAATATCGCGAATTGAAATCCGAAACTTATTTTCAAATAATATGAAATGTCAGAATGTTGAACTGACACAAAATAGCCACTAGGCCCTCTTGTCGTTTCCCCCCCCCCCCCGACCATAGGTCACACTGTCATTGAAATGCTTAAACACGTACACTGTATTCGCACGATACCCCGCTTCCTTATTAGTTATTTATTCAATGGTATACACAAAGAAATGTGTAGTTTTGATAAGTTTTGTTAGATTATTATTTTAATTAAATATTTATTAGTTTTTTTGTTTCCATTTTCAGAAGAACCATATATAGGGCAACTTTTAAGATAATAGTGGGATGCCGCAAGAGCTGGCATATTTAATTAGATAAGTATTTTTGTTGTTAGGAACATGTTACTTTGTGTTTCCCTTCTATCTTTTTAGGAATTAATACGCAAATTTGGACTGGATGCATCGAGGGATATTAGAACTTGATTGTAATAGATGATTAGAGTGTACAGAAATTTTATCATCAGATAAGTATTGAATTTGTTCAATTTAAAACTTGATTCTTTGTGTGTTTTTGTTTTATTTTTTAGGAACTCAACAATTGAATACGTCGAGGGAAGTATGGTTCGGTGATGGACTGAACACAAGATTTTAAGATTTTGGTATAACGAGTGCGTGTATGTGTCTAGGGCAAACCATGTGTTCTCGATGTAGTCTCAGCATCCTGACTTATATCTTCATTACCGTTGGAATCTTCCTCCGATTCAAAGTGCATAAAGGGCTTCATGGCATCAACTACGGTTGAAGTAAGGTTAGGGCCCTCGTGATTCCCTACTTTCTTAACATCATAGCGGTCATTCTATTTTGTTTTCGTGACTCAATAGATGCCGAGGTATTCGGGGCTAATTTTCTGGCATGCGCCGAATTGTGTCCGCTTGATGGCAATCAAATCACCCACTTGGTACCATGTAGGAGCTTTTCTACCTTTATTGTAGCTTCGCTTATTTTCCTCCTGAACATCTGCTATATTTTTAGCTGCTTTTTGTCTCATTGCATTCCGCTCACTTTGATATTCTTGCAGAAACTCTTCTTGAAGCATCTCTAGTAAAGTAACATCCTCCGGTGACTTCATCTTGGTTCCAAACATAAACTCAAACGGCAAACTCGCTTTGATCCACCGTTGAACTCTACCCGTAAATTTGTATCAGTTCTCTTCTGATTCTACAGAAAGTTTAGTTAGAATTGAAATAATAACACTATGTATTCTTTTCACTGTGGTGATAATGACGTGCTCAATTCTTTCCCTGTCGCTGTACTCTTGAATTGCGGATGATGTGAAACCAGGCCCTTCATCTATTACAATCCGGCGGGGATTTCCAAATGTTGTTTGCTGCACTTCCACCTTCTTTAAAGTTTCGGAAATGGTCGTAGTTTTCAAGGGATAAATCCACACTAATTTTGTAAAGGCATCTATGATCGTCAGTAAATACCGATAACCTTTCTTGGTCGGTGTCATTGGCCCCAAGTGATCCATATGAAATGTTTCAAGAGGTGCCGATTCCTTAGGAATCGGGTGAAGAAAACACTCCTTTCTTCTTTGTTTGGATACAAGAATGCACGGAATACAGTTGTTGATACAGCTTTATATTTTATTTCTTATTTTTTGTATATGGTAATCCTGGAAAAGCATGCTCTCCATCTTTCTAGTTGAGAAGTGGCCTTTCTCGTGGGCTTTTCTTATAACTTCTTGACTCCATCTTGATATTTGAACAAGATACCTCCTTCATTACTACCGGATTTCGGCTTAATTCATTTACATGGCGCATTTTTTCGGCAGACCTGTGTTCAATTTCAAACTCGTACACGGCTAACAACATTGCCCATCTCTCAATCTTCGGGGTGGTATCCTTCTTTTCCATGGTACAGAGAAATGCTGCACAATCAGTCACCAATTTAAATTTTATACCGAAAGCTTTTAAGTGCTTCTTCTAACTCGTAAGCGCTGTACTTTTCCTCAATCTGAGACGTGTTTTTACTAAGAGAATAAATAGGTTATCTAGGTGCAATAGTATAGCTCCGTATCCTTGCTTGCTGGCATCGGTGTGAACTTCGGTCCTAGCCTCTGGATCATAAATTCTTGATGGTTGCGCACAAAGCATCTCCTTTATTTTCTTGAAGGCTACTGCCTGTTTCACTCCAAAAGTAAAAGCAGAATTGTATCTTAAGGGATTGCTTAGTGGTTTAATTATTACTGCATAGCCGTGAATAAATTTCCTGAAGTAGCCTGTTAGTCCGAGAAAAGATTGAAGCTTCTTTAAAGTGGTACGCTCAGGAAATCTCTTGATTGCTTGGCACTTATCCTCGCATGGCCAAATCCTCCCATTTTCTATTACATAGCCCAAGTAGTTAATTCGATTTTTAAGGAATTGGCATTTCGACCAATTGATATCGCTGCAACTTGCAGTAACAATTACAATAACAATAATCATTTTTTTCCGCACAAAGATTACAAAATCTTATTGTACAAAGTGAATTGGGAAAAAAAATTATAAAAAGAAAAAGCATAAAATGAAAACTAAAACTAAAATTAAAATAAGATAAAAATCAAAAGCAAAAAGTTAGTTATTTACAAAAAAAAAAACTAAGGAGCAAGCAAGAACAAAATAAAATAAACTAAATTACACTAAACTAATACAATAAGAGAGATTAGATAGAAGATAGATAAAAGAGATATAGACTAATAACTGAGAGACACTCAAACTGCCAATAATTTTTAACAAATGTCCGCTGATTTAATAAGCTATGCAAAAGTTCTGCCGACAGTCGTGCATTGAACATCACCTTTTAAAATATTCCACTTGCGAATGCTTTGGAAAAGGTAAGAGCGCTGTCCATACTGCGACCTGCAACGAGGGATCAAAAGTTTCTTATGTCTAGTCGATTGCAAGGAATTCAGTTTCTCGAAAAGATGCGATGGCTTCCGATTGTATATCAGTTTATGTAGAACTTTTAATCTGCGTTGGGTTAAGTAGCCCTCTAGCGGGCAACCAAGCCAGGTCGATACATAAGGCGATATGAGTTCAGAGATGAGAATATTACGCAACCATAGATAAAATGAGGTATTTATCGCGAAACAATTATATCGTAGATATAGATCATGACTTTGTTTTGTCGTATTAAGTCCACTAATATTTTATTAGTGTAGCGCTGAAATTGGGTAGGAGGTATGCACAGACCAAATAGACCTCTCGTAAACTCGAATTGTCCTGACGCCGTAGCGAAAGCTCTATATTTCCGACATGTGGGATCCAACCAGACATGGAAAAATCCGTTTTTCAAATTAAGTGTAGAGAATGACTTTGTTTTTGAAAGTTTGCCAATTTGGTCCTCAATCAAATGAAGTGGTTGGTGATCTCTTACTATCACTTCATTGAGACGTCTATAGTCTACGCACAGTCTTTTCGAGCCATCCTTCTTCGAAACAAGGACCACTGGGCTGGAAAACTCGGATGTACTCGGCGTAATTATTTTTTCTTGTAACCATTCCTTTACCTGCTTATCTACTATTTCCTTCTCTGCTAGTGCCAGTCTCCTTGAAGATTAATACATCGAACTTATATCTTTAAGTACGATTTTCATAAAAAAGTTAGGCATGTGGACTTCCCCTTGTTTGGTCTATAGTTTTGAATCATTTCGTTCACAGTCTTTCGATGCTCTTGATTGGCTATATGGTCCCCATATGACTCTTCTTCTACGCACGCCTCCACATTTAAACATTTTGGAAATTCCATATCTACGAATGACTTAATGGAAATAGCGGTAGGATTCACTTTTAATTCAACCCTACTAAGCAAAGTTTTACCAATGACGCAAGATTTATGTAAAATATCTTGTGGTGATACCTGAAGCATTTCTATGAACCTGTTCCCATCTACTTCAAGTAGTCCCTTAAAACATCCTAATGATGAGATCTTCGCCGAACCTACACCTTGAAAAGTGATCGGGTTGCCTAATTTAGGTTGGCCTAACAGACTGTGGCAATCTTCTCTGACAAAGCTCACGTCGCTTCCGGTATCGATCATGGCCTCTATTGGAACTCCATTAATTAACACAAGTTTGTTTATATCATCTACAGTTTGAGAAACTTCCCCTATTAACGCAATATCCCTGGTTGTACTCGGCCTTGGAATCTTTGACTTAGAATCTGGACAGTCCTTGCTTATGTTTCCGTAGTTATTACATGAAAAACATTTGGCTCCCATCCGCTTCATAATACATTTTCTGGACGAGTGACCCAACAACCCACAGTAAAGCATCTTGTGCCAGAATTTCGATTTGGTTTTCTTTCCATCGTTTTCTTGTGCTGAACATTTTGTCCGTTTTTCACTTTCTTTTCAAGTTCTTCGTAAATGTCTAACTTTTTCTTAATCCTTGCTAAATCTTCTGCTCCATATAAAATGGCTTTATTCACTTGATGGTCTTCAATACCATCGATCACGTATTGCATGATTGCATGATCTTCCAATCGATCTTGACGGCCCAATTATTTAATGGCTATTGCTGATACGTCTCATTACTTTGCTTTTTCCGTTTACTGAGTTTACTGCCAGCTTCGCAGTACCCTCTAATAACCGTCTGTAGTGCTGTCCAAATAAAACTTTCTGCCGCATTCTCAAATTCTAATATCCAGGTATCAATACCGTAATTATCATCATCTGAAAACGTATTCAAACAATCTTCAATATCTCGATACGTCAGATTAACAGAATTTCTTTCATGCCTTGGAAGGTTCAGTTCATGTTCATTTCTCAAGGTAATTAATTCACTTTGCATGTCAGCTTCCTTAGCACCATTGTCTTGACACGTCACATTGACGGTGTCCCTACCACGCATTGAAAGCTTGAGTTCTTGTACCTGCTTTCTCAAGGCAGCCAATTCACTTCGGATATCAGCCTCAGCCTCTTTGGCACCAAGGTCTGATCCCGTTGGCAAATCTTTCGTGATTGTACTCGCAACCCCTGACAAGCTGTTGGCCCTAAGTAGTTCGACACTTTGTTTTAACTCGGCTATTTAGCTTTCTCGTTGTTTTAAAGCCCTTCGCAACTCACTGACCATTACGGTATACCCTTCGTTGCTCTCTGAGTCAGAACTATCTAGCGTGCTTTGTCTTTGCAACTTGACCCTCTTAGACTTTTTGCCCATCTTACTTGGTTAATATTCACTCTGTATTAATACTTTTTAAATCAATTTTCGAAACACTAAGAAAAGCAGTATGGTTCTACTTGTAGCCGACGCTATGTTTATGTTATGTTCGAATTTTTTCAATACTTCAATCAATTTGTTAATTACTACTAAAATTTGCAGTCCATGAGTTGGTAATCATTCAAACATAATTTAATAAGTGACCGTTCCCCATGTAATTATTAATGTACATTTACATCCTAATACTAGCGTAATTTAACTTAACTTCGGATCTTTTTTATTTACACACACACACAGCCCGTACTAAAAAGAAAATTATTAAGGAATCGGGCACCTGCATACTAGTTATAACTTCCCTTGTGATCCTTGTTCTCTGCAGATGTTCTTTGTTGTTTTTCCTTTGTTTTAAT
The DNA here is from genome assembly GCA_963924295.1 of Dioctria rufipes. Lineage (NCBI taxonomy): Eukaryota > Metazoa > Arthropoda > Insecta > Diptera > Asilidae > Dioctria > Dioctria rufipes. Next base: position 97,152 of record CAWUPM010001012.1, on the reverse strand, counting down.
TTCTCAATTTTTACCTTAAGGGCCGATGGTTGACCGCCGCAGATCACGCGTATTTTTACTTATACACTGCGCTGGTAAAAGTGATCAAACTTATTAAAGATGCTACGTTAGATGGCTGCGAATTCTTGATAATCCCGGTTGAGCCCCCATGTGGGATGGAATTAGGGATATTTAACACACTGTAACTTGGTTGAATTCACTTTATTCTCTTTATTACAATTGCAGTCCTCAACTTGCTTCTTATAGTTTTAATTGGCCTCATGTTCGACGATTTCATCCGAATAATAATGCAGCCCGTTCTTGCGGCGGTGTTATGGTAGTATGTAGAGTGATTGCCATCGGACGTGAAGTCCAGACTGCCAGCATGAGCTGGCAGATCACTCGGTGGACAGCGTTGACTGCAGGACGGCACGCTAGCTCGCTTCGGCTATTAGCGGAGAGTGTGGGGAGGTTTCACGAAAACCTGCCGCTGCCACCAGCCATATACAAAAAAAAATCGTGCCTGACAAACCAAATACCGTCACACACATCCAGTCCTGAAGGACCTATACACTGCTTACTATTAACAATGTGAAGGCGCAGATGTTCTGCCTTCTGCTGCCGTCACCCCATCCACCCAAACGAAACTGAGGGCAAAGTATTTCCAGTGTCCCTGTTGATCTGATATCTGAAACGTTAGAGGAGCAGACCTATTCGACCAGCATCCTGACAGCGCTCCGGGAGAGTGGAAGGAAAATCAAAAACTTAATTCACCATTACGTTATAAAATTCATTTGTTAAAAAAGATAGATACACGGCGTACACAATGGCTAACATTCCATAGAGTGATACACTATACAGCTATATACAAAGTGTGTGCCATGGCTAGGATTCTTTATAAAATTACATTCATAAAGTGAACGAACGAAAGTGAACATTTATATACATACAAAGTGCGTACAACCGCTGAAATACCGGAAACAATGCCCTGGTAAAAGGTAATAGTAAATAGTATATTCTCGTATGTTCTTTCGATTAAGCGTTTCAATCACTATCAAAATGTTACCTTTTAAATTTAAAGTTTGTCATTAAATGTGAATTTATTTACTTCAATAAAGGTACTCAGTTGACAGATCGTCAGATCGACAGTTCAATATATCAATGATATTATTCTACTAAATTATCTTCGACATTATGCAAAATTGATAAATTCTTTAAAACTAAATTTATGCAAAATTTGGTACGTTCTTAGTTAATCAAATTGCGCAAACATTTCCAGAACGTCAGTACAATTTCTTCTTTCTTGTCGGCCATATACCCCTTAAAATGGACTCCTCAGCCAGTCGCCATCATAAGTATGGTAAACAAATTGGTCCTCATGCAGAATCTTAACTAATTCAGAAACTACCTGAGCCCAAATAACTTAGTGTTTTCACCTTCCTCAGGTAGACTTTTCGCAATCCTGTGTGTAGTCTCTAAGCATACTCTGACTCGAACTTTTTAAAACGTTCATCACCCCACTAGATCATCTATATATTCCAGAAGTCCGGTCCTCTGCTCTTTCGCGCCTCGATTCCTATGCTTTTTTTCATGTGATCCCTTATGGATGCCGCGATTACTCTTCGATTTTCTTTTCTTTTGGTCGTCTTTACTCAAAACAATTTTTTTCTTTTGTTCTTTTCTGCTCGACTTCTTCCGCCCGCTTAAGAAAAACTCTTCTTCTTCCTTCATTAAACTCATTCTCCCTGCCAGCGCTGCCCTATCAATTAGGTGGCGTTCGTTGCATACAGCCGCTCCGTCCATACAGCAAGCAGTCAGCGCATACATGACGCAGCTAGCCTCAGTGTAGCATACTGCTGCATGCAATATGCTGCGATCATAACATCGGTTCCTCTCGAAAAAAAAACAAAAACGTCTTGTCATTACCTCCTCTGTCATGCTCTTCCTCTTCTTTTCGCTCTTCACCTTTTGGGGTGCGTTCCGCACAACTGCGGCGCGTTCGATCGCTGCTAACTCCATTGTAGAGATATTTGGATCCTACATACATATAGAGCAGGAGGTGATAGTACTCACCCAACAAAGAAATAATTGTATGGCGCGGCCATAGAAAACTTTGGTTTTTCACTTGAGACCACGTCGACCTGGAGAGCTCACATTTTTTATACGGAGTTTTGTAAAACCATGACCACAGTCAACAGATATAAATAAAAATCGAAAAAAACATAAAAACAAACAAAGTTTGCTTTACCTCAGGAAGAATTTGCAACGCAAGTAGATTCCGCTATGAAGGCATAATTGTTGATTGAGAAAATATACATACCTGCGAGATTGCTTTGCAAAATTGTGAATCATTCAGAAATTGTGTGATCAGAAATGCTGACGCTACAATACTGATTTTTAACTGCAATTCTGCACTAATCCCATTTTTAAAATTATTCAGAAATACTGATTCCTTTGTATCCAATTTGTATAAATAAGCAGGGATTTATCAATATAAGTTAATTTCAATTTTAACGAGTTGTTTTGATTCTCAAAAGCATTTGCATGCTCTGCTATCTTATCACATTGGCATATTCTGCCAACAAATACAGCGGCATACTCTGCCACAGCATGTATAAATTGGCACATCCAGCCATTAAGGCTTTCAGCTTCTACAAAAGGGATTACAAAAACAGCGGCTTCTTAGCCATTCATACTGTAAGTTCAGTAGCTCTCTTCCAGGTATAAATTAACCTAGCAACCAAACATAATAAATAACTGCACCATGAACAGCCTTAAAACATATCGTAAAGCAATGCCACCACTGGCGCACTTGCACCACGGACCAGGAAAAATTAAAATTCAAGAGAACTTAAAAACATGACAAATTTATGAATCCAACGTCATCAGAAGCAAATTCCTTTCACTTGACTCATCTAATCAATCATCATAATTAAAACAAATGGATTTCGAGGATTTACAAAACTCTTTTAATTTTTATTTCGTATGATATTTTGTTAGCTTAGAGTGTGTTTTGAATATATTTTAAGAAGAAGACACTTATTACTAAATATGCTAATTTCAATGTGCCAAATTTAAAATGTTTGCAAAACAGCAAGCAGAATCGCCATGTCTCTGGCGAAGAATCTCGGATGCCATACAAAATCAAATTTCATCAGAAAACTAGTCAAAGGATGACGAAATAAGCAGCAAACATACAGAACGAAAGGATGAAGGTTGAAATTAATCATGAAGAATGGTCGACAAGCAATAGAGACAAATTAATAGGAAGACAAACCATAAAAAGAAAATTGCATGCAATAGTTCAAACTCATATTCTGACAGTGATGACAGCCGCGCAAACGAACACCTGTGAACAACACGATCCCGCATACCAGACGGATCATGAATTATGTAAAAATGTCTTGGACTGATCGTTTTCACAGTATACGTAAAAAACCAAAAATTTTATATGGCAACACCAAGAAGGAGTTGCCCGATTTAGTCCATTTATAAAATGGAATTTGCAAGTACAATGAAAGCACCACGTACCAAATGTCAGCTCTCTACGTCGATACATTCTGACATAAAAGTGCTAAATGGATATTTTCGAGAAGTGAATTTACTTCAACTGGTAGGTTTAAAATTCGCATACAAAATGCAGACATTTTGTAAATCCCACTTTTGGAACCTAATAGATTTCCTGTTTCGAAATTATCTACATACAATTGCAAAACAATTTTGGGTTCATTCGAACTGAAAAACGGATGATTTTTGAAGTATATGCCGTCTGAAATATTAGAAATGAAATTGGAATGGACAATTTTGTTGATGTTTAAATTTTTGAAAATATGTGTCACAAAATTTTCATTGCTACAAAGTAACTTTAAGGTATCTATAATAGATATGTACGAAAAAGTATTTGTTCTAGGGCAAAACGTATAAGAACTACTCTCTATATTCCATCGGTTTTGAAATTGCAAACTCTTGGGAATGGGATTGTAAATGGGCAATCTTTTGTCTGTTGTATGTTGTTAGAACATTTCTTAAAGGATTTTTCAAAAAGGATATTTCTGGTTGAATTACATTTAAGATGCAGTCGTCTTGTATTTTCTTTTCAATGTTTTCTGCAATTCTTTGTGTAAAATTTGTAATAAATTTAAATAATATATCTTGCTTGGAATATGGTATATTAAATGAAGTTACATCATTAGAAAATCTCTGTTCAGCTAAATATAAATTGCATCACGTTTTTATTTGAAGAAGACAAACCTGAGGAAATTGAAAAGTTTTTTGAAGGACCTTGTAACTGTTCCGGGCAATCTTCTTGGACAGATTGAGATTTTTCATTTTTATGATATAAAATTAAGTGCTTTTTAAGTCAATTAAGAGTTTCAAGAATCCGTTCACAGCTTTTGTATTCACATGGAATTGCTTTTAGAGTAATAAGGCTAACATGCAGTGTTCGTACATGTTGCACATATGTATATACGATAATCGGAAAGACTCTTTTTACAATATTTACATATAAGACCCATTTTCAATAGTGTAACATAAAATATTATTTAGTTCGGTTTTCTAAAACTTGATATATTAGTAAAAAAAATTGTAGTTATTTCCAAAACTACACTAATTCAGACATTAAAATAGAAATTATTACGTACAGTTCATAGGTACAAAAACATTAATCCCTCAAATTTCAATGTCAATGATTATATGTATAGGTATACTTGAGAATAATACTAGAAAGAAATATTAAAAGCACTTATGACGGACCCTTTAAAATCATTGAACAAAAAGGAGTAAACTCCACAATACTAATGAATAAAAAACCCAAAGAAGTGCACAATAATAGATTAAAAAGCTGTAAATTTAAATAAGAGCAACTGTAAATAATATCACCATAATAGTTAAATTATAACAAAAAATAATTAAACTAAGCAACCCACCTGTAATAACAAAGTAATTACCCCAATATAAATATTAAATAGAGTAGAATAATTAAATAAATAGAGGCTAGAATATGTTTAATTTAATAATATAAGTTCGTACAGGGTGGGCCAAAAGTCACCATGGGGTTTAAAAATTTAATAACTTTTTCGTTTATATATTTTTTTTATTTTTTAGATTATAAAATATACAAAATGGAAATTTTTTTACGCTAAGTATGGAAAATAATGTCACTTAAATGACCGCCGTTATTAGCTTCGCAATGATGGGCTCTTTTTAGAGCATTTTCCATAACATCTTTCAACATTTGTGGCTGTAGCGCTCGAATTTCTGCAACAATGTTGGCCTTGAGTTCAAGGATTGTCTCGGGCTTGTTCACATATACTCGCTCCTTCAAATAACCCCAAAGAAAATAGTCGGGTGCTGACAAATCTGGCGAACGCGCTGGCCAGTTAATTTCCGAATTTCTTGAAATTATTCGCTGTCCAAAAATTTGCCTTAAAAGTGCCATTGTGTCTCGGGCAGTGTGGGCAGTGGCTCCATCCTGCTGAAACCACATCTCAGGTCTGTTTTCAAGAGCAGGACGTAAAAAATTTTCTATCATAAACCGATACCGCTCTCCATTTACGGTTACAGCACTTCCATCTTCATTTTCGAAGAAGTAAGGCCCAATGATATTTTCAGATGTAATGCCACACCATACTGTACACCTAATGGGGTGCAATTGGCGTTGATGAATGGCTCTTGGATTTTCAGAACCCCAGAACCTACAGTTCTGCTTATTAACAAAGCCATTCAGATGAAAATGAGCTTCATCACTCATAATCAGATTTTCAATAAAGTTGATTTCATATCTGGCCAACTGTTGAAATTTAACTGCAAAATTTAGACGTTGCCAATGATCTGCGGGTTTCAATCCTTGCACCAATTGCACCTTATATGGGAATAACAGTAAATCTTTTTTAAAATGCGCCGTAGTGACATACGAGATATCCCTAGCTGAGCAGAACGCCTTCTGGTAGATGTTTCTGGTGTTTCGTTAACACTTTGCTCTACACGTTCAATATTTTCCGTAGTGTGAATTATACGCGGTCTACCGGTTCGAGGCAAATCACTTACGGTACCATGTTGGTGGTGACGATCAACTAAGAAACGAATCATGGCTTCAGAGGGCGAAATTCTGACGTTAAAATGGCGACGATATGCTCTTTGCGTTAAAATAATTGATCGCTGATTTAAGTAATAAAATTCTATTATTCTGGTTCTTTGTTCAGTTGTGAATCTCTCCATTATGTATTCTCCAGATGTTATTTATATAATCTAAAAAAAAAATATAAACGAAAAAGTTATTAAATTTTTAAACCCCATGGTGACTTTTGGCCCACCCTGTATAACAAAAAAGAAATTCTTAATATACAAACGAAATTATTTTTTAAGGGTAAGGATGTAAAGCAATGACCAGAGTCAATAATAGAATTATTAAGAAACACTGATTCTTCTGTAACCAATTTGTATAAATAAGCAGAGATTTATCAATATAATTCAGAGTTAATTTCAACTTTATCGAATGCTTTTAATTATCTAAAACATCAGCATACTCTGCTATCTTTATCACATTGGCATATTCTGCTTACAAAAACAGCGGCATACTCTACCATTCAAAACATATTGTGAAGCAATCTCACCACAGTTTTAAAAAAACAAATTAAGTCTAAGCTCAAAAATGGTACCAATCGGTGAGCTCCTTCGTAGGGTTACCATACAAAAATTTCGCTGTTAACTATATATTTGGGCACTGCCTGAGAATACGTCGACATTGAGAGCTCAAATTTGTTGCATTGTGTTTTTATAGCAATGGTAAATAAAATTTTAAAAATAGACTAAATCGGGTTACCCCTTCTTGGTGTTGCCATATAAAACTTTGGTTTTTCACTACATATTTGGAAACTGCCTGAGAAGGCATGAACTCATATTTTATTCAAGGCATTTTCATAAAAATTGCAAATGCAAATCTAAAAGTGATGCAAATCGGGCAACTCTTTCTTGTTGTTGCCATACAAATCTTTAGTCTTTCGCTATATATTTGGACACGCCTGCACGCGTCGACGTAGAGAACTGAAATTTTGTACATGGACTTTTTCTTAAAAAAGGAGAAATTTAAGTTTAAAATAGGACCAATCGGGCAACCCCTTCGTAGGGTTGCTATCCAAAAATTTCCTTTTTATACCCTAGATGAAATCATAGGGGTATACTAAGTTTGTCATTCCGTTTGTAACACCTCGAAATAAAATGGATTGGACACCCATGCATAATATTAAAAGTTATTTCGATTTTTACATGTCTGTCCGTCCGTCCGTCCGTCCGTCTGTCCGTCCGTCCGTCCGTCTGTGCGGAACGCGTATACTTAGAGAGTTGAAATTTTGTACACGGACTTAAAAAAAAAAGTAAAATTAAGTTCGAAAATGAGACAAATCGGGCAACTCCTTCGTGGGGTTGCCATATAAAAATTTCGTTTTCCGCTATATATTTGGACACTGCCTGAGAACGCATCGACGTAGAGAGCTTAAATTTCGTGCATGATGTTTTTACTACATTAGCAAATAAAATGTCAAAAATGGACTAAATCGGGCAACTCCTTCTTGGTGTTGCCATATAAAAATTTCGGTTTTTTACGTATACTTTGAAAACGATCAGTCCAAGACATTTTTATTGTACTAAAAACTTCTGCGGAATACGAAATCCTATAAAATTGGTTATAACCATTTTTTCTGTGCGACAAACTATTCTAGAAATATATGCGAAAAACAACTTCAAAATCAATACTTGAATAGATCGGTGACCATACGAAATTTAATACGGGCATTCATCTAGGATATCGGATCTAGGATGTCGGAATATATGTTAGGTGTGATCTGAAGGCTTTTTTTCTTCCCAGAGTGATGATTTAGAATTCATAGGTGTAGAGGTTTGCTCTGGGATCCAAAAGTGTATACTATCCTCCAGGGAATTTTTGATGTGATGGTGCGTCGAGTTTAGGGGATCATCTATCTGGGGCCTCGCAACGTTGTGCTGATGTCCTAGTTGGAGGTGACTTTAATGTAAAAATTTTCCGCTGTAATTCCTTAGCTGATCGGTTCTTACACTTTTTCCAATCAATTCATCTCAATGTAGTCAACTCCCAGCCAACATATTTTAATGCAACAAACCCTTCACTACTTGACATGTTCTTAGTGACTGATAGAAGTAAGGTGTTGTTCGTCGAACAGATCAGTCCTTTTAGCTCGTTAGATCATATCTTCGGTTTATGGGCTACAATTTTTTAATGTACAATAACCCCCCAACAAACTACTCCTACCGAGACTGCAATAGCATTGACGTTGAATTTTTGTTTGAAGAATGCAGACAATTGCCATGGGACACAATATTTTATTGTACCTCAATGAATGATAAGGTTGATATTTTTTCCTTCTTAGTTGGATATCCTTTAGAAACACATGTTCCTCTTAAATCCAGGTGCTTATTGAGTGAAGGGTGCCCTTGGTGGTCGCCTCGTATTCGTTTATTGATCGCTGAGAGGGCATTTTTGTACCATCGATACCGGCGTTTGAAAACTAATGAGGTGCGTATTGAATATAAAATTGTTCGCAAGAAAGTCACGTTAGCTATAATAAATGCTTAACGCCATTACTACAGTAGTAAGTTTAGCACTGATCTCTTTGGTGTAATCTCCGACAAGCTGGTGTGTGTGGTCCGGAAAGATCATCCTGCTCACTACGTCCTGGTGACCTAAATGCGTATTTTTTGTCCGCTTGAACACTTTCCACATACAAATTTGATACCTCCCATGATATTCAAGGTTTGCCTATACATTTCTTCTCAGATAATTGTTTTTATTTTCGCGGAGTAGATCTGGAAGTACTGTTACCTGTAATTGATAGGTATATTCTTCATATTTTAGACACCTGCCTAACGGCATACAGTTTTCCCAACATCTGGAAGGCTGCTACTGTACTGCTTATCCCGAAAAGAGCTAATGCCAAATTGCCTAGTGACTTTCGCCCCATAATCATCTTATCTTTTCTATCGAAGGTGCTTGAAAAACTCGTATGTAATCAGATCCTTGGTTGGGTGGAGGCGAACAAATTTCTGTCTTCTTGGCAATCTGGATGTCGCGCTTTTCGTGGTTGTGAGACTGCAGTATTGAAGGTTACTACGGACATCAGGGCTGCCATGAACGATAATGATTTTGGCATTTTAGTTCTCTTGAATTTCTCTAAGGCCTTCGATAGTGTTGACCACGGCCTTCTCCTTCATAAATTTTATTTTAAATTTAGTGCAACAGCTATTTCCTTGCTCAGGGCATATAGTATAAGTGGTGGTTCCCAGCATGTTAGAGTTGGTAATGAATTTTCAAATGCCTTGCCTGTAGTGTTCCGCAGGGTTCTGTGATTGGCCCACTATTATTTAGGCTTTTTATTAATGACCTTTCTTTGGTAGTGGAGGATGGGAAGATACACATGTATGCCGATGATGTACAGATTTATCTAAGCAGGCCTATTGGTCTGCTTGAGGATTGCATTGAGCGTCTTAACTCTGATCTATGTCGAATACACAGGTGGTCGATTCCCAATGGACTTTTACTTAATCCTGCAAAATGACAGTGCATGGCCTTCAATAACAGCGCTTTAAAAGTCATATATCTACCACCGGTTATCTTGAATGGTTTTGTCGTCCAGGTGGCTAGAAGAGCTACTAATTTGGGAATTGTTGTGAACTGTGATATGATGTGCTGCGACAACGTTACTTCGATTCTCAATTAGGTGTATGCGGGGTTGAGAAGGTTATGGCTCTCGGCGAGTATTTTGAACACTAATATGAGGCTAAAATTAGTGATTACACTGATTATGCCTTATTTTACATTTGGAATTCATATTTTTCCTAGCTTGGACAGCGAGTGTAGGCGTAAAATGGAGGTGGCTTTCAACGATTGCGTACGATTTGTTTATGGCCTGCGAAGGTTTGACCATTTTTCTCTGTTTGTTAATACGTTACTTGGTTACTCGCTGAGTACATATCTTGATCGGAGAATAATTCTTCTTCTATTCAAAATATTAAAGAGTAACCAACCAGAATATCTTAGAGAATTTTTCCAGCTCTCTTCTTCGCCACGTACTCATAATATTGTAATTCCGTAATTCAGTAAATTAGTTATGGAACGTTTTTTCCCTGTTCAGGCTTCCCGTATTTGGGATAGTCTATCTGTAAGCGCTCAGAGGGCCCAAACTGTCGATGCATTTAAGACTCTCATTAAAGCTCACATTTAACGTCGATTTTCTTCCAATATTACTGAAAATATTAGATATTTCTTGGATGGTTTCCTGTCGCGCGGTGAGTACAACTTTGTAAATTATTGTTTTCTAGCTATTTTTAACTTGTTTTGTTTTTTAGTTGTTAGTTTATCTCTTTAGTGTTTTTCCTTTATTTCTCATTTTTCTGGCTTTTATTTGATTCATATTTAACTAATTCATGACTAATCATCTTTTTAAAAAAAAAAAATTTCAAAATAAAAATAAAAACACATGTAATACTGTTCTACAATAATTTATTTTATTTGAGTCCCGACGCGTTTCGCCTTCTTAGGGCATTGCCAAGCAACTGAAAAGCAGATCGTTAGCTAAACCTGACTATCGTAATATTTTAGAATTTGAATTTGACTGTAACGGTCATTATGAATCCATACATAAGAGGGGGCTATTATTCATGAAATCTAACTGATCGTTTACCAAAAATGAACCTTTACGACTTTCATTATTAATGTAATATATCTCGTATTTATCTTGGACTTTTCCACCATCCACGTTTTTTAAAAGTTGTAATTTATTTAAAGATGTGGTATGACCAGTAACAACTAAATGCTTGGTTATACCTGATGTTGGTCTATTATAGAGTGCCGATGATACGTGTTCTTTGTATCTAATTTTTAATGAGCGTTTTGTTTTACCAAATAGACTGCACTGCAGTCACTACACTCAATACTATAAATTCCGATCTTATCTATTTTATCAACTTTCGGTTTTAGTTTGTTGTTAATGAAAAAAAATTTTAAAGTTTTTTTATTATAATAAGCTGGTAAACGTTATATTGTTTTAACGTAGATTTAATTTTATTCATGACGTTTTTGGTTTTTATTATTATTATTATTTATTTATTTTTTTATTGTTTGATTTTTTTTTTTTTGTGCTTAACTTAATTTTGTATTCTTACCTTATTACTACTGTACTATTAAAAGATTGTAATCTTGTGTACATATGCCATAGGTAAATATTATTATTATTACCATACACATACATATATGCACAGAGTGAAACCCGAGAGTACGGAGTCATGCGATCCAGTCAGTTGATAGCTTAGATATAATGCATTTCTAACCACTCCATCACTTTGAGCCCCCATTCCAATCCATTTAGGCATCTATATTATTGCCGGGCAACCCCGGCGGGCTCCCCTAGTAATAAAGAAATAAACCCGTTTTTTATTCCAACCTAGTCCCATGCACGTTAAACCGAAATGACTATAAAGATGCACATTTTACTACTTCACTTATTTCTTATGATACAGTTCTTTAGTTGAAAATATTGGAACGTTGTGTTTTTCGTTGCACTATGTGTTTGAATCTGCTGCGATTAATGTAACAGAAAAATTTATTACATCTAGTAACTACGTAGGTTCTATTTCAGTTTTAATAAATTTTACTGAAAAAGAGCTGTACATTTGTAATTAGTAACTGAAAATTTATATACCTTTCAGATTTGTTTTTCTTCCATCTATTAACTAATTGGACAGTTTTTCCCAATGTAAAAACCTAGGTATAAGAAGATTATTAAAAAATCAGTTATATTGATTTTTTTCGTTCTTCTGTATGAATATAATGTTCCGAAAAAAATTCTGGAATTCCTAACATTGATAAGTTATAGCAATTTTGAAAAGAATTGATAGTTCATTTACCTTAATACTCAACCCTGTATACTCAGACCCACGTGTATCTTTTTGATCCGATAATGTCATAGCAATATACATCTAACTTCACGTAGCTATTTCTGAGAGCGTTTTTCCTAATTTCCCAAAAGCAAATCTATTTTGGTACCGAGAGAAACCGATTACAGACGAACGGTAATATATCAACAAGTTGGTGCTTACAAATCTTAAGGAATATGTAGAACTAAACGAAGAAAAACGAATACGTTGATTTAATTTTAATTCGACAAAATGTTATAAACACTAAACCGTCAGTTACGAGCGGACCTCTAAAAAGAGCGGAACTTGGGGATATAGTCCGCGGAAAACAATTTCATATAACGAAATGGTTTTTTCGCGAATTAAAGTGATAACTTTGCTACTGTGCTCGCTATTAGCAATAGCACTTAGTTTTCCCGGATATGTCGATTGTGCAAAAAAAGGATCTACACAACAAGGAGGTGCCGGGATATCGTCCCCCGTGCCCGAAGCAGTTATTGAAGAAGTGAACGCTAAGCAATTGGAAAAAATTTTAAATGATAAGGATTACGTAGCAGTTTTTTGGTGTAAGTGATTATACCACTTTTTTTTTTGCGAAAAAAAAAAATAAATAAAATAGAATAATAATATAAATTAATGTGCTTGACTGTGTTTTCGAAATGTTTCTGTGTATGCGTGTGTGTTTGGTTGTGTGCCAGTGCGTAAGGCGTGTGTGAAAATCCGTGAGTTCTATTTCCATAGCTTTCCAATGTGATTTATTTGCACACGACTTAAGGCTGTGTTGATTACATTGAAATCGTCTTTTATTGTTGTTCTATTATTATATAACTGCTAAAAGAATATTTTCCCAAATTTGAGGAGAATCAATTATTTCGGAGAGAGAAATTTCGGAGGGATCCAGTTACATTTCAAAAGAACTTAAAAGTTTACTTTCTTCAATTAATTATTGAGAAAATTAAATTGAAAAACAAAGAAACTGAACAGCAATCAAGAGAGCTACGTATTTATTATAGACAGATGATTTTGCGGCAAAGTCACAGGGTTTGCATGGAAATTCCTTTATTACACTGTCAAAATTAATGAGCCATTAATGTTGAAGTTTAAAGTTATATACAAGAAATCCTCTCAGAGGGCATTTTTCAGTCGCCCCTAATTTATTTTAAAAAGAAGCTAATTCTGATTATTAATTGACACTGTTTACTGGTACTGCTTTCACTTTTTCAGTGAGTTAACATATTATTTTTGAAAATAATGCTACACGAAAGAATTGAATTTTATTTTCATGAAAATATCAAAAATGTTTTTGAAAGAGCGAAGAATGTTAAAAAAAAAAAAAAAAAAGAGAAAACAGTTTTCAAAATTGAGTCAAATTCTATTCTGGTTCAAATAATCCGAATTAATATTTTTAGAAGAATAGACAGAAAAAACGTAAGTTAATATAAAATCTGAAGTATCTATGCGGGGTAAAGAAAGAATGAAAACTTCTTAGAGTCATGATGAGATGATAAATCTAATAGGGATTCGTTCTGTATTAAAATCTAACACTAATTCTTAGAACAACTATGGATTATAAGGTGACTGTAGATGCTCTCACACAAAATGGTTTTTTTTAACGATATATGTATCTTCTATAAATTCAGCTATTTTTAATAATAATTTTATTGGAATTCAAGTAAAATTTAAAAGTCTCCTAATTAAATTCAAGTTAGAATTGAATGCTAACTAAAATGTTGCAATTTTGGTGAACGATTTTTTGAATGAATCAACTAGGATTGATAATAAATAATAGCTTTAACTGCATTTTTAAAATACATTTACCAACACATATGTATACATATGTTTATTTTTGTTACCAAAAATATCACAAACCAAATTGTTACGAATTAATTTGCTTTTGATTACCAGACATATTATAATATAATAAAGTAAGAAAAACTCATATTGCGTCTTTAGATAATAATTTTTCCGACCAATACAGACTGTTCGTAAAACACGAATATTATTTGTGATATCTTTTAATTTACCGTGGTAGAAGAATTATATTAAATAAATAATCGCATTTAAGTTTTATCAGAAAGTATTTTCTTGCAAGATATGTGTGTTAGTTTGGACATTTCATTAATGCACCATTGCGAACCTTCAAAATGCATTTGTAGAAGAATTTTTCAACATATTACCATCATAATTATATAGGAAAAAAGTTCTTATTATAATTTCCACAATTAAATAACTTTATTGATCCAATTTTTTTGCAACGCTTTATGCATTAAAGGAAATATTTATTTTTCATTAAAATTGTCTGTTGAACTACGTATATGTAAAAAATGTTAACTAAAATAAACAATTTTTGGATTTACAATATAAATTCATACATTTTCTTTACTTGGTGTATACTAATCGATAATCAAAACAACAATTACTTTTTATCTCATAAACTTTGCTAGTTATAAATGCGACAAGATCAATTCACTCATTTTTCGACTACGGTTCAGAAACACTAAAATTTTCTTTAATGATAAATAAAATTATTATCTTTACGATAATATCTACATATGTACCATATCGAGGCATTTCACATATCTTGACCCAATCAAAAAATGTCCCTCACAAGGAGAAACACTTAAATTTTTATGATATTCCTTTTATTATACGCTAAACAATACTTGTATACAGCTGTACTGACGTACACTTATACCCTAAATAAAGTGATATTGTATACTAAGTTTCCTTTTGTAATCCTTACGTCCAACTGAAGTAGACATGCCAGCCTGTTTTATACCCTAAATGAAATCATAAAGTATACAAAGTTTGCCATTCCGTTTGTAACACCTCGAAATAATTATGGTAGAGCAAAATGGATTGGACACCCACGCATAATATTAAAATTTATTTTGATTTTTGCATGTCCGTCTGTCCGTCCGTCTGTGCGCACAATAACTCGAGAAATTTTGTACACGGACTTTAAGAAAAAAAAGTAAAACTAATTTCGTAAATGAGATAAATCGGTCAACTCCTTCGTGGGGTTGCCATACAAAAATTTCATTTTCCACTATATATTTGGACACTGCCTGAGAACTCGACGACATAGTAATAGAAAATTAAATTTCAAAAATGGATTAAAACGGGCAACAGCTTGGTGTTGCCATATAAAAATATAGGATTTTTACGTATACTGTGAAAACGACCAGTCCTAGATGGTTGTAATGTACTGAAAAGTCTTCAGAATATGAATTACTATAAATTTAGTTATTATCATTTATTCTGTCTAACGAAGCGTTATAGAAATACATATTTGCGAAAATCCACTTCAAAACTCCTACTTGCCCAGATGGGTGACCATACGAAATTGTGTAGCGAATATCGGAACTTGAGTTGAGAGAGCACGAGTAAAATCGGCCGAAACTATTCCACACAAGCAAATCTTATGACTTTTTTTTTATTATTAATCCAAGCTCAGGGGATACCCTATGATGCAAAGCACAGCATGGCAGGAAAGAGATAGGGAATGGATTATGGGATTTGAGGAGAGTGCCTGAGGTGTTAATGTATGCTGGAGGAAAAACACAAGATCGTAAACTCTTCCACATTCACACTGTTCGGAAAAAAGCATCGCGGAATTTTACTTTACGACCTAAAGTAATTTGAAGGGTAAAAGGATGTGCGTGATTATAGGAATCATTCTACAAGGGATCGGACTAAATATTTCATCCGAATATTGACCATGCATGTAGCGATAAATGAGCGTAAGGCATCCAAACTTGCGCCGGTCGTCGAGTGAGTCGATATGACAAGTTATTGCCACTTCATCAATGAGCTTAAAGGCTCTCTTTTGGACAATATCCATTGAAACTTAGGCTATACGACCAGCCCCAGTCCATATATGAAAATTTTATTCCATTCTAGGTCTAATATAGGACTTGTGGAGGAGCTCTAGATTTAACGGCCTGAAATATTTCTTACACATTTTCAGAAACCCAAGACATTTCTATGCTTCTTTGGCAACAAAGAAGATGAGAGCTATCCAGTTTAACTTGTTGGAAATATTAATGCCAGGAATGCTTAATGATGGTGAATCAGAAACTAATGTTGCATCAAAAGAAATGTGAGTGGTTACGTTATGGTCTTGTTTTAATGAGATAAGACATTTATGGTTCTTTGTTAAGATCGTTATTCGATGATCTAATCATGAAATCTCATTTAACATATGCGGCATTCCGCCTGGAGTCGGCAAGAGTGTCAAGTGAGTAAGCGAAATCAAGGGTACTATCATCATCGAAACTATGGACGGAATTGAAAGTAAGGGAAAGCAGATCATTCATGAAAATTAAAAAGAGCGTTTTAAAGATAAAGGAGTCTGAAGTTGCACCAGAAATTATGAAATGTGGTTTAGATGTAACGCCATCTAATACAGCACGTATTTATCGACTAGATAGGAAACTTTCAATCCATAATAGAAGAGGATGGGAGAGACCATGTGCTTTCAGTTTGGCTAAAAGGGCTGGATGCTAGACTCTATCAAAGTCCTTTGAAATTTCTAGGAGTTAATGATAGATTCAAGAACCTTTGAAAGAATCAAAATGATTGCAATTGGTCGATAGTTTGAGGGATTGTTACCCTCTTCTTTCTTGGGAATAGGCTGAACATGGGCTAGCTTCCAAGCAGTTGGAAAGATTCCTGTCAAATAAGACAAGTAGAATAGTTTGCCCAGAGGTTTAGCCAAGGATGGGCACAGTTTTTAATTAACAGGGGTGAGAAACGATCAGGACCTTCGGCTTTGGAGACGTTAATCCTCTTAAGGATTCTGAAAACATCTCTCGTACGGATGTGTATTGGCTGTTTACATCCACACGGGGGATGCAAAACAGGTGCTTGTGAAGTGAATAGAAAACGAAAATTTGAAGCAAATCTAGCAGCTAAAATATTAGCTTTATCCAGGGAGTCAACAATCACTTCACCATTATTAAGTAGTGAAGGTATAGAGGAACTGGTGAAGTTGTTCCTGCTGGTTGTGACCAGGGATCAGAAATCTTTGCTACCTTTGCGGCTTCCCAAGATTCTTTGTCTAATAATTCTGGGCAAAAAGAAATTTCTCTCTCTGGATAATGGATGTACAAGTGTTCCGTGCAGTCTGGTAGACTTGTTTCAGTTCAGGATATGGATACAATTGATAGGCGCAAAAAGGAGACTCTTTCGCTTTTATAGCTTGTTTGTACTTATCGTTAAACCAAGAGTGATTTTGCTGTTATTGAGATCTGCTGTACATAAGAATACGGAATGTATTAATGCATGCGAAGACTATTACTAAGTTCTAATGTGCATTCATAAACATCCTTCGAAGCAAAACAGACCGACCATACAATTTCTCTAAGATACTGATTGGGACTTTCCCAATTAGCATTCTTCTTGTAGTGCCAAAGAAGCCTACTTGTAGATTGAGAAGTAGGGCGGCACAGGTTTGAGGTAGTAAATTGAGCCGTGATTAAATAATGGTCTGAATTACCGAAAGGCGAGCCGACTGAGATGGAATATTTGTCAGGATGAGATGTTAGAAACAAATCCAGTAAATTAGCTATATCTCCAGCTGCATTAGTAATTCGTGCTGGTGCATCCACTAGCTGTTGATAGCTGTTTTCTATAGAACTGAACTATACAAAATCGGGTATAAATAGCCCAATAGGTCTTTAAAATATTTACACTAAAAATATTTAAAAATGTTGAACTGATCTGCAATTTTATATAGAACTCCTGAAAAAGGGCAACACTTGCACCAGAAACGTGAAACAAATGTACTAAAAAATTAGATATATTTTACAACAAAACGATAGGTGTTTTCCTGAAAATAATAAAGCCCGATCAAGCATAAAACCAGCTGAAAGCCTTATCAACTGAAAAGTCATCTGTTGCTAGTTATATCACAAGGTCAAATTATGACCGGGTCAAAATGTGGGTCCGTTCATTACATTGACGGCCGATATCCTCCAATTTTTCTGAGACTTCAGGCAGAAATCAATAATCCATTCTGTTGCACTCCGAAAGGGCCACAGTATGATGAAACAAAGACCTATACTTACAGAATTATAAGAAAGATAAATTTTTGATGTTCATAAAAACTAAAAGAAGCTTACAAGCAAATAACATGGCATGGACAATTATTGTGGTTTAGCGTGACAAAAAAATTAATCCGACAGGCTTAAGTTTTACAGGCTACACTTAAATAAAATTCGGTTATATTAATCCTCCTGGGCCTGTTAAATTACGATGCTATATCCGAACATCATTATAATCCAAAATGTGCGTAGGTTTTGTGCCAATTCATCTTTCTAATTATTTTTCCAACTTTCGAATCTATTTTCATGATTCGAAATTCCAGTGCTAATCTAATTGACATTTCATTTGATTGATTGACGTGCTTTGACAATTTTTTGTTTTTATAACTAAAAATATGGATTCAGAATGATTTCGATTTACTGTGTGTATTCGTACTATTTTTAAAAAGTGTCGAATTGTTGATGAAAACAATAGGAAATAATTTGTGACTATACATACATAATAAAATATGAAAAGCAACTTGAACCTTAATAAAATGTATGCCAGGAAAATCTCTTTCCCATGGCTCACCTCTTTCAAAAATGATCTAGCTGTTAAATACGAGTTTTTGGCTCGAGATCTAAAATCTGTTACCCATCGTAGGGCTATGATTTTAATGATTACGCTCTAGAGTAATTTTGGAGCATTTTTTGGGTTCCGTACCCAAAGGGTAAAAAGGGGAACCGTATTACTAAGACTTTGCTGTCCGTCCGTTCATCACCAGGTTGTATCTCATGAACCGTAATAGATAGACAGTTGAAATTGAGGATATACAACAAATAATAAAAATAAAATTAAATTAAAAATTAAAGAGAGCCCCCATACAAGAATCGTGATTTTTCGGCATTTTTTTCCTCGTTTTAATCTCATTCATTATTATCATCAGTAGGCATTTTTTTTTTTAATGACAGCATTTTTTTTCACATGAAGCTTACTCTCATTTGAAAAAATAATTGAAAAGTACATAGTGTTAAATTTTGTACGATGGTACGGATCCCTTCGTGCGCGAGCCTGACTCGCACTTGGCCGACTATTTTCTAAAGTCGATGTGTTCAAATATGAAAAAATGAGATATCAAATAATTCGTAAAGGTAAGATCTATGTATTAGTTGCCTTAAAATACTTCAAAACGCTACATATGCTAAGTCAAATTAAAAACTTGATTTGAATGGAATGTGGTTTGAACAAAACAGTGATACAAATTTTCTCTGATACTATCGAGTTCTTGAAGGAAAAGCGTAGTAAGTCAATTCTTTTCAAGATCCAAGGCTACCAAGATCGTTTGACCTAACCGTGTTAGATTATTTTTGTTCGTGATGTATTTAAAAATTTTACGTTACAACACATCAGCTGTAATAAACATTTTAATGAGAATAGCTTGTACTCTATATACTATACATACCTCCGTGCATGTTTACAATTTATTTGTCATCAAATTGACATTACGTCAGTCAGACGCCTTTTCGCCCCAGCAATTGGCACAAGCATTACCAGAGCATTACCACACAACACCAGCACGTAATCGGCTTCGATAGCTATAAAAAGCCCGCGAGCCATAGTGAAATCACTCATCGGCCTTAACAAGGCACACAATAGGATGCTTCCTTGATGTAGAGAAAGCGTTTGACTCAGTTTGGACAAACGGACTAATTTTCAATATTATATAACTTGAGTTTCCGCCTTATCTCACCCAGATTATACATAGCTTTCTTTCATCTCGGAATTTCTACATAGAAATCGAGAATGCCACGTCTCAGGCAACATCAGTCAGTGCTGGTGTCCCCAAGGTTCGGTCCTCGGACAAACTCTCTTGAATCATTTTACCTATGATCACCCTTCCAACGACTCAAATTCCACCACACTGTTTTATGATAATGACTGCATTACCTACTCCCACTCGGTATCAGCCGACTTTGCTGCTACCAAAGTTGAGCGGCATATGCTCAAACTCGACGAGTTCTACAGAAAGTGGGGCATCAAAATAAATCTGAACAAATCTGTAATGATTTGTATACGAAACCCCTCCACACGGGGAAAACTCACTCTCGCCACACGAGCCAACAACATCGAAATTGAAGTCAATAACAATAAGCTTCACCCTTCAAAAAACACGAAATATCTTCGTATCACTTTCAATAATCTGTTGAAATTCATGCCGAATTGATCATGTTGAAATCCAACCATGCCTACTCCCTTCTTAACCCTATTATTAAAAGGAGAAACAGTCTCCCGAAAGATACAAAGCTGCTTATATATAAACAGCTTATCCGTCCAATTATCTGCTATTGCTTCCTCATCTGACACACCATTTCGCCGCTATATATGAAATTAGCACCCTCAAAAGAAAGATCCTACGGGCCTGTACAACACTGCACAGAAGACCTGACGAACACTACTTTCCCAACACCCTTTTGTACAACAGTGCAAACATCACTCCAATCGAGGACTACCTTATAGGTCTCGCGGTCAAACAATTTTGGACGATATCTCAACATCCAAATCTCCTCATTAGTCAGCTTTCGATGCAGCTTCAGGTTCAATACTTCCACTATTTATCAAATCTCCACCTTATTCACTCTGAAACGAGAAACATTTATTAGCTGGGCGAAAGGTTTACTTTCTTCACCTAGCACAGGAAGCCACCATCGTGGATAGGATACAACCCGGGCGCTGCTCGATCATCGTGCAACTTATTATCTCTGGAAAATCCATGACCTTCAGAATATTTCTCACCTTGTAGAAGGTGAAGCCAGTCATCAACCCACAATCCACTAAATCCGCACACCCCAAAATTGTTAAGCAACAGACAAAAACACAACTTGGCATCGCGCAACAAGCTGTTAATCCGACATCGCGTATTCTAAAGTTAATAGTTATTCGAACAATTAAAGTGTAAAATGTAAGACATTTGTGATCGTAGCTCAAAATAAAAGACTGTACATAAATCTTTTCAAATATCCCGGGATATCGGTTTGGTTTAGAATTTCGTCATAATTCGTTTTGTTTCGTTAATCACGTATAAAAGATTCTGATTGATTGATTTCTAAAATCAGGATTGATCTGATCACATCCAAAAGTCTTAGAGTATGTTCGGAGCAAAATCAGAAGTTAATTCTGAATCCTAAAAACAGAAGTTAGATCTGAGTTCTCAAACAGAAGTTAATTCTGAAACAGAAGTTGATTCTGAATATCTAATAATTTGAAGTTAACTCAATCTCAATACAGAAGTTGATTCTGGCTATCCAAACAATTTGAGGTTATTTGGGAAGTTGATTCTGGACATCCAAAGTTGAGTTTAACTCAAATTCCTAATACAAAAGTTGATTCTGGACATATACAAATTGCTCAAGTAATTCTTTATGGTAATTAATCCTAAACACTTTATTTCAAAATCTAGATTAACTTCATAAAAAGTTGACACCTGATCACCAGAGGTTATCTCTAGCACAAACAAAGACAGAAGTTAATTCTGAAATATCAATTCTCCAACCCACACGTGGCAACATTCGGATTCGCTGCACCTATAAGCATGTACACGATACATGTCACAAGTGGCATTACTGCAGTTCCACACGTAGCAGCAACCCAATTTGCTGCACATGCAAAAACGCACACGACAAAAGTCTTTTGCTATGATAAGTCCCATACGCATCAGCACAACAAAAAACTGCACGCTAGTAGCAAGTCATACTTGCTACACCTTTTTCAACCTGCTCCTCTGCTACCGTATGTACATAAATTCTGCGGCCCATAAGTAGCAGTTTACGCAACTAAAATTTGTATTTGTCTTTATTGAATTTAATGAATGAATTGTTAAGTTTTATAGAATTCCAAAATAGTATTAAGTCGGAATTATGAAATTATTGTGATATTAGATATAAGAACTGGATTAGCAAGTAATAAATAAAATTTTATATTGTTGAATTTAAAAAACGACTGAGTTATCTATTAAGTCTGAAACTCGTCTTCACGTACAATAGTACACAGAAATTTTCACACAACCTTTTATAATTATGATGTTATTGAGAATATTAGTGCATAGGCTAGGTTAAATATATACATAATACATATACACTCACTTAAGTGTATACGTAGTTTCCAAATATTTATTCGGTTTCACTGTAAAGAAAAGTCACTGACCTACACTTCACCTTCTCACAACTCACAAAAGCTGATTTCTTATTCACTCACCCTGCTTCTCTTTCTAAAATAAGAGTGCAGTCATGCGTGAAAGGGTATTTCCTGCTTCTTTAACATTTCATATACGCAGGAATACTGTAGAATCAGTACAATTAAGTTCCTGCCTGCAGTAGGTATGCCAAAGAAACTAGCCAAATTGACCAAATTCTTTAATATCAGTACAAATTTTAATGACTGCATAGATATTTTGGTTCTTGCTGATAAGTAACGTAAAAAAACTACCATCTTTGATGATTAAATTAGAGCTGAAAATTGGATCGGGATATTCTCATATCCGGATATGCAAACCATATGATTCCTCAAATCCGGATCCCAGCTATCTGGACGCGTATCCAAACTATCCTGATCTGGATCCGAACTATCTGGATCCAGACTAAGCAAAAGAGGCTAAAAATTTCATCCAAATTTCATTGTTTCATTTGGAAAATATAAATTTCCATTTATCCAATAAATCAATGCAATTTGCAGGAAATTTTGAACTTTTTTTGATTAGTCTGAATCCAAATAGTTCGGATCCAGACCCGGATAGTTCGGATCCAGATCCGGATAGTTCGGATTCAGATCCGGATAGTTCGGATTCAGATACGGATAGTTCGGATCCAGATACTAGGATACTATCCGGAATCGTATCCTAATTATTCCAGGTAATCTGGATAGCAAATTATCCGAATACCTTCAGCTCTAGATTAAATCATAGGGTGTATTAAGTTTATCATTCCGTTTGTAACACATAAAAATAATGCTGGTAGAGAAAAATGTAATAAGGACCCACGACTAATATTAAAAATTAGTTTAATTTTTGAGTGCTTGTCTGTCCGTCCGTAGCTCTCTCCTTCAGTCCATCCGTCTTTCTATCAGACTGTCCTCTCGATTACTCGAGAACTTGTTTACAAAGAAAGCTGAAATTTTCTAAAGCAGCTCTTTAAAAGAATGTAGATTTAGAAAACAAATAAGAATTTTTAAGAAAATTCATTTTGAATGATTTTAAATTAAATTATAAATGCAAGAATGAAAGATGCAATGGTTCAAACCACCGTTCTAGAAAAAAACTAGTGGCACTTTTACCTCTCCCAACTCTAGATATGCTAAAGCTTTAAAATGAATTTACCTTTAAAACTTTTAGTGAAGCCTTCTTTTGCATATGCAGATCAAATAGCATAAAATTTGTTCAAAACGATATGCATGTGCAGTAAAAATAAATCTTTACAAAATTTTACCATTTCATGTAGACTAAGCAATTGACATTCAAGTTGTTCGAAAATTAAATTAATTTCAAATCTTCTTGTTTTCATTTGGCATAGATATTCGTTTAGAAGATTTAAGTATAGTAGGTACCTAAAAGTAAGAATATGTATGAGTTATAAGATGATTTCTTCTCATATTATTATATGATTGTAAGTAATATTCACAACACACATTTTTTTATCAAAAAAATGTATATACCGTAAATGACCGAATTTTTATGAAATAATAGCTTTAAGCACTGAAATCATTAGGATATTGAAAAACCCATTGAAAAAGTTGATTCAATCTGCAACTATGTGTACGCCCACAGTAATTTGTTTGAGTACATAATGTAAATATAACACATTCAACTGAAAACAGTTTTGGCATGAATTCGCTGCTCACGAGAAGATACTGAAATATGTTTAGTTTCTATTTTTGAAAAAAAAAAAAAACGCAGAATGAACCTAAAGAGATTCAATGCGCAGGGAATGGGAATAATGGGATCGTGATGTCGACTGATTAAAAAAAAAAATTATTTTACATTTCGTCAACGCAACAAGGACAAAAATGCTGACCTGAAAAAGGATGCTTTTGAAAACCCAACAACAACAAAAATTAATGCAATCAACTGACAGACGCGATTTTTATATTATAAACAGGTGCAGAAAGTCTGCCGATATGGCATATTAATTCATAGAATTTATTCAAACAATTAAACTTAATGCGCAGAGGAACAGTGAACTTGGCCGCCAGTCTTGATCATTTTTCATTTTTTAGATTTCTAGTGTTGTTTGTCTAGGGTCTAGGCTGAGATGATGGTTGTCGTAAAACATCAGTTAATTCAATGAAATGATTCATTATATTTTTCTATAAAATACTACAATACATAATTATACAAAGTATGGTATATATTTATGTACTAATTTGAATGTCCCAAAATTTATTAATTTCGAATAGTTAGAGCAACATATTTTGGAACGTCATTACATCACTACATCGCCTTCTTGGATTAAAGGTACAAAAAATTGGGGTTTTCAAAATACTTCCTCAACTGTTGATCCTACGACAAAAATGGCTGATACAAATTTAAAGAAGACTAAATTTCCTACACATTTTTGTATAAACACTTTTTTTGTAAATCTCATGTGTAAAGAGGTACAGCAGCGGAAACGAGAACATACTTCCAAAAAAAATTATACGTATAGTACCCCTTATACAGAGTGTTTCATCCATAGTGGTCCATAGGACAGGAGGTAACAATAGTCACCTAGTCAACCCAAGGTAAATTGGAGGGGGCGGCATATCAACTGTTTCGAAGTTAGAGGGTGATTAAGAAAATATGTAAGTCTTTCACAAAATGCTTTGTATCTTAAAAAGTTCAAGGTGTACGGTCACTTGTAAGCTCTTTGTATGCAGAACTTCATGACCTTTCCAACGATTCTTCGACCAACCCCTTACTCCTGTTCCTTCAGGAGTTATGATATTCTGCATAAAATTACGAAACACCCTGTATAAGGTGTGCTATACGTATATATATATTTTTTTTTTTTTTTTAAGAATATTCACGTTTCTCCCGCTGTTAATCATTACAGACTTAGGAACAAAGTGTTTATACAAAAAATTAGGGAATTTAGCCTTCTTAAAATTTGTATCAGCCATTTTTGTCGTAGGATCAATCGTTGAAGAATCATTTTGAAAAAACAAATTTTTTGTACCTTTAATCAAAATGGGACTGGAAACTAAATAACATATATAAAAATCACAACTACCCCAACTTTTGTCTGGCAAAATCCCCTACTGACTGGACTATTAAATGATTAGAACAGTTCGTAGGATAGTGAAAATGGTATAATAGGCAAATTTAAAGGGGTTTTTACATTTCGAAAAACTCTTCAGTACATTAAGGACGCCTGTGAGCGTTTTCTCAGTACATATAATTTACAATCGCTGAACATTCAATTCATGGTACAAATTTGATGTTTAAAAAAAAATGTAGTGCTAAAGAGGTTGCTGTAAAGGATTTAAAAGCAATAACTATACGTTACTTTTTTTATATCTTTATCTACGTATGAAAAAAATTTTTTTTAAGCTTCATCCTCAATTACCAATCAAGTTGCTATGAAATTTAGAAGCATTTATGGTGCTTACGAAGGCGCTAAAGATCGAATAACCGGTACAAGTGTATCCAATCAACGATAAATGATACCAAAGTGAAAAATCTTATTAACAGACAAAGATTGATGACAAAACATTTGAGTGAAGAGAATGATGCGATTATTACATTTTTCATTGTGAATTCGCTTGATTTTCTGGATTTTTCCATGATATACCTAAGCATACCATTTACTTGTACATATATAGTTTAAAATGAATCATTTAACTTAAACTGTCATAGTACAATATTTACTTAAACTTATGTTATGACCTATTACATAAAATATTGAGAACGCACTCAGAGATTTGCACTATCACAATCTGAAAATGCAGGTTTTAGTAGTGGTTACAAGATTCTAAAGCATTTTGCCTTAATTACCTAAACCCTTCTTCACGTTTTTCGTACACTAGATGTAATCTCATAGGTTATACTAAGTTTGTCATTCAATGCTGGTAGAACTAAATGGATGTTCGTCTTTCTGCCCGTTGTCCGACCGTTCGGCCGCGACCACACAATAACTCGAGAGCTGAAATTTTGCAAACAGCTTTTTTTTCAAAAAATTGTAGATTTGGAAGTGCAACAAATCCGGTAACGCTTTCACAGTGTTGCCATACACAATTTTGGTTATTTGAACACTACCTAAGAACGCCCCGATATAGTGAGCTGAAATTTGGTACTTACACACCGTTTCATAAAAATAAATACAATTTCAAAAATGGGCTAACTCAGGCAGCTCCTTCTTAATTATGGAATACAATACAAAACTCTTGTTTTTCACTTTATTTTACTTTTATTTTCATCTATGGTCTTAGACCAATTATGGCTCCTTCTCTTGTAATTATTTTTGTAAGACTTGCATTTTTTTTATTTTATTTTTTAAAAAAAGCACAGTTGAGATACAAAGCTCATAGATGTGTGCATAGTCCTGGTAACAAATAAAAAAATTACATGATAAATAAAAGTATTATGGCAAAGCAAAAATGAACTATCAAATAGAAGAAAGTGTATATATATCTAGTACTAAACTATAAAAGATATGAAAAAAAAATTGAAAAAGAGAAAAGAAAAAAAAAAGAGAAGAAAAAAAAGAAGAAATTATGCATCTACAGATATTATAAAAAAATAAGTGAACCTAATTATTGTCAGCATTGAGCAAAATAATCCAAAGCCCCCATCCTGAAATCCCTCAAACTACGTGCGGTGCGTACACCCAAAGGAAGAGTATTCCAAATATGAATGAAAAAGGCGCGAGTGTATGAAACCTTGGTAATAGTAATAATTGGGTTCAACGAGATGACAGAAGTTCAACGTAATCCTTAAGGTAGTCCGGAGCCATATTATTTAAAATTTTATATATCATTATGCATATCCTTAGATTAGGATATCAAATCACAACCCAAAAATTGTTGAGAAAAGACAGATATGTCATCATACCTCCGTAGACCGAATATATACCGTGCACAAGCCTTAAACGCAACATTGAGCTTTCTCTTACATGAGGAATCCAAATTGCAATATACACAGTCACCATATGTGATCATTGGAACAAGCAACATTCGGACCAGACCTTGACGGAGTTGACGTGGTGTGTACCTTGCTTGACGCCAAAGTGTTCTTAATCCTTGGTAAACTTTTGAAACCGTAATATCAATATGCTTACGCCAGGATAAATTAGAGTCAACATGCATCCTCAAATTTGTCACTACTTCCGTATATTCGGTGGGGATGTTATCTAAAAATAAGAACGGCAAAGAGGACGTGTCGACGTATCGATTATAAATAATAATACTCTGGGACTTAGAAGGGTTTAACGAAAGTTTGTTCTCAGCCGCCCAGGAGAGGAGAGAAATAGTTGCACATCATTGGCATAAAGTAAAATCGAACAATGTGTAGGGATCAGAACTATATCATTGATGTATAGCACGAACAACAAAGGTCCTAATATTGATCCTTGTGGTACTCCTGAATAAGTTCTTAATACTGCTGAGCTGCGAGATCTGCATACAGTGACTTGGGTACGATATATTAAATACGAAATCATGAGATTAGCTGCAGAGCTACCAAAATTAAACTGATATATCAGTTTCTGGGTTAGAGTACAATGATATGGTATGGTGAAATTATGTTATTCAGTATTACGACGAACAGCCTCAATGAGATACAAGAGCAACGAAATTGTATTATGCTTAGATCTAAAACCAGATTGTTGTTTAGAAATCAAACTATGAGTGTCAATATAAGTTTTAATTTGATTATGAAGAAGACGCTCCAATATTGTAGATAAGACAGGAAGAACACTAATAGGCCTGTAATCTGTGGACTTGTCGGTTTTCGATTTTTTTTAATTGGAATTATTAGAACTTTTCCATTGTAAGGGGAAACAAGAAGTAGTAATAGCAGTGTTAAAAATATGCAATATTGTTCTTATTATGAATGGCAGAATTAGTTTAAGAAAACGTAAATCTATATTGTCTATTCCAATGGCATTTGATTTAAGAAATTTAATAGCAAGAATAACTTCATCAATAGAAACGTTTCTAAATGTGAATTGATCACCGTCGTTGGGATTAAATATCGAAAAGTCATTCAAATTAAAACGGGAAACATTAGGTATTCTATTAACAAAGTAGTTGTTGAGCTCGTCAGGATTAATATTCGCTATTTCATTATATTTTGAAATAATACCCGTTTTTTTAATATTCTTCCAAAGTATTTTCGATGGTTGAGACGTGTCAAGTTTATTCTGATAAAAGTTATATTTGACACTCCGAATAGCCACTGTAGTTAAGTTACGAAGTCTTTTGAAATTTTTTCTTAGTTCCAATCCACCGTATCGTTTCCAAGTATTATAATTGAAGTCGCGCTCCATAATCAGTTCTCTAATTCTATTATTAAACCAAGGATAATAAAAACGGCTTGCACAAGAACGAACTGGAACGTGTTCATTAAATAAATTTAAAATTACATTGTTAAAATATTCTACTTGGTCATTGACATCGGATATAAATAAAAGCCCAATCCATCGCGGCTACAGCTTCATTCAAATTTTACATGTTGACTGCTTTTAGATTTCTAAATGTTAAGTGACGTATATTGGATCTGGTCAATTGAAAGTCCACAAAAGTGGACAATGAGGCATGATGGTCGCTAATACCGGGTAGAGGGACTTCAGTCTGATTGCTTATTAAGCCTACCTGATTTGTGATAATTAAATCAAGTAAACTTTTGACCCATTAATATGATACCTAGTCGGCTTTGAATTTATAACACATAATCCAATGTTACTTAATTGTGACAGAAACTCTTGCTTCATGCGGCTTTGACTTAAATAATCAATATTAAAAGCACCACAAATAATATTAATATCAAAAGCTCCCGATAGTTGCATTAATTCTTCATAAAATGGATTAAGAACATTTAATCTGCAACCTACAAGTATCTTTTTTTCCAAGTTAAGTAATTCAATAAATAAGTATTCGGGTCCCAAAAAGTTTCCGTCAGAAAAGGATATAATCCTGCAATTGAGGTGTACACGAACATATATTGCAAGACCTCCTCCACGTGAATAATTACGATCATTCCGAAAAAGTCTGTATCCAGGTAAATAAAGCATTTGATCACAGGTAAGCCATGACTCAGATACCATTATTAAATCAATCTATGTTGGTGTGAAAGGTAGAGGTCTATCGACTATTGAGCTCCACATACTTAAACCCTGAGTTTTTCACGTTTTAATATAAAATCGGTGAGGTTTATCCATGTTTACTTAATTTTACTTAATTTATTTGTATGCATTGTATCGCAACATAATGTGGAAATGTGAACAAAGCGTAGCTCGTGTCGCGGTACAGCCATGATATGCATTATCTAAGAGCCGGTAAAAGCTGCTGTTCACTGTAGTCTTCTGGACCCTTACTATGATCATTTAATCCTTGAGTTGGTTGAGTTATACAGATCAGCACAGAGATCCGGAATAAAATAATTTCCTCTTTCAGTAAAAATTTCTATAACAAGTGCATTAAATGAAGACAAAAATAATGCCATTGTGAAATCAAGGCCAAAATAAAAAGCCTGAGTGCTCAATTTAACATAAATCTTAACTGTGAAGTTAGGACTACACATTAACGAAAATATATTATAAATGCGCAAAAACGACCCTGACTATGACTATGAGACATATAATTTTTCTGACTTCAAGTCTGGGACCTGATCGAGGCTCATACATATATATATATGTGATATTACATGTATGAAGATTTGTGAGTAGTATACCAAAATATTTTTAATTCGTGCATATATGTACATAGCTTTTAGAAAACAGTTCTCTATAAAACAGATTTAATGCATACACGACCAAAAGAACCCACAATTCAAAATGCTAACTAATATGTCACTTAACATGACTTTTTAAAAATATATCTGGATATAAAAACGAGGAGAAATCTCCGTATTCAAGAACGAGAAGCATTTTTATACTCCGAAATTTGTATTATTCTTAACAATGCAACAATATGAAATTAGGATCAAAATAGAATTTCAGAGAAAACAAAGGTAAAAATAACTTGGAGAACAAATTAAATTCATATTGTGAAATCTTCCGAAGCTATTTTTTGATATAAAGTTAAAAAGTTGGCAATTCGACAAAATAGATGGATTGCAGTCATTCACCATATTTCGCATATATGTTACATTTTCGTGGAATATCCTAATTTCTATAATTTACAATTATGTATTGTTAGCATTATCCTTGAACAGTGTTAATGACGAATGACGAAACGATTTACGAACATATGTAAGTCATTTATATGAATTAATTTTATATAATTTTTAAAGTGATGTAATAGAACTTCATTATTTTTCAAAAAATTGAAATGAATAGAAAATTTTTACTTTTGGCCTACAAGAGCTTAGTGAAACCCAGCTTAGCAGGGTAACCAAATCAATTTAACCTGACTGGACATATTTATTTATATGAAATAAATGAATAAAAATAAATTAATTCATTGCGCCACTATGAAATCAGCCTCTAAAAATTGCTCGTAAATGCTGCTTGGCCTCAAATATAGCTACCAAACTCCCAGTACTTTTATTTCAGAGTTTTAGCAGCAGTGGCAACAAATTTTCTTTCAAAATAGCCTTATGTCTTTTCCTTTTACTCTCTTTCCTTCATGAGTCTAGTCTAGAATGCTAAACCATTTCTATTATAGGACAGCCAGAACGGCCACATCGAATAACTGAGTGAAATATGTCGCATTCGCGGGTAGGACAGTAATATTAATATTAAATCGTTTTTCTCTAGCCACAGATCAAATGAAAATGAGAAACTGATTTGTAATTCATGAGAGTTTTGCACTTGCCAAAAACCAAGGTTCAAATTTTGTCCTTTCGAACCAACCTGACTGGGAGCAGTTCTTGCTTCAGGAAGGCCAACAGGTGTCCAATATTCATAAATATTTTGCGTTTTGTAAATAATAAACGGGGAAAAGTATTCTCCAGAAGTGGTAGCGGCACCATAATTTTTTGGTTTGGGTATTTTCGACTCTTTCGATGAGCGTTTGAACCTAAAAACAAATAGTTTTTATAGTCTGGGTCATCAGTAAAGTATTTTCGTTATAATTTGCTAGTATGATCCGTATTCTGTACTCTATATGTAGCTGTTCCAGAAAATATATTAAATGCTTCTATACGCACATCTAAACTTAGTAGTTTCATGTTTGTTACATTACGATGAAATATAATATGTCATTACGCTGCAGAAATCCACTTATAAAACAGTCTTTTGACGGTAATATCGATAAACATAGGGAAATTTCAAACCAGTTTGTTGACTCATTTTGTAACTTTGAGATTCCGAAATCCACAGACTACAATCTGGCCTGAGACGTTTGCAAGTAAAGTTTCTTTTGACTTATTCATCACACCATGTGGACCAATTTTCTTTCTATATACAGGGTGATTTTGAATCAGTGGTCATAAATGAAACAGCAGAAGTTTTAGGAACAAAAACTTGTATGGCAGGAGTAATAAGGTGATTAAGAAAATATGCTAGGTTTTCATAAAACACCGTAACATCCTTGTTATAAAACCTATGGATCTAGCTCTGATGATAGTAAACCGTCAAAGCTTTCCACTCAATATTGAATGAGAAGAAATGGAAAAAAATCCTAATTTTTTAAATTTTAACGATTTTCCCGCCGTTTGCAGTTCTTCAAATGCGATCACGTACACTGTTTTAATAAGCTATAGCGAAGAAATTTAATTGGAAAGTTATCCTCATGGTAACACAGAAAAATAGCGTAGTAATATTAAAATAGCAGTTGATTTTGTACCACCCAAAAACTGGACCTAATTAAAACCCAGTAGGTATCAAAAAAGAGTAATGGCCGGTTTCACAGTCTAGGCTGAAGCCAGAGCTTTTGCTAAACCAAGGGTGTGGCTTAAGCCCAGAACTTAAGCCTACTCGGTTTCACAGTACACAATAAGCTGAGGCTTAGTTAAGCCACAGATGAAAATTTTTAAGTTGTCAGCACCGCTGTAATTGTGAATTTTTTTAAAGGAAAATTGCCATTGTGGATTAAAAACCAAGCTAAAAGAAGAACTTTTTGTTTATCAGTTTGTAGTGGTTCTTATCTGAAAGGATATCAAATCCAAAATCATTGTTGTAGAATTTTTCGATAAAGTAAACCATCATAGTCATATTATACATTTCTTCGTTTCTTATATCCTCTGCATCAGATAAATAACTCATATATGTATTAAACTGATTCGTTTCTTCTTAAAACATCAAATGGAATGTTGACACTAACTGCCAGATAGTACTCAAAACTGCTAACTAGATAACTATTTTTCGCTTGGAAAATTTCAATTTAGTTTTAACGTATAACTTTTGAAATAAGCACATTCGTTTAATAACAAAAACTATAATATTTAGGCAAAATATATATTTAACAATAATTTCCTATGTGTTTCACAGCAACATCTGAGGCTTAAGCCTTCGAAATGACGGGCTTAAGTTAAGCTTACCTTAAGCCAGTGATATCACTTAAGCCTTGACTATGAAACCGAAACATTTACTAAGCGTTGTGGCTTAAGCCTTGATTGTGAAACCGGCAATGAGATTCATTAATTTTTCAACTGAGAGCTTACTAGACCGAGTTATGGACGTGTGAATGCAATTCAAAAAATAGGATAGTTTTTCTCAAATATAATTAAAAAATTTCCAAGATGACCGGAGGAAATTAGCAAAATTAGAAATTTAATTTATAATAAAATACAGATATGTAAACAATAAAATAATACCAGCAACTGTATCCCACTCGTCCCTTATCATTTCAAAGTATATTTTTGTTTTGTTGCAGACCTATTATCTTCAACCAAGCCCCTCCTCCATGGACATCAGCTAAATACTAATCGATGTGCCTTAATGCTCTCTTTCAATAAATATTCTTATGCTTCCACATAAAGCATTTATACCCTAAGCAGACGGGAAAAATCAATGATCATTCGTTCGTAATTGAATTTTTCAAAAATCGCTTTACCTTCGAATTTTAATTTTAATTATTAAAAAAGTACTGTCAATGAGATATAAAAATTGACATGGCTTGAGTTTTAATTCACTAAATCTTGGATAACTTGATTCTTGAAAAAATCAATTACGAACGAATGATCATTGATTTTGTCCGTCTGCCTAGGGTAACATCTCCTACATTTTCCAATAAGAGGTTGATTTTTTTTAAAACTATGTTAGCAACAGCCTTTCCTTCAAAAATGTGTAATATGTTATGGAAAACGCCTATATTATACAAGCGTCAACATGATTAGAAATGCTTTGAAATATTGTTAGTTTCCTATCTTTCTGTTCTAAAAGTTTAGCTTACCGCTAATATAAGCTGTGTTCTTTTTGTGTAGCTTGTTCTATAATTCCCATATACCGGAGAGAACAAATTGTTCTGTCGGTTGAAGCGAACTATTTGTACTGCTCTGCAAAGAGAACTGGGGTCACCAAATTTTCATTGTGACATGGTAAATAATCTAAATTTATTTTGTTCTTAATTAGTGCAAATGAAATTCTACTATCTTCACACACTGTGCTTAATAGGCATGCGGTCCATCTGGCTGGTGAGAGCGTTACGTTTAGCGCAGGTAAAAAAAGCAGTTTTCAAATCATTTTAGTTCGATTTTTGTTTTTTTCATCTGTTTTCGTAAGCATCGGACAATATAAATTCACTATTCCCAGACAATTACCTCGTTGCTAACACCGTGCCAGACTTTTTTTTTTTTTGTCATTAAAAAAAAAATATTATATTACGGCTGTAATTTTTATACGAGTTAGCTTAATTATCGAACCAGATGAAATTAATTTGCCAGGCGATAACTCGGTTAATTATCAATAGCCAGATCGATTCGAGTGTGATAGGGAATGTTCCATCCCACGCTAGTACTATTGATGGAGTATGCAAGTCGGTTATCTAGGGAAGAGGTAAAAGAAGCAAAGAAATATCTCTCCCGAGCAAACCTGCTTGCATGGGAGTAAATGTAGCGGCTATACATAATTATGCAATGAAATTTTAAACGGAAAATTTGGAAAAGCTTTAAAAGTAAATTGTATCTCAACTAAAAGAAACTGGCGTTGATGTTTTACACCATCAATCAAAGATAGTGAACTCAAACGTCGTGATGAATCGGCTAGCGAGGTTTCAATATGACTAAATCAAATTCGTCCTTATAATTTTACTGCTCAACTGAAAAATGTTCAATACAAGGAAGCATTAGTTATATTTTTTATCAACGACTGGACTGATGATATGCCGTCTTTTATTGGTGATAAAATAATTCACTTAAAATTCAACAAATGCTTCTTTTATCGGGTTGAAAATAACAGAGTCATTAAAGCGACGGAATAGTCATTATCATGTGAAGAACATGAAGAAGCAGATTCGAGGATTATCTACCATATTTGCCAAATTGATATCGACGCTTCCTTAAAATTTTGGATCAACATGGGTGTGGATAATCATGAATGCTGCATCAACGTCAATGAATAGTACAAAACACTGGGTTCTTCCATCTAGAGGATTCTAGGCCATAACATGTTATGATTACACTCAAGCTTTTTTCAAATTACTAGAAGACGCGGAAGATTATGAGCTTGCATTTCAAAATATTGCCACCGATGATGAAAAAATACTGAAGAGTGCATTTGTTACCTTGGAAAGATTTGTTTCGGCAGTTCGGCAGATTAACAACGTCAACGATGTTAGATTTCATTTATTTTCTAATTCGTATCAGTCAAAAAATTCAGTGAAAGTTAAATGCAGAAGAAAGTTAAATATGCAGAAATTTCAATCCATCAAGCTTACCACCGTGCAGAGCTGAATTACGGCAGCATTTATTGAGAGTCCAATACCTGACAACATTTTGGATAAATGCTCACTCTAAATCTCTTACATCTACAGAAGTCAATGTATTCAAAGTAAAACTTGTCATTTTTTATATTCCAAATAATTGTTTTTATTAATTTTTCCATGGAAATCTATCCAAGTTCTAATTCAATAGCGGATGTGAATAATAGAGGATTTTTTCTTCCAGTATTTTATCAAGAATATACTCAAATTTGAGCCAGATATCTCAATTTTGCCCAGAAGCTTTTCTGTACCTCCTGAAATTCTCTACAAAAAAAGAATAGGACAAAATTGTGCTATCTCGCTGGGTTCATCAAATATTCTCAAAACATCATCCTGAAAAAAAAACCACTTTACCGTGCTCAAAATGGTCCGGTACCTAATGAGCAACCGAGTTATCGCCTGGCAAATTAATTTCATCTGGTTCGATAATTAAGCTAACTCGTATAAAAATTACAGCCGTAATAAAATATATTTTTTTTTTTTTAATGAAAAAAAAACGTCTGGCACGGTGCTAGCAACGAGGTAATTGTCTGGGAATAGTGAATTTATATTGTCCGATGCTTATGAAAACAAATGAAAAAAAAAAAACAAAAATCGAACTAAAATGATTTTGAAAACTGTTTTTTTTACCTGTAAAACGCAATGCGCACAAGTAAACGCAACGCGTCTCACCAGCCAGATGGACCGCATGAGTATTGATATGCTTTAAGGAAAAGCATATCAAAAAACTAGGCGAACTAAAGTCATTTCTCGAAAACGTTGCTGGCTCTTAGACTATAATTTCTGCTAATCTGTCAGTCAGTTTTTTTTTTTTTCTATTTTAAAATTCGGAAAATCGTCCAACCTAGAAATGCCCAGATCTCATCTGAAAACTCACATGTCTTACTGCTACAAACTACGGTTGCTTGTTGTCATCCAAATACTATGTTAGGAGAAGAAAAAAATCAGGAAATATGGAAAAAATACCTTCAATAGCAAAAAGAAGAATATAATTTCTGTAGTCTCCCGAACCGTCTACCTCGCGCTCGTTAAAGGTGCAGTAGTAAGTAAGTAACCACTGCTTGCAGGCAGCACAAAAATTCTTGATTACCAACGATACTAATTTTAAACAGAAGTGTATGAAGAGCGCTGTGACCTTTAGTGATACCGATCACAGCTTTTCATTATCGCTTTCTGAGCCATAAAATTAAATTTCTCTGTGAAGCGTTGTTCAAAGAGTTTGTAGGTCTACAATCCCTTAAGGCTTATTATTATAAGCTATCTAAAGATGCTAGAGCATTACATACACCTCAAAGAATATACTTATTCTCTTTGAGAGTCATGTCAATAGATATTTTTGCTGTTTTCGCAATAGCCAAAACCTTGGTCTAGAAGAGATCGGTGTCTATTCAAAGCAAATATGACATCATTCACAATTAGATTTTGTCTATGGGCATAACAGCATATTTTAAAAGTTTAGAAGATTAGAAATTTTTCTCTCTGAACAAAGCCCAGAGCACAAGTAACAATCGGTAATATTTCCGTCAATTACTAAACTGTTTTATATTTAGGCAGAGCTGGGCAATACTTAAGTAAAAACGGACTTAAGCAGTATTTAAAGTACATTTTCGTTTTTTATTGCTAGACATCGGATTATATGCATTTGCATGAAATTGTATTTTTTGCAACGTTATTGCACATTATAGTACTTTCTCGACGAGGAAGATTTGAAATACCCGACGTGTTTGAAAAGAAAAATTGTGGATCCATGCAGTTCCGAACTCATTTTCGGTAAAACTATAAAATAAATTGGACACCGCTATTACCAACAATCCTGGTTTTAAATCAATTAGCCAAATAAATGCTTACATTAATAGCAAAGGTAAGAGCTTGCCTGAGGTAATTTCTGCGGATATGGCGCCAAATTTAAAATTTTATGTTCTTCGGTGCACTAATTATTGCTAAGTGACAAACGTCATAAATCTTAAATTGAATATTTAGAAATGTATATTGTAATATACTGTCATAAAAACTATAATTAATTTCTAATTGTTGTGTGTTTTGTTGACTTTTGAATATTACTATACTACTGTTGGATTTTCTAGGTTTAACTCGTATATGTTGTTTTAAACAATAAAAAAATTATCACTAGCAAAGTTGTTTCTTTTTTAATAGTGCATATTGTGTGCATATTTTGGAATTTTTTCGTGCATATTTTAGCATTTTGATAGTGCATATACTTTTGAAATGCCCTACATAGTACTTACTACTACATATAAAAAAATATCTAAATCTTGCGCAGCTCCTTTTTTGTTGAGTTTTAAAGCACGCAAAGAACTGTCAAAATATGTAACGCGCCCGCACGTCAAAGCAGAATCCAAGCCAACTTATATCATTTTGTATATATAATATATATTATACAGTCATTGTAGCTTTAAGTAGTTAACTCGACGCTAGATGGCCATAGTTGTACCTGTTTGAAAGTATTAGTGACTGCGAGCGCGTAAGCATGGGAAAAAGATTTAGAACTGTGATTATGTACACCTGATATTTTCGTAAAATCGTTCTAGTATTTCATTACTACGTCACCTTTAGAATAATTTGTATTCCCTAGATAAAATCATAGCGTATATACAAGTTTGTCATTGCACTTGTAACGCACAGAAATAATGTTGGTTGAGCAAAATACTAAAAAGTTATTTTGATTTTTGCATGTCCGTCTGTCCGTCCATCCGTCCACCTGTTCTCACGATACGTCGAGAACGCGCTTACTTAAAGAGCTGTACACGGGCTATTTAAAAAAAAAAGTAAATTATAGTTCGAAAATGGGACCAATCGGACAACTATTTCGCAAGGTTTTCGTACAAGAATTTCATTTTTCACTATGTATTTAGACGCTGAATTTTTATACATGGAGTTTTTATCCAAATAACCAATAAACTTATAAAACTAGGCTAAATCGGGCAACCCCTTCTTGGTCTTGCTATACAAAAATTTAGGTTTTTTACGTAATCTGTGAAAACGATCAGCCCTACACATTTCTATTTCACTCAAAAATTATTCCGAATATAGAATCATATAGAATTGGTTATATTCATTTTTACTCTCAGAAGAATCGTTCTAGAATTAGATATGAAAAGCCACTTTAGAGTGTCGTTAGAATTGGTCTTAGACCAATTTTTACCTTTTTACTTGTTATTTATAAATCTAGCATACCACTTAAAAGATGATATCCTCTAACTATACAAGATTTTTCTATACAAAGTTTTTATAATGCCTGATGCAACTGAGTCTTATCATTAACGGCATAAGAACTAATTGTCGCATGCAATACTAGAACAGAGAATAAAAATGTTATATGGCTGAAGGGACATTCTAGAATGGATCACAACATTTGAAATGATGGATACATCGAGCGATTCATATTTTCTCGTACCTTCTCGTACCTAAAAAACATATTGTGGTCCATTCCGGAATGCAACACCCATTTCACAATCTGTATACTCTGCTCTGGTATACCATGCGATATTTAGTTCTTGAATGATAAGGTGTGGCAGGACATACACATGGTGTTTCCTCCACGGTGGTCCATAAAGCGGGAGGTGAGAGTACTCATCTAGCCAAATAAAAAATTGTACGACAGGGGGGCCATATCGACCGTTTTGGAGTTACAGGGTGATTAAGAAAAAAAGCTAGTTTTTCACAAAACACCCCGTATCTTAAAAACTACAGGGCTTATGGTCACATTTAATAGCTCATTGTATGCAGAACGTTATGGCCTTTCCAACAACTGCTCAACCAGCCCCGCACCGCTCTCCCCTCAAGAATAATGGTTGTCTAAACTAATAATTTCGGATTTTGTTACCTTTTTATTTATTTTAACCTCTATTATTTTTGCAAAAAGGTCGTTAACATAACTTTTTTTATAAAAACTGTAAACTATGGACTCTCCTCCTTAATTTGACCTAACACCCTATGTTCTGCCCAATGAAAACACTCAAGAAAAGTATGTATAAGGATGGGGACTATAAATAAGAATATCGGGGAATGTTTTAAAGTCAGTGATTTATTAGACACACACGTCAAACTGAATTACAAAATTCCAACCTTAACTAGAACTAAATTTAATAGAGTTCAATTTCACTTATATTAGGTACACTCTATACTTAGATAACGTCACTTAACAACTAAACTTCAATTATGTGAATTAATGAAATAAAGTCGCTTACTCACTAGTTTCACTGATGTACCTCTAATTTCAATTTATACACAATACTGTCAAAGGTGAGATATCTTATAGCAATATAGATATATAAATATAACAATCAATGGGGAATGTAGTATGAAATATAATATATGATCAATCAACAAATGTACTCACCAATTTAAACTATGGAATCGACTTTATGGCGTTGGTAATTAGATAGTTAGTGGTTATCTTGTTCTAGTCGTTCCCCGAAACAAGATACTTTACTTCAGTCGAGACCCAAAGCAAAGGTGTAATTTGATTAGTAGAATTCTTGTTCTGGTCGTTCCCCGGAACAGGATACTTTACTTCAGTCGAGACCCAAAGTAAAGTTGTATTAGTAGTGTTTATTCTAGTCGCTACCCGGAATAACTATCTTTATCTCAGTCGAGACCCAAGATAAAGTGATTATGTTAACACAATTTATTCCAGTCGAGACCCAGAATAAATATCTTTATCTCAGTCGAGACCCAAGATAAAGTTGTTGAGTTAGTAAAATTTATTCCAGTCGATACCCAGAATAGATATCTTTATCTCAGTCGCTAGCCAAGATAAAGTTATTAGTTAATGAATTATATTTTATTAGCACTACCCGAGTCGAATTCCAAATGATACGCAATCTATGAAAGCTGGATGCGAAAAGAGAGCGATTTAAGTTGGCCTGCGACTTATATTGCCTGTGAATTCCGCACGGCACCAACAAATTATTTTACCTTGCGTATAGCAACCAAAGTACATTGACCTTAGCAGCTGTGCAGGTAGCAACAGACAAATCCGTTGACCTTAGCAGCTGTGCATAAGTCAGAAGAGCATATTGACCCTAGCAGCTGTGCAAAGCAACTGGAATTTTAAGCATTTTTGTCACCGTTCCGGATTTTGTATAGCTAAAGTTATTAGGTTTATAATTATACAATAAGATACCTATTGCAATATTGCTAATTTGCTACTTTAAATATACATTTAAATGTACAGATGGCTTAATCTAATGCCATTTGATTTGCTTAATATTATCTAACACAAGTTACTTTCCTCTCATTGGATTGTGTCCCGGATTTGTTTATATGGAATGTAGCCATGATGTGTCTATTGTTATCTCCACTAAATACTGCCTTATCGACGTGCTTGTAGGTAGGTATGCATCGTTTCGTTCCCAACCTATTTTCAATAATTAGAAATACTTTGAATAAGAACCGATTTTACTTTCAGGTGGCTCTTGGATGTTGGTTTGAACACCCTATGTATTAACTGCAGCCGCTAAACAGTTATTAACTCATAACCTATTCAGGTCACACCAAAATTAGACGATATTTTTTAAAATGACGTGCTAAGGGAACAAATTATCGTTGAGAATAAGTTTGAATATAGGTTTGAGAATAGGTTTAGAGCTAATAACTCTTAAAGGGCTTCAGATAGCACATTGGGTGTAATAGTAGGTCATATTAAAGAGGAGAGTCTACAGTTTACAGTTTTTATAAAAAAAGTTATGTTAACGACCTTTTTGCAAAAATAATAGAGGTTAAATTAAAAAAAAAAAGTTAAGAAAATCCAAAATTGTGAGTTTAGACAACCATAATTCTTGAGGCGAGAGGGCTATGGGGCTGATTGAGCAGTCGTTCGATAGGCCATGGAGTTCTGCATACAATGAGCTCCTAACTGTGACCATGCACCCTGCAGTTTTTAAGATACAGGGTCTTTTGTGAAAAATTATCTTTTTTTCTTAATCACCCTGTATCTCCGAAACGGTCGATATGCCCCCATACAATTTTTCGCTTGTCTAGTAGTGAGTACTATCACCTCCCGCTCTATGTACCACCATGGAGGAAACACTCGGTATTCGTGACAATCATATTCCATCCCATCCTAGTTCTCAGAGCCAAGTAAATATAAGCAAATCTCCATCCCCATTTTCCTTTTTAAAATCAGAGCAAGATCAAAAATGCAACAAACGGCAATCAATGTGTCAGAGAGTTGCTCGAAACTAAAACGAATAATGTTAAAGCATTTTTAAGTAGGTCCTGAAAAAGGATGTTTTCTTAAAATATAATATAAATCGTCAGCCTGTTACAAAGCGATGGGAAATATGGGATTTTCAATACCACACATTGAAATGATAATGCGTTGGCAACGAAAGAAAGAAAGAAATTGATCAAACTATTATTAACTTATTAAAATTAAAATGCAAGAACTGAAGGTCGCTAGGAAAAAGTTAATTTTATTGTTCGATGAAATGGCTATTGAGAATGAGTTGGAGTAGAATTCTTGACAAGACATTATTTATGAAATCACAGATTTTATAAATGGAGATCGTAAAGATTCTGTAGCGTCTTCAGCTCTATTATTTATAGTTAGAGGTCTTGATCTAAACTGGAATTAATCTATCGCGTATTAGTGGCGATGAGGGAGCAAATGTTTACAAGGCCAAAGAAATTATGAAAATACCTTCATTAACTAGTAATATAGTAGTTTACTTTGTAAGATATAAGTATGTAGTAAATAAAATAATAAATTCTTATATTTGTTTACTTGTGATTATTACTGCTTCCTTCAAGCAAAGACGAAACAATAGAAGTAACTCGGTATGTGGTAGTTTAAAAGTGCTTTCAATGGAATTCGTTCACCTTACTCAAAATATTTATGAAGAATTCAATAAAATTATAGTGAAAATAAGCACGAAACTAATATTTCCAAAAAAATGGAAGATATTTTAGACTCAACGAATGAGTACAAATTTTGCACGTGTCGTAAACAGCAAATTGTCAATTTTATTGCAAAGGTTCTGATACGATTTTATACACGTCAAATCAATGAGCACGTTACTGCCACTTTACGTAGCATAGTCGTTGCTGTAGTGTAATTCTGTAAACCAACTAAGCTCAACTATACTCCTGACCGTAGTCAAATGTAGTCGACTATTTGTTACCTTCAAACTATGGAGTGAACGGCAAAATAGTTTTTGGTAGTAAATCGTAGTCGACTAAAAGCCACTATTTTGGTGATAGGGAATGTATTGTTTTTTTTTTTGCATGTATTTTTAATAATAAAAGAAAAGAAAATATTTTTGAAATCGTAATATATAAAAATCGTATTTCAATTTGTTCGTACACGCCAATCTCTGAAACCACCCAACTTGAAAGATAGGATAGCTTTAGATACGATAGATGGCGCTGCTGTTGACACCAAAAATATTTCCTCAGAACCCTTGACATGGAAAGCTGAAATTTTGTACATAGCGTTTTCATGGAAATTGCAAATACAAATTCAAAAATGGAGCAAATCGGGCGAACCCTTCTTGGTGTTGCCATACCAAATTTTTGGTTTTCATTATATATTTGGAGACTATCTGAGAATGCGTCAACGTGGAGAGCTTACATTTTGTACCCGGTGTTATGACCCAGATCTTAATTATTAAGTTAGAAATTATATTCACATTCAGTTTAATCATAATAAAAACAAGAATTTCATTTAGTCTAGCGTAAGCATTTTAAAGGGTTATTATTCTCAAGTTTATTGAACCAGCGATCATAATTCGCCACCGTGAGCAATGCTAATTTCCATTTTTTCGCTTTACATGCAGTTTTTACAATATTTACGCCAGAGGAATTACTACTGGGTCAGCATTCTTACTGCGGTGAATTATTAATCGCTCAAGTCGATGAACCCTATTTCTTACAGGTCAATTTGTGTATTGATTGTTAATATTGATTACGCATGTTCAATTTTATTATAAATATATTGAATGAAATAAATAATAGACCAGTTTTGTTATAATCGACAATCAGTGCGTTTTTATTAAGCCAAGTCAGAACGGTCAGCATTTCAACCATTCTCCATTATTTTGAGTATCGATACAAGCATCGATATTCAATTCTACAGCGGTCTAGATTGTGCATCTAGGCCTATACATCTCAGTTAAGGCAAAGGAGCTTTAACTTTAACATTGGTGACCCCGACGTGATTCAAGTGCATCACTTGAGTCACATACATACATTCATTTTAGTTGAAAGTGAGGCATTTCCACCAGAAGGAAAACTTATCATCGCCTTTGAAGCAAGATTTCATTTGACTTCCAATCACAAAGTGAAATTACAAGTTAGATTGAGTGAAAATCTCATTAACACGAAAAATTCCATAACTCATCAAAATTATGGAAACCCTGTTCAAGGAACAAGATCTGAACGGAGATGAGATTGAATCAGTAATCTCGAATTATAAGAAAGATCCGGCCGACAGAAAAACCTTAGCATATTATGAGGAACGACTTAGGCGCCTCGAAGAACATTGGTCCGTGTTTGATGCAACAGACACCAAGATACGAGCATTACAGAATGTACCCAGAGATCATGCTTACTTCACGAATGATTACTATAACGCCATCTTAACCATCTTCAACAAGTATAAAAACCATTTCACCAGTCAAATTAAATTATTTGACAAGGCCACCACTAAAGAGGTCATAACTAGTACAAGTGACAACGCCCATAACCAAGATGCCACAGATCCAAAACCACAAAAGTCTGATGACACCAGTGCTCATGAAGAGCGTTGTAGAACTACAGAGATTCAATCAAACCTACAACAGCAAATAGTTCGAGCAATAAGACGACAAGGAGAAGTCATCAAGGCACTTCGTCGGCTCATTGCAGGAATGAAAATGGATGAGGATCAACAGAATAAAAATTATTATGACCTGAAAATAAGCAGGTTAAATCAACATTGGTTGCAGATCGAAAATATAAACCAGCATATCTGGGAATTAGCCGAAAATCCAATTCAAATGGGTTACAATGTTGATGAATACGTGCAATTAGAAGAAGAGGTACAAGTTCAACTAGTTTATCTATCTGACAAACGGGATAAATTGACAACTTCTAGTACAACAATCAACAATAACACCATGATGAAACTACCAAAAATAGTGCTTCCAAAATTTGATGGAGACTATTTAAAATGGCGTCAGTTTTATGACCTGTTTAACCAAATGGTTCACAAACAATCAATGGCCAATTGCCAAAAAATGTGGTATCTTAAAACAAATTTATCCGGGGAAGCTGAAAGGTTAATACGCCATTTAACTTTGTCAGATGAAAATTACACCGCTGCTTGGGACATGTTAAAGGATCGCTATGAGAACTCCAGATTGTTAGTCACAGCTCTACTCAACAAATTATTATCGCAACCAGTAATTGTGAACGAAGGTGCTATAGCAATTAAAACGCTCCATGATACAACACAGGAATGTTTACTGGCTTTGAAAAATCTTAAGGTTTCCACTGCCGATTGGGATCCAATACTAATGCATCTGCTAATCAAGAAATTGGATCAAACCACACATCGTTTATACGAACAATCTTTAAGTCATCCAAGAAATCTACAATCTATGAAGAGCCTCTTATCATTTCTGGAGAATCGATTCCAATCTCTGGAAGCACTTGGAAGCAAGGCAAAAATTCCAGGAAACTACCACATTAAACAAGGCACAACAAAACCTTTCACCTCCGCTACTACAACTATATCAAATTGCATATCATGCAAGGGAAACCACGCACTATTCTCGTGTAAGGACTTTCTTCGACTGACACCATCAAACCGGCTAACTCTCGTCAAAAA
The DNA here is from genome assembly GCA_963924295.1 of Dioctria rufipes. Taxonomy (NCBI): domain Eukaryota; kingdom Metazoa; phylum Arthropoda; class Insecta; order Diptera; family Asilidae; genus Dioctria; species Dioctria rufipes. The sequence continues at coordinate 52,325 of CAWUPM010001012.1, read as the reverse complement.
ACATAATTTGTGTATCAACTGTCTGAGACCGGGCCATTCATGGCAGCAGTGCACATTGAGAAACTGTACAAAATGTACTAGAAAACACAACACTCTGCTACATATCGAGACATATTCAGCCTCATCTCAGTCACTTCCGAAAGTAGTTCCACCATCACCGATGAAAGGTGAAGTTAACGACAGACCAACAACATTAACCGCACAAACAGCCACAGGACAACAAAATTACATTCTGTTGAGTACCATTCTCGTGAATTTAGTTGACAGTAAAGGAATGAGCGTCGAATGCAGAGCAGTACTGGACTCCGGATCCCAGATTAACTTTATAACCGAGAGAATGATTAAAAAACTTGGCCTGATTGGTACTTATCAACAGATACAGATACAAGGCATTGGACAAACAAAACAGCATACACAACGAAGAGTAAATATGCTCTTACAGTCAAAATTGAATGGGTTTGCTACTAGGGTAGAGGCTTTCGTTCTACCACAAATCATAGCACCTCAACCTACTCAAGAAATAAGTACAGATTCCTGGGCGATACCAAAAAATATAAAATTAGCCGATCCCAACTTCAACAATCCATCTCGTATAGACGTACTGCTGGGAGCAGAATTCTATCATGACCTGCTATGTATAGGCCAAATAAAGTTGGGCGAAAACTTACCAACCCTCCAGAATACTGTATTTGGCTGGATAGTAGCCGGAAGGGTCGGCGGAAGACATTTAGACAAGGCCACCTGTGGAGTTTGCAGTGAAGATGAAATGTTTGACATAGAAAGGTTTTGGAGACTGGAGGAGGTTGACACTACGTCTCAAACACTCTCACCAGAGCAGGCACGATGTGAGAATCATTTCAACCAAACTGTGAAAAAAGACCCTACGGGACGATTCATAGTGCGCCTACCATTTAATCAAGCCACTGACAAGCTAGGGGAGTCCAAGGATATTGCTCTACGAAGATTCCTGTCGCTAGAACGAAGACTTGCCAGACACAATGATGTTAAAGCACAATACGTGGAATTCATGAATGAATATATCAAGCTCGGCCACATGCAAGAAATAGACGAAAGAACTATTCAACATCCGTACTACTTTCTCCCTCATCATAGCGTTATCAAATCCGACAGCTTAACGACCAAACTAAGGGTTGTCTTTGATGCATCTGCCAAAACTTCCACGAACGTATCGCTGAATGATGTCTTAGCAACAGGACCGACTATACAGGACGAACTCTTTTCAATCTTGCTGCGATTCAGATTGCCCAAATTCGTCTTCACAGCTGACATCGAGAAGATGTACCGCCAGGTCCTACTCAATGAAGAAGATCGTCGATTTCAGCTAATCATATGGAGAAGTGATTCGAATGCCCCACTGAAATTCTATCAGTTGAACACAGTGACCTATGGAACAACAACAGCTCCATTCCTAGCCACAAGATGTCTAAAAAGGCTGGCACAGGAAGATGGCAAGGATTATCCCACAGCTTCGGAGGTGATTCAGCGCGATTTCTACGTAGATGATGTCATGACAGGGTCCAATTGCCTAGCCACAGCCATTAACACTCAAAGACAACTGATTGCTTTACTCCAGAAAGGCGGATTCAAGCTTCGAAAGTGGTGTGCTAACCATCCACGCTTACTTCAAAACATTTCACGAGAAGATACTGCTATTCAATTGGACTTCAATGATGAAGTTGAAGAGCATATCAAAACCCTGGGCTTAACATGGATACCTAAAAATGATGTCTTCTGCATTAAAACTAATTGGACTAAAACAGATCGAGTGACCAAAAGACTCATATCATCGGACATAGCTCACTTGTTCGACCCGCTCGGAATCATGGGGCCAGTTGTCGTTACCGCCAAAATGTTCCTTCAACAATTATGGAATCTTAAACTTGACTGGGATGCCGCAGTCCCATCAGAGCTTCATACAAGATGGATCAGGTTTCGTGAAGGGCTGCAATTATTGAATGATATAAAGATCCCAAGACACGTGTTTAGCCAAGAATGCCCAAGATCTACACAAATACATGCCTTTGCAGATGCTTCTGAAAGGGCATACGGAGGAGCCGTTTATATCCGTTCTGTCAATAGTCATAACCGTATCGTAGTGAGGTTACTCTGCGCCAAGTCGAGAGTAGCTCCAACTAAGCAATTGACACTACCCAGACTTGAATTATGTGCCGCGAAGCTTACTGCTGAGCTTACCAAGCGCGCAATACAAGATCTCAAAATGGAAGATGCCGTCACGTTCTACTGGACAGATTCGGAAATAGTTCTCGCCTGGATAAACTCTAGATCGTCGTCATTTCAAACATTCGTCGCCAATCGAATTGCTGCTATACACGAACTGTCATCACCCCAACAATGGAGGCATGTAAATTCAAAGGAAAATCCTGCCGATATCCTATCCCGTGGTATTGCTCCAGAAAGATTAGAAGGCTGCAATCTCTGGTTTTATGGACCTCCCTTCCTACACGGCGAAGAATCAATATGGCCAAAACCATACAAAACAGACTCAGAATGTGAGTTTGAAAGGAAACGCACTGCAATACCAGTAACAATCGAAAACAGCATTCGACATTTCGTATATCATATAAACCACCAAAATTCCTTCAAAAAATTGCAACGGATCACGGCTTACGTTCTACGTTTCATAGATATCACCAGAAACAAAGACAAAACTAACCTAATTAAGAGCTGTGCATTGACAAGCCTAGAATTAGATAAAGGATTACTCACCATTATTAAGATCATACAAGAGGAAAATTTCAAAGATGATCTATCTCAGCTACAAAAATTAACGGAGTTAAATAAATCCAGCCCACTTATTAGCCTTACTCCATTTTTAGACGATCAGGGGGTCATTCGAGTCGGAGGAAGATTAGAAGCATCATCTCTGTCATATGATGCCAAGCATCCCATGCTCCTGCCCTATAATCATCCATTTACAAAACTTTTAATGACCGACATCCACAGGAATCATCGTCATGTCGGCCCACAAGCTCTCCTGGCAATAACCAGGCAACAGTTCTGGCCAATAAAAGGGAAAACCATCGCACGCTCCATAGTGCAAAACTGTGTCCGATGTTTCAGAAGCAATCCGAAAATGCGAACACAGTTAATGGGGAATCTTCCAGCTACCCGAATACAACCGGCACGACCCTTTACTAACTCAGGTGTGGATTTCTGTGGGCCAATATGGACGCATTTTCATCTCAGAGGGAAGAAACCTCAAAAAGGCTATGTAGCAGTGTTCTGCTGCTTTGCCACCAAGGCAGTGCATTTGGAAGTGGTGAGTGATCTAACAACGAACGCATTTATTGGTGCTCTGAAACGCTTCATGGGCAGAAGGGGGCACTGCCAGAATTTATATTGCGATAATGCTACGAATTTTGTTGGCGCCAGAAACCAACTACAAGAACTACTGGATAGCATCTTCGCAGACAAGGCGAGAGAAGAAATCGAAACCAGGTGCAGCGCAAGCGGAATTGACTTCCACTTCATACCTGCGCGAGCTCCGCATTTTGGAGGTCTATGGGAGGCAGCCGTTAAGTCAGCCAAATACCTACTTCAACGCAGCGTAGCTTCAGCTTCACTTACGTATGAAGAGCTGGAAACGGTCATGATTGAAATAGAAGCAATACTCAATTCCAGACCAATTACATCCATGTCCTCTGATCCAAATGATTTCACGGCTTTGACCCCTGGACACTTCTTGATCGGTGAGCCCCTCACGGCCTCCATTGATCCCAGATGTGAAGAAACAAGAATAAGTCTTCTCAAACGATGGAAACTACTGACGCACATTAAACAGGAGTTCTGGAGGCGATGGTCAAGAGAATATCTCAACCAACTGCAGCACCGTGTTAAGTGGAAGCAAAGTTGCCAAAACGTCCAACCAGGTACTATCGTGATCATACAGGAGGATAACTTGCCAGCACTCAAATGGCCGCTAGGAAGAATTGTGAAAACATTCAAGGGCAATGATGGTCTTGTCCGAGTGGCCGACGTTCGAACGGCAAATAATACATTACGGCGACCAATACACAGGCTCGCTCCACTGCCTATAGAGGACGATAACGAAGATAGATCGGCTAGTCATGATGATCAGGACAGAGAAGGTCAAACTTCAAAACGACGAAACGCATCCCAATTGGCAGAAGCTTACGACAACTCCACATGCAGTAGCGGCGAGGTTCCAAAAAAAAAGGACACGTCACACGTACGGTTCCGCACTAACAACACTTCTCTTAACCTGTATGATTCTACCCATTATCAGAGGACAGCCTATTGAAACATCCCCTTTTACACCACAACCTGGGTTATATTTTGAGAATATCGGCACGACTAACATAATATCAAATGAATGGAACCTTGTAGTCTATTATGAAATGGAGACATACTGGAACGATTTTCACGCAATTATAAATAGCACCAAAACCCTAGATCACCTGTGCACTCAGATAAACTTTCTCTTTGTGCTAAAACAGACGAGTTCGTGTGTCAAACTAGTTAACCAATTCAATCGTCTGCAAGAGGAAATTTCTACTGATAACGAACTTCTACACGCCAAAAGCAAATCTACTAGAACCAAAAGAGGTGCTGTTAATATCATTGGCAATGTGGCGAATGCCTTGTTCGGTGTACTGGACTCGGAATATGCAGCAGAAATGTCTAACACTATTGATGACATAAAGGAAAATGAAAGCCGTCTCCTCACACTCCTAAAAAATCAGACGTCTTTGATAGACTCCACAATAAATATAATGAAAACTGATCAAGAAAGTGTTGACAGGAAGTTCCAAGAAATAGATGATCATCTTGACCAGATAAACCTGCGCATAAATAATATCAGTGAAGGACTGTATCAGCAGAAAGCGATGGAACTGTTTTCTTCATTAGCAATGGAACTGACTCTGGTGACGTTAAACTTTCAAAAAACACAATCAGCAATAATAGACACTATCACCGACACCCACCATGGAAGGATTAATCACATGCTCCTTTCCCCAAGGCAATTAGCTCAAGAGCTTACCATCATCAAGGCCCATTTACCCACATCCCTTCAATTACCAGCATCCCAGGATTCTATACAACAGTTCTATCGCTTGATGACAATAGAGGGCCGAGTCGTTGGAAATTATGTTATCTTTCGATTGAAACTTCCTCTCGTAAACTTAGAGAAATTCGAATTATTCCGCGTCACTCCAATTCCAGCATTGATCAATGGAACACTTGTTGCAATTAACCCTGCATCAGAGTTTCTAGCAATTAATCTGCATCGGGATCAATATTACCCATTGACTAAGCAACAGCAATCATCGTGTCTACAAACTGATGAAACTATCTATTTATGCAAGCAGATTCATCCAATTTATCGAAGAGGAGCAAATGTTAGCTTGTGCGAAATTGAACTGTTTCATCACAGGGAAATTTCACCTACATGCGATCTCAGAAGAACCAACAGCGACCCAGTATGGATACAGTTATTCCACCCAAATCAATGGATCTACGCTTTCAAGGAGAAGACTACCGTCAACGTCGTATGTGGAAATGATGTATCTCAAATGTCAATCGAAGGTTCCGGTCTCTTGAAACTTCAAGCCAACTGTGTTATCAGACAAGAATTTTTGACAATCCAAGGGCATCATGTATATCCAACTACCAGCAAATTGTCCTACACACGTGTCGGAAGCATTCCCAAACCCATAAGCCTCGATCAGCTTCCAATGATTCAACACAATGCCATAGCGTATCACGCTAAATTAGCAGAATTGAGAGCCCTTCAGAAGGAAGTTCAAATGCAGGACATAAGAGAACTCCCAAATAAATTGCACGCACACCATGTCCATCACTACACGGTAGGATATCTAACTCTGTCCCTGGCAATCATTATTACAATTTTTGGAATCATTTGGAGATGCAAAACAACTAAATCGTGCTGCAATACATCTAAGCCACCTAAACCCAGCCCGAGACGAGTTACAACCCCGGACTTCAGGGTGAACATTGATAGTTGAACAAGATATGTTCAACGCGGGGGAGTATGTTATGACCCAGATCTTAATTATTAAGTTAGAAATTATATTCACATTCAGTTTAATCATAATAAAAACAAGAATTTCATTTAGTCTAGCGTAAGCATTTTAAAGGGTTATTATTCTCAAGTTTATTGAACCAGCGATCATAATTCGCCACCGTGAGCAATGCTAATTTCCATTTTTTCGCTTTACATGCAGTTTTTACAATATTTACGCCAGAGGAATTACTACTGGGTCAGCATTCTTACTGCGGTGAATTATTAATCGCTCAAGTCGATGAACCCTATTTCTTACAGGTCAATTTGTGTATTGATTGTTAATATTGATTACGCATGTTCAATTTTATTATAAATATATTGAATGAAATAAATAATAGACCAGTTTTGTTATAATCGACAATCAGTGCGTTTTTATTAAGCCAAGTCAGAACGGTCAGCATTTCAACCATTCTCCATTATTTTGAGTATCGATACAAGCATCGATATTCAATTCTACAGCGGTCTAGATTGTGCATCTAGGCCTATACATCTCAGTTAAGGCAAAGGAGCTTTAACTTTAACACCCGGCGTTTGCATGGAAATTTCAAATACAAGTTCAAAAATGGACCAAAGTTTTTTGGTGTTGCCGTACTAAACTTTAGTTTTTAACTATATATTTGGGCACTGCTTGAGAACGTATCGACGTAAAGAACTAAAATTTGATACACGGTTTTTTCATAAAAATAGTAAATAAAATTACAAAAATGGTCAAAATCGAGCAACTCCTTCTTAATGCTACCATACAAAACTATAGTTTTTCACTATATATTTGGACAATGTCTCACGCGTTGACGTAGAGAGCTGAAATGTTTTACACGGACCTTTTCTAAAAAAATGTAAATTGAGCTTATAAATGGGACCAATCGGACAACTCCTTCGTAGTGTTGCCATACACAAAATTTGGTGCGTGATGTTTTCTTAGCGATGGTATATAAAATTTCAAAAATGGACTGAATCAGGTTACCACTTCTTGGTGTTGCCATACAACACTTCTGTTTTTCGCTATATATTTGCAAACTCCCTGAGAAAGCATCGACGTAGAGAGCTCAAATTTTGTACACGGCGTTTTTTTTTTAAAAAATGTAAGTTCAAAAATGAGTCCAATCGGGCAGATGCTTCGTAGGTTTTCTATTCAAAAATTTCGTTTTTAACTATATATTTAGGCACTGCCTGAAAGCGCGTCGGCGTGGAGACCTACACTTTCCCACACACTCATAGAGGCACACACACACATATACAGATAGAGTGAAAACCTAGAGTATAGAATCGCGCAACCGAGTCAGATAATAGCTTAGATATTATGCATCTCCACTCCCACCCATCTAGGTATTTATGTTATCGCCGGGCAACGTCTACGGGCTCCCCCTAGTACTTAATAAAATGTTTAATGTTTTTTGTAAATAAATTCCGATTAAGTTAGAAAATTAGAAGTGAAAGTTTTTCTTTACGTGCAGCACCAGTAACTATTAATAAATAAATACCTTTTGAAAACTATAATATAGTAACCACTGCTTTTCAAAAGGCATTTATTTATTAATACTAACTAAACCCTATAAACTTCAATATATTACTGTCAACACACAAAGATTCTAAAAAAGTACTTTAAAAAGTAATCACTAATTTTTATAGACTTAGTACCTACTTAGTTACAAGTAGTTTTCATACATTCGATACTTGTACTTAAGCTGAAGTACTCAGGCCTTCGGTACTTGTACTTATACTTAATTACTTTTTCTTTGGTACTGGCCCAGCTCTGTATTTAGCCAACCTTAAAGTATACAATATAAATAAGCACGAAAGCCTTCATACAAATTGTTGATATATTTTCACTTATACTTTCGCCTTTGAGTGGAAAAGGAGCACTTCAAAATTTGTGAAATTATTTTCTATAGAAAAATAGCTGAAATTAGGTCTATTTATATGAATATGACAATGAACACTCTGTGAACAGATTCTAGCCCCAGATTACTTATCAAAATTTTATCAGAAATTACGGAAGTTGCAGATGGCAGTTGTTAAACTTCAGACAAATTCCAAATTGAACATATATGAAAAACATATTAGCCATTTAGTATGGCTTTCATTATTATGAATGTAAGGCTCAATATTTCCAAATTGATTCATAATAAACACAATTTCGACGTTCTTATTATATTGGATAACAAATTTCAAGCTCGGCTCTTCCAATGATTCTGTAGATTTAAAGTCTTAAATTTAATTTCGTAAATTCTTAAAATTCTAATCTGAGCAACATGACTAATTCAGCCGTATTATTGTAGGCTGAAAATAGGAAATGAAACCATCAGATAAAACTTAATATATTATTTAGGTTTGTAAAATTGCCTGAATCACATAAGTTGAATTTTCTAAGTAAACAAAAAACAAAAAAAAAACAAAAACAACATTAAACTACACTTATTTCATACAATTAATGAATACGAAAGCTTTAATTTACTTTGATCTGGGAAAATCTCGACACTTAGCAATTTTTCCTTTACGCATGCTACATTCACTATTCTGTGGTGGGGTTAAAAATATCTTTGAATTTCTAAAAAGTGCAGAAATAACCCTGACAACTGAAATGAACAATTGTTCTTAAGATTGATATGAAGTGTGTTCAATCTTCAAAACACGTAGAGTCTGCGAGAAAAAACAAGAGAGGACACAAATGAATAATAAACATTTTAGCATTTTTTAGTTGCTTACATATATCGAGTTTTTCTTTTAAGATCATACTCCTCCTCTATTTTATTTATAGTGCTGCATCCATTAATATGTATACTATATCCGATCTGAGCCCTATGTCAGCAACATAGTATTATTAATGACTTAGCAACTTATCAGACTTGTTGCATCAAAGAGAGAACTGAGAGAACTCAATCGAGTTCGAAATAGCAGAATACACTCACTTGTGAAGTTTCTGTTATACCTACCAGTGATACCAGAGGCAGATATGAAGTAATGACTTTATTTTGAAGTATTTTTGACGTGGATAAGTCTTGAAGTATTTTAAATATTTTACTCTATATTAATGACGTATTTTTTGTTTACTTTACATTTTTTATCGTTGGTGTTTAATTTGTCCAAAATCGTGACTTACTTGCAAAATCACTAAATTTAATATGTAAAATATGTACAAAAAATTAAAGAAGAGTTGTTTGAATCTCTACTTGAATCTTTTTTGGACTCCCATTCATTATACAGAAAAAATATAACCAGTTGACAATTTCCTGCGGATTTTGTATGTCACCATATCATGAGTGAATAGCTCAAAACCAGGGTTTGCTTATACAAACGTAAGAGCATTTAATCTTGTAGAGAAATTGTTAATAAATAAAATATGAAAATCAATCAACTTCTTATTCATTGTATTTATGAATTTTAGTTTCTAATGAAAATGTGTACTTCAAATGAAGTATTTTATGTTCTAAAAGTAAAGTATTTAATCAAATATTATCTGGCAACTCTGATACCTACCCGCCAGGAAATGGTTAAATATCGAATATTAATATTTTTGCAACTCGTTTTCATATTATTTTTTATTTCGTTGCAATATTCCTAATTATAATTCTCGTACCTTATTTATGTTCTTTGCTTAGGGGAAATTTATTTATTATTTGAAAAGATGTTTTTGTGAATCCGTAACAAAACTAAAAATGTTTACATTTAAATTTTTCAGATGAGTTCCCGAGCTCAACAGATTTACTATATTATGACTCTAGTGTGGCAGGCCAAAATCTCCCTCCAACTTCGAAATTTTTTTCGTATGCAATTCTAATTTTTCTAAAAAGCGGATTGCACATTTTAGGCCCGACAACAACTGACATGAGAGATATCTTAAACGATGCATGATGATACTCTGAACATATTTTGTTAACAATGTTTATTTCAATTAAGCATTGGAATACTGGGGGGGGGGCAAAGTTTGATCTAGTACATTTTGAAAAAACTAGTATAGATTCGAATTTCTTACATCCTTCTGTACTGGGGGGCTTAAATAACCATCCCCATACACAATTTTTCAGTATTTACCTCTTTTTAACTCGAATTTAGTGAAACCCATCCAATCAAACAAAACCTTACCGAGTTAGAGTCAATCGAAGGTACGCAAAATCTAGTACCTCAGTACTAGATTCAGTTCATTACCAGTTGGAATTCGTACAAGAAAATTCTTACTCTGAATACTTTTAGGGTGGGGGTAGTAGCCGCAGCGGAGTGGGGGCTGGTTCCAATAAGGCATGTTATATATCAAATTAAAGGTCTCACCGAGGACTTTTTCCCGATTTAGAAAACTTTCTGTTTTTATAGTCGAAAGCAGATTTTCATGCAATTGGTTCAAATACACCCCAGTTACTACATTTCGCATATAATTTTGCAGTTCTTTTTTCCATGGGCACTAGTGGTCTGTTGTGAACATTTTTCTCTAGAAAGTCATTTTCAACGACTCACCAATTCCGCACAATCACAGGAAAAAAGTCCACTTTTTCTTCCAAGAAAGTCGCTCAAACGACATTTGATCGTCAAAGCATTTTCCCGCATAATTAAAATAAACAGTTTACTTAAAATATGCTCAGAGTGTCGTAATGCATCGTTGAAGACATCTCTCATGTCTGTTGATATCGGGCCTGAACTTGTACGAAAAGTGGGTATTCCCCTGTGGTTCCATTAGAATAATGAAACTTTTTTCTGGAGGTACTTGTTTTGCTATGTTCCCGCTATGGATATCATTATTTCGCGATTTTGTCAAGTATCTAGTGTTTTTTGATAACCTTGAGGTTGAAGGGTTATATTTCTATGTTACCCATCCCAGATCTTTCAGGTGTTTCCAAGAATGTCTAAGGCAGTCCCATTTACGTGGTTCGAACAGTCGACTGTAATAGGAGACAATACCAGTGATCTTTTCCACAATTCAAAAATGTGATCTTGGGCGTACATTCAGTCTCAGTTGATCGAAGCTAATCTGACAGATATGGTATAACTGCATTCCATGTTCGTTTATTATTTTATTTGAACTTAGCAATATTATAGAAGGAATTAAATAATATTTTCTTACAACAAGATATAATAGAAAATCGTAGAATTCTAAATTTGATTATTTCATAACTGAGAATAAATATCATTAATCATTATAGTATGACTGTGACTTATACCACAATTCCAGTCAGTGTGTGCACATGTCAAGCAATATTACATTGTCTTCTTTATAAGATATGAATTTTTATAACTTAAATTAATCAGCCAATTTCTGCCAATTTAATATTCCACAAATGAAGATGCATGTTTTCCTTTCGGAAATGCATCACCATAGTCCGTTTATAATGTTAATTCTGCTACCCGGCCATTGCTCACTAATAATCTCGGGTACATCACTTTATTTTCAAACAGATACATTACATGAATGCGACAATATACTATCTGTCTGCTCAGTTTAATGCTAAGATAACGTAGAAATTGTTTTCAACATTTGGAGTACCAAGCATGTGTGAATTAGACCTCACATTATTTTTACGATAACTTTGATTTATCTTTCGGTCCTAAACAGATCGACGCAAAGTAGAGCTTGGAAGGATGCCGACGTTTGATTACCTAATCGATTACTAGAATCTCAGATTCGAAATTGTATATTACAGTATACTACGATAACCGAATCTTCCATTCTCGGACACCCTTAATTGTATATTTAATTATCCGAATCAATATGAATATGAAATATTCTAATCTCAAAATGCCTGAATCTTTTACAAAACGAAAGTGAAGAAAATGTAATTTTTTACCAAACCGGTTTCCATTTATACATACTTGCTGGGCCATCTAATTTCATTGAAGTTTAAAATTAAAAATTAAGACAAACAAATACCAAAAAGGCTAGCATAGATATAACATAAAAATTACAGATGGTTTCCATTTAAAATTACAATTATAAGCGAGTTTAGCAACCTATTTATAAATTCGGCTAATTCGAATACTCAAAAAATCGAATAGACGATAAGGCGAAATAAGTCGCAACTACAGAACTTTTACATATACTTATATGTGTACATAGAATACAAGTAGAAACGAAAAAAATTAAAAAAAAACACTGAATGGGATCGGTATTCAAAGGAAACGTCAAACTTTCTTGTAGATTACGATTGCATGCAAAACCCACCTTTCCCTGTTTTTCCACACAAGAAAATTTCTATTTTCGGAAACTGGAGTGAACCGAATCTCGCATCCAAAATAATCTGCATACAGAGATTTTTACTCCTACCATAAAGGCAAAGTGTACAAAATCTCTAACGAAGTTACCTCTTTTTTGAACGAGTTGAAGAGTTGCACTCGCTTTGCGATGGCTACCCCAGAGCCATCGTTATCTTCTGATTTCTTTCACACAGTGGAGGGAGTTTCATTCAATGATTGTGACCAGGATTTTGTTTTGCAATAGGAAAAACAAAAGATGTTTCATTCGGATTTTCTCTATTGAAATGTAGGTATACATATAGGTATAGGGTGTCAATACCGCAGGAGATGATAGTTCTCACCCAAACAACCCAAAAACTTTATGGAAGGGGGCGGGGGGGGGGATATCAACCGTTTAGGAGTTACAGAATGATTAATAAAAACACAAAACACACTGTATCTTAAAACATATATCGCGTACGGTCAAAGTTAAGACCGCATTGTATGCAGAACTGTATGGCCTTTCCAAAGACTGCTCAACCAGCGCGGTACTACTCTATTCGAATTGATAAAATTAATAAAAGGAATGTTTGTAAGGCGGACAATTACAGCTAACTTGGGAGAAGACTTGATTAAAGTAGTGATCGCCAATTTGGGGCTCTCTCCCCTCTACTACGGGCGCTAGTTGTCGATTATCAGGGGCAGACATGATCGACTGATTTAGTGCAGAACGCCCTAAACATAGTTCTCGATTGAATCCAGACAATGGAAATTCGTGCCAATCATGGCAAAACAGTAATTGTTCTATTCAAGATAAAATTAAAATTTATTAACAAGCACCAACTCTTGGGGGTACAGCAGTGGGATTTTTGAAGGCGCTCAAGTATCCTAGATAGGAGACTAACCTGGAACCTCCACTTATGAATAGTACAGGTCGTACGCTTCTACGCAGAACTTGTGATTTCAAACCTAAAAGGACCCTGTGGCCATATACATACATATATTATAACACCCATGGTCTCATACGATTCACCCGTTTAGTGGCCAAAAACTAAACTATCGACAGCTGAAGCTAGTTTACATAAATTATAACGGCTTGCATGTGTATGAGTAACCAATGCCATGCTTACCTTCCCATCCGTAGCCTTAGAGGCTATACTGGAACTACTTCCTCTACACTTGCATGTTAAGCAGGACGCCATCCTTAATAATCCTGAGCTCAGGCAATTTATTTAGCCACCTGAGAGCTAACCCTCGGCACAAATCAGGCCTTGGTAGGACACAATTAAATTGGCCTACTGGAAAAATACCCCGGGGTTGAGACAAGGGAATAAGTTCTTTTTGCATTCGCAATAGAAAGCAAAAGTATTCCTCATTCTCAGCTGGAACGAATTAAGGCTTATAATGGGCCTATTCACTGGGCGCTGCTCACTTATGGGCAAGATCGATGGTGGGACTTGTCGCTCCTGCATGTAAAACCATGATATAGATGAATATAACCTCTGTCACTGTGAAGTTCTGGGCCATATAAGGTTAAAACACCTAGGAAAGGCATTCACATTGCCAGAGGATGTTGCAAAGATAGCCCCAAGAATATATTGGATATGGTATATGTTTCTTAAAGTTTCAAGTTCGAATGGGCGTCCTAGGTCCTTAGGGGTAATGTCACAAAAGAAATTACTGGTCACAGTGCATTCAATTTCAAATAGTTGTTCGCTATGAAAAAGAAGGACACAGATTTATTAACGGGAAACAAAAATACCGCGAAGTGTTGAACTATTTGAATTATAAAAAGTTTTGTGTAGCAGTGGAGGCGGGTGTCTTGTCAACTCTGCCTTATTGAATGCCCACTACTTTCTCCTACTGTAGTATAGAGCTGCGAGTTTTTGGTGTACGTTTCCACCTGAGAGTGACGGCCTGGAAACTTAGAACAGATGGACCGAAGCCAGTCGTCGACGTCTTGATCCACCTAGTTACGGAGATACAACCTTCTGGAAGTATGTCGTAGGTAGGGTCAGCACCTGTACCTAAAAGTTATATAAAGCCCAGTCTACTTCCTGTAAGACTAGGAGTTGATACAAAGTTACTGTAGCAGTTCCAGATTGTCCCTACCATATAACAATCTGGATGAGAATTCCAATCTTGGCTGGATTCAAATGTTCTTGAGTGATGTGATTTCTTTATTCAAAGCATCGAAAGAGCTGAGTTTTGACAGGTTCAGACTAGACCTGCAATAACACGGAGGCGTAAAATGTTCGGTCGACCCTGCACGTTTTTGGGGTAGTATTCTGAAGGGATGTTGTCTTCTATTGATTTATTTTTGTGAAAGAATCTCTGTTCGTATGCTGGACCGATTGTCATTATTTTCTACTTAAAACAAAACAATTATTACACTATAAGTCTGAACATTAAGATGAAAAACGGTTATCCTAGTCTCTGGTTTACAGGATAATAAAATAATTTCATTTTTCATTCTTGACATGAAAATCGAGACTTACTTAGGAAACCTGCTCTAAGTCTCAAGGTGCTTTCGCATTAGGTTTACGAAAACCTTACAAATTCGGTATGGCTGTCTCCAAGGTCATTTATGTCGTACAGATGGCACTGTCAAGCCGCCATAGATGAAAGTCCAGATTCTCAGTGTGGAAAATGGGTTATAGGATAGCACTAACGAAGGCCATTATGAAGGCATTATAGTCAACCAAATCGGACAATCAAAAAGCAAAAATTAATAGAAACATACACGGGAATATAAATTATGGAATACGAGACGTAGGTAAAATTAAAATTCAAATTCAAATTTATTTATAATTAACTCTATACAATTGGGACATGAAAAAATAGTCTTATTAGTATGCTGTTATAAATTGAAGAAATAACACGCTATGATGATTGATTACTTTACTTTATTAAATATGAGTATAAGTGAAGGGTCTTGTATGGCGTACAATCCGGACGGCGGTTTAGACAGGAAGAGCGTCCAGCTGGCCCTTTTGACGTATGCTAATTTCCCTGGGTGCGTTCATCAATAGCAAGTAGCGCACTCTATTTGTGGGCTTTAACATTCTTCTTCCCCTCCTAAGGAATTTATCTTTACACATTGGAGCTCATCCGGGTTGCATCACCATTTACAGAACATATACATATAATATAATTCATTAATGATAATAATAATAATTGATAGTATTAAGTGTTTGTTTTGCTAGTTTACACAATAATCTGTATTACAATTGCAATCTTAAAATTGGTTTTCTTACTCTTTGACTTCTTCTTACTACAGGTGTATTTTGAGTATTTCTATTCTCTTCAACTTGTTTACAATTTTTATTCCGTGGGCTAATTACATCTGTATTACAATCTGAAATTGCGGTATTTGAAGTATACATATGTGTTAGTGACATTGGTATCTGTATTGGATTGCAACATTGGCGTATGTGAGGGAAGCGATCGATGTGAATGTTCAGTATATGTAGCCACATCAAGGAATGGACTACCCTTCTCTTCTTTAACTTCTGGCCCAATTTTACGAATTTGATCAGAATGTCTGCGCCATATCCTACCATCGTCTAAATTAACATTAAAGTGCAATTTGCCCGTTGGTTCTTTAATTCGACCGAATTTCCATTTATTTGATCCATAATAATTCCTCACTGCTACCCGATCATTTTCCCGAAATTTCAGAGAGCCTACAAATTCACGATCTACTATACTATCGTCATCTTCCTTTGGTAACAAGAGATGAAACCTTGTCCGAACTGGATATTTCAGAACAACTTCTGAAGGGGCTAAGTTTGTGCTTGAGTGTGGTGTTATTCGGTAGAATGTAACTATTTCTGATATTTTTGAGTCCAAACTCCCATAGCTTCCCGTTAGTGCCCGTAGTTTATTTTTCAGTTTTTGCACAAATCTCTCAGCTTGCCCATTTGTAGCTGGATGGAATGGGGTAGAGCGCTTATGTACTATCCCTTGTGACAAGGCGTCTGCGTTCGCATTAGCCTTTGAGTTCCTGTACTTGATCTTATAGTTAAATGCCTGCAAATAAATTGCATAATGTTGCATTCGGGTTATCGACATGTGAGGGAGAGCTTTTTCTGGTGCGAAAATTTGTTGCAAGGGCTTGTGGTGCGTATACAGAGTGAACTCACGACCGAAAAGATACTGATAAAATTTTTTCACCCCAAAGATTATGGCATATGCTTCTTTGTCTATTTGCGACCACTTACGCTGCGTGGCATTCAACGTTTGAGAAGCAAATTTAATTCGTCTCTCCGTACCATCTTGAAACACGTGTGATAAAACAGCTCCTACTCCATAAGGGGAAGCATCTGTAGCAAGTACGACCGGTAGTTTAGGAGAATAGTGTACTAAAAAATTATCCGATTGCATAGAATCTTTCAACTTCTCAAAAGTTTGTTCACATTCTTGATTCCAGTGCCACTTTGTACTCGACCGTAACAATTTATGCAGAGGTTCCAACGAATTACTAAGATTTGACAAAAATCGGCCATAATAATTAACGAGACCGAAGAAGGATTTTACTTCTGAAATATTCTTTGGCCTGGGAAATGCCTTAATAGCTTCTTTTTTGTTTTGGGTCTTATGAATACCTTTTTTATCTATTCTAAAACCACAATATTCAATGCTTTCCTGAAACAATTTTGTCTTAGCAAGATTAACTTTTAATCCGTACTGGAAAAGTTTATCGAAAACCTGCTCTAACCGTTCCAAATGGATTTTATCGTTTGGCGCGGTTATACAAACATCATCTATGAAAACTACTACACCTGGAATACCTTTAAGAAGGTCTTCAATCTTCCGCTGCCATATGGCAGGAGCACAGCTGAGACCATAAAGGAGTCGTGTACATTTGAAAAGGCCTTTATGCGTAGTTAAATTGAGTTTAGTCTGGTCTTCACTTCGAACCCTACACTGAAGATATGCCCGCCTTAAATCAATTTTCGAATATTTTTGTCCCCCACTTAACACTGAAAACATTTCATCGATGGTAGGTAAAGGATGTTCATCAACTAACAGATTGGGGTTTAGTGTTATTTTAAAATCACCACACAAGCGCACCTCACCGTTTGACTTGACTACAGGCACGATCGGCGTAGCCCATTCACTCTGTTCTACCGGTACTAAAATACCCTTTTTAATCATCTCAGTCAATTCCTTTTCTACACCATCCTTCAAAGCGAATGGTATCGGTCGCGGTTTAAAATGTTTCGGCACGGCACGTTGTTTTACTCTAATTGCCACTGGTTCACCTTTGACCTCACCACAATTTTCATTAAACAACTCCTTATATTTATGTAACATACTCATAATCTCGCTACTTTCACTATAATTGCTATGAAATAATAAAGGGTTTCCTACTTTACTTCCAAATTCCCTATTTGCTGTCTGACTATGCTCGTTAATGGCGCAAACCTTCATCTCTTCGCATATCTTCACAATACTGGACAATCCACCAAAAGCTCGTATCCATTCTCTTCCGAATAACGCATGACGATTCTCTGGGATTTTTATGACATACAATCGTAGTCCAGTCCTTTTCTGTTCACCCAAATCAACCGCCACCTTCACATAACCTAAAACATTAAGATTGATAGGATGAGAAAAAGATTAACTACTAAATATACTTAAAGTGAGATTAAATATAACGCTATAGTATATACGGGTGTCCCGGAAGGGTACCGCCATACTGCACCCATAGAATCTTGACAGAAAAGTCCAACAGGACATATGTCCTATCTTGCGTAGTTTTGGAGTTATTATGGATAAACTGATTTTTCTTAGAATCTGCTCCGTAACTAACAGTTTACCCTATAACTAGTAATTTTTTTAGAGCAACAAATTAATTTAAACTGTTTATTAAAAATTTTCCAAGGTGATATGCCTTCCTTTATTTTTGACTTAGAATGTGTCGTCGTGCCTTTAGAACAAAATAAACCCCAATTTGAAAGTAATAATTCTTGGAAATTTCTTATAAGAATGGGATGCGCAAGTATTGGAAAAACTTCTTCATTTTATGACCTTTTAAATTCCCGAAACAATCATTTTCCTAAAATCAACAGTTTCAAAATCCCAAAGCAAAGTACGCCTCAGGTGGCCGTAACTTTTGCCACCCATATTCTACTAATTTTGGTTTATTGCTCTGAAACCTTACTCTGTAGTAATTCTTTTTCTTGGAATCATGTAAAATCTAATTTAACTATTATTTTAAGTAAAATTAATGATTAGATAAACGCATTAAAGGATTATTAAAATTAATGATTATTATAAACAAACAGTTTATTTCAATTTATTAACAACACTCTTATCAAATACATTAATTTATTAATCTTAAATGATATCATTTGAATAATTAAATCTAGCTTACTTACTTTCTATAATAAGTGTTCGAAATGTCCCCCATTCGCTCGAAGATGCATCCTATACCTACGTAAAAATGATCGGCGAACTAAATTTAATACAGAAATGTCACTTTTCATATCGTTAAAAATTTCGAATATTCTTTGTTGAAGTTCTGCCGACGTTGACAATGGCGTGAAGTAAACCTTCTCTTTTAAGCAACCCCAGAAATAGAAATCAAGAGGATTTAAATCCGGAGATCTGGCTGGCCACGGAACTGATCCAAAGCGTCCAATCCATCTGTGGGGAATGTCTGGTGTAGATATTCGCGTACGTTTCATCCTGAGTGTGCAGGGGCACCATCATGTTGAAGCCACATGTTGACCCGACTACTTAAAGGAACTTCTTCCAGAAGAGTCGACAGTTAATTTTGTAGAAAATCTAGGTAAATATCTGAATTAAGTGTGGTAGGTAAAATATATGGTCCAATAAAATGGTTTCCGACTATTCCTGCCTAGACATTTATCCTGAAATCGTATTGGAACGCAGCCTCTAGTACTGCTCTAGGTTTTTCGGCACTCCAAATGTGACGGACGAAATGCGCCGAATACTAATCGTTGGATCCTCCTCTATGATTCGATGAACTTCTTCCTCTCTGTTTAGGCTTAATGCCATACGAGACCTGCCTTCATGATGTGGAAATGCTCCCGCTTCTCTTAGATGTCGATGTACGTTGGCGAAAACCGATCTTCCTGTCTCCTATTGGGAAACCTTCTTCTGTACTCCTCACATACCCTCCTTGCATTTCCATCGCAGAAACCATAAATGTAATGGATATCTGTGTATTGCGCAAAAGAAAAACTTGGCATCTTGAAAAAATACTAATGGCAGTCAATTTTAGCCACGATATGAACCCGGAAGAAAATATTAAGATGACAAGAAAACCAAGGAAGTATTAAAAACAAAAATAAGAAATTAGGAACTAAAAACTAAAAAAATATTTCTGCAAGCTTTCTTTGCTGGCTGGCCTGTACACACTTTTCAATCGAATTGAAGATGTAGAGCAATGCAATGAGCTATTTAAACTATCAGACGAACTCGTAAAAGCAACATACACATGTGACTCTGATATGAGTCAGTGACAGCGAGCGTAATAAATAAATAATAAATGAAATAACATTTTTATGGCTTTTCAGAAATAAGGATTAACTTCTTTTCAAGACATCTGCCGCAGGGGCTAACTCAGAGATTAGTTTGTGTAGGTAGAGTACCTGAGGCGTACTTTGCTTTGGGATTTTGAAACCGTTGATTTTAGGTAAATGATTG
The DNA here is from genome assembly GCA_963924295.1 of Dioctria rufipes. Lineage (NCBI taxonomy): Eukaryota > Metazoa > Arthropoda > Insecta > Diptera > Asilidae > Dioctria > Dioctria rufipes. The sequence goes on along the minus strand of CAWUPM010001012.1, from coordinate 32,398 downwards.
TTTCGGGAATTTAAAAGGTCATAAAATGAAGAAGTTTTTCCAATACTTGCGCATCCCATTCTTATACGAAATTTCCAAGAATTATTACTTTCAAATTGGGGTTTATTTTGTTCTAAAGGCACGAAGACAAATTCTAAGTCAAAAATAAAGGAAGGCATATCACCTTGGAAAAGTTTTAATAAACAGTTTAAAATTTAATTTGTTGCTCTAAAAAAATTACTAGGTGCGATTTATTTCCGCAAAGTATTTACCGAGTTATAGGGTAAACTGTTAAGATAGGACATATGTCCTGTTGGACTTTTCTGTTCTTTTTTCTGTCAAGATTCTATGGGTGGAGTATGGCGGCACCCTTCCGGGACACCCTATATATATATAATATATATAGTACAAAAGAAGGCAAATATTCCACACAAGTTTGTTACATAAAGAGAAAATCAATAAATCGATAACCAATATACAGCCAGTTATTTACCTTTATAATGTTAGTGCTAGAAAATAAAGCTAAACTAAAGTCCTGTAGTCATGTACCTAGCTAATTCCAAATTAAATTTATCTCTGCTGCGTGCTTCCCTGAGCGCAGACGGAAGATGATTCCTCAGCCTGGTTGCCTGGACAAGGAACTGACGCTCTGATATCACACTAGTACAGGGGGGTTTAAAAATTTAATAACTTTTTCGTTTATATATTTTTTTTATTTTTTTTTTTTTTAGATTATAAAATATACAAAATGGAAATTTTTTTACGCTAAGTATGGAAAATAATGTCACTTAAATGACCGCCGTTATTAGCTTCGCAATGATGGGCTCTTTTAAAGCATTTTCCATAACATCTTTCAACATTTCTGGCCTTGAGTTCAAGGATTGTCTCGGGCTTGTTCACATATACTCGCTCCTTCAAATAACCCCAAAGAAAATAATCGGGTGCTGACAAATCTGGCGAACGCGCTGGCCAATTAATTTCCGAATTTCTTGAAATTATTCGCTGTCCAAAATTTGCCTTAAAAGTGCCATTGTGTGTCGGGCAGTGTGGGCAGTGGCTCCATCCTGCTGAAACCACATCTCAGGTCTGTTATCATAAACCGATACCGCTCTCCATTTACGGTTACAGCACTTCCATCTTCATTTTTGAAGAAGTAAGGCCCAATGATATTTTCAGATGTAATGCCACACCATACTGTACACCTAATGGGGTGCAATTGGCGTTGATGAATGGCTCTTGGATTTTCAGAACCCCAGAACCTACAGTTCTGCTTATTAACAAGGCCATTCAGATGAAAATGAGCTTCATCACTCATAATCAGATTTTCAATAAAGTTGATTTCATTTCTGGCCAGACGTTGCCGATGATCTGCGGGTTTCAATTCTTGCACCAATTGCACCTTATATGGGAATAACAGTAAATATTTTTTTAAAATGCGCCGTAGTGATTTACGAGACATCCCTAGCTGAGCAGAACGCCTTCTGGTAGATGTTTCTGGTGTTTCCTTAACACTTTGCTCTACACGTTCAATATTTTCCGCAGTGTGAATTATACGCGGTCTACCTGTTCGAGGCAAATCACTTACAGTGCCATGTTGGTGGTGACGATCAACTAAGCAACGAATCATGGCTTCAGAGGGCGAAATTCTGACGTTAAAATGGCGACGATATGCTCTTTGCGTTAAAATAATTGATCGCTGATTTAAGTAATAAAATTCTATTATTCTGGTTCTTTGTTCAGTTGTGAATCTCTCCATTATTTATTCTCCAGATGTTATTTATATAATCTAAAAAATAAAAAATAAAAAAAATATATAAACGAAAAAGTTATTAAATTTTTAAACCCCATGGTGACTTTTGGCCCACCCTGTATATGGTGAACTAATTAACGTAAAAATTTGGTTAGAACGAGAAAAATTAGTCAATTGCAAAAAAAGAACATCTGTGGATTAGGCATACTGGAGATAGTACCATTAAAAAAAACACCCTTTACTCTACATCGTGGTGGTGTGGAGATGAGTTGACTTTGAATTTAAAAAGCTACCATTATTATGTAATGAACAGCTACAAATTATTTTTTTAAGAATGTTCATGTTCACATTTCCCCCACTGTACAACAAATGTAGGGATTTAGTCTTCTCAAAATTTATTTTAATACATTTTTGTCGTACGATCAACTGTTGAGGAATTATTTTGAAAACACCCAATTCTTTGTACCTGTAATCACAGATGGCGGACCACGAGGACCCGACACAAGGTGGATTTTTATCTGGCCTCGAAACTAAACAACATATATCGTAATCGTTTCTATGCCACCTTTTTTAGGGAAAAGGCTTTATTTAGTCCCTGTTAACTGGACAACTATTACAGCAAGAGAATATTTGAACAACCCCAGCAAACAATTTGGCGAGGTTTTGCCAAAATTAAGGAATGAGCAATAGTTGTGAAATAAGGACAGCATTATTGCAATAAAGTGTGTATATAATTGCCTCTCTTTCAACTATTGCCTATTTCTCGCTTTTAGCAAGCCTCGTGCAAATTTACATGATTTCGTCTATCAAATTCGCTCTTATTAAATTTTTCAACAATGCTTTTTACAATTCATTACAATTGCTGACGCATTGTGTTTTCCAAGGCAGCGAACTTATAATTGTAATAAAATTATAATAATACATTGTGGACATATTTAAAAAAAAAATTGACCTTAGCTTTATAAATTACAAAATGTCAATCCAGACACATTAAAAATAAGTTGAAATTGGTAAATTAAAATAATTTTGTCCAGCCCCCTCGCAGTTGGCAAGTATGTAAAATATATATATACTTGCTTTTGGTAAGGAATAGGTGAATTACTTGTAAATTACCTTTTTTAGCTTACTATGTCCATTTAGTCCGCCGCCTAAATTATAAACGAGCATTTGGCAATATCGATTTCGAGAGTTATGCTTGCCCATGGCAAGTTACTTTCGAATTATTTTCAATTCAATTTGTTTGCTGGGACCTTTTAAAATTGATTAAAAGGATATACATATACATATACAAAATAATCATGTAACATTCGACCGACAGCATTTCTCAAATACCTACCCTACGTGATATATTGTAAAGCAGCTCATTGAAATCGGGATCACTTTTTATTGGCACTGCATTTCCGGTGGCGTTTTGCCAAAATTTACACATATAGAACGCCAAGTCGAACAGTACTTAATATAGCAAAATTTAAAAACGATTAATTGATTTTAAAGGAATTTTGATAAAGTCTTATTCGGCTTTTTACAAGTTTTCTATCTAGTCTATCACTAGATTTAGCTTATGTAGATACATCTAACATCATAGAAAAATTTAATATTTTACTTTCTATATTTTACAGAATTGATTGAATCTAAATGAGAAATCAGTTTTTAATATAACTCCCTTGTTCTTCCTCTTGTGAAACTTTTTCCGAAAATTATGTCGATTCCTGTGCAAATTATTACACGCATACATATGTGCTTATGTATCTATAATTTATTCAAAAAATTTTAAAATTTTAATATAATAACGAGATATAAAAATAATATTAGAAATACCACAAATTTTAATTTACTCCCAAGATTCCAGAAGTGTGAAAAACTTAAGAATAGAATCCCCTACAACGCTCAATCAAAACTCAACAATTCCGCCACTAACATTTACACCAGGCACTCAACCAAATAAGATCACATGTACATAACTATACATACTTACATATACAAATGTATGCAAGATGTTAACATTGCTGGTCTGGACAATATTCCCACATTGTCATCGTGAAACCATCCGAAACCTTGACAGCGAGAAGCCGTCTAAGCTTGTTCTTAATGTCGACATGCGTTTGACGCTTTTCAATGTGGTGTTCGATTTAAAAATAGTTTAGAGCAGAAAGACAGACGTGGATATTTTAGTGAAATACTAAACCTAGTCAGCACGGGCAGATAAATTAGGTCATTCATTGGCAGAGAAAAGCGAAGCACATTGGCGTAGGTCGTTTTTTTTTTTTATATTGCATAATTTTGGAGAGGAAACTGATTTTAAATCTACCTGTAGAGTGAAGTGATGACAACTTCAATTAGTATACATTTTTTATAATTTTGTTTTTTTTTTTTTAATAATACTTTTTTCCCAGTTCAAGGTCAATACGTTCTCATAATTTTTTAATTGTGTCTTTATAATTAGTATTATAATTAAGAAAATCTGTCTAAACCGAAAGTGGTTTACAATTGAAAATTTCAAAGAGTTATTTGCAATAATTCTTATAATTTCATTAAATCTATTGACAATTAATTTTAGAGACAATTTTTAAACAAATATAATCTCCAAAAGTATAAAATGTCATTGGTAATATGTTTAATAGGAATATTAAGAGCGGATATTAGTGAAAATTTAAAATTATCGTTCGGCTTGCACCAGATATCTGGAGAATTCGTTTGTCTTATTTATCCAAATAAATTTCTATGTTTACTTAAAGGTTCAATCCGTGAGATAAATTTAAAAATTAATTCGTAAAACTTCTATATAAATAGAAATCAATTGCCGCATGTATGCTACATCATCCCTTGAGAACGGCTCGACCGATTTGGTTCACTTTTTTGTTATTGTGTACGTAGGTAATTGACAGGACTAAGCTTTTAGGGAAAGAAAATTGGAAGCGGCAACCCTTTCTTTGGTTTTTCACTATATATTTAGACACTGCCTGAGAACGCGTCGATGTGGAGAGCTTAAATTTTATATACGGCCGTTTTTAAAAATAATTAAATTTAAGTTCAAAAACATATATTTGGACACTGCCTGAGTACGCGTCGATGTGGGAAGCTCAAATATTTTGTAGACTGCATTTTCATATAAATTGCCAATACAAGTTCAAAAAAGGACCAACCCGGGCGACTCCTTTTTCGTGTTGGAATAAAAACCTTAATTTTTCACAATATATTTAGGCACTGCCTTACGCCCTAGACACACAGCGCTCTTAATGAAGAAATAACTAACCACTCATTAGTCTATAATGATTCATTATAAACTGCAGACACACAGCCATTTCTTTAATTAAATTGACCTGTCAAACTGGTTTTGATTTACTTACGACATTAAAGAAGCGATATGGATGTAATCAACGCGATAAACTTTGTTTTTATTATTTTTTTTTTATTTTTTTTTTTTTTTTATTTCAATTAACGATTGAGAAATAAAAAAATCATTTTATAAAAAATATTTTGACAAAATTACTTTGTGCTTTGCATTTCTTCATCTTATTTTTCAAATCAGCAGATGCACAGCCGAGCTCCATACTTAAATTATATGCTAAATCTAGCACATTTTTCCTCATTATAGCTATAATGAAGGACGAAAACACTTCATTAGCGTACTTCATTATCATCTGCTTTTCGAGCCATAATGACGTATACTATGTGACACACGGCATTTTAATGAATAGTATGAATAGTTAGTACTAATGATTCATTAGATCGTGCTGTGTGTCTAGGGTATTATGCAACGATATAGAGAGATGAAATTTTGCAGACTGGCCTTTTAAAAAAAAAATTTAAACTTAAGTTAAAAATGGGACCAATAAGACTACCATGGCCATAAAAAATCTCGGTTTTAACTATAAATTTGGGGACTGCCTGAGAACCCGTCGAAGTAGAAGGCTAAAATTTGGACATGGTGTTTTCATAGCAATGGTAAATAAAATTTAAAAAATTGGACCAAATCGGGTTACCCCTTGTTAGCGTTGCCATTCAAAACTTTGGTTGTTCACTATATACTTGCAATATACTTGCAAGCTGCCTAAGAAGGTATCGAGGTGAAGAACTCATAGCTTGTACACGGCATTTTCATAAAAATTGCAAATACAGGTCCAAACTGTTGCCATACAAAACTTTAGTTTTCCACTATATATATTTAGACACTGTGTCACCCGTCGACGTAGAGAGATGAAATTTTGTACACTAGCCTTTTTTAAAAAAATGTAAATTTAAGTTTAAAAATAGGACCAATCGGGCAACTCCTTGGTAGTGTTGCCATAAAAATTTCGATTTTAACTGTATATTTGGACAATGCCTGAGAACGAGTCTACGTAGGCAGCTACATTCTTCCACAGGTATGAACGTTTGAACACATACCCACACACACACACACACACACACTCAGTGAAGCCCTAGAGTACGGAATCGCGCGATTGAGTTAGATAATAACTTAGATATTATGTATCTCTAACCATGCCACCCTTCCAACCCCAACTCCTACCCATTTTTGCAATTATCACCGGACAACGCCGGTTGGCTCCCCTAGTTATTATATAATTAACTGAAATTTGTAAATCATTAGAAAGTGTTTTGCACCACTTTTCAGCAAAGGGTTAGTCATTTATGATCCGATTTTGCAATAAATCTATAAATGTGCCCTAAGAGGATGATTTAAGTTTTTTAAGTTTTCTTTTTCAGATCTTTTGGTCTTATGTTTTAGCTAAACAAAACATGACAAAAATAACATTGTCGATCAAGGTTTTAACAGCATTCCAATATAAATCAAAGGTTACAAAGTATTTAAAATTAAGCGTTGTTTGTAATATTTTAAAATTGCCGAGGTGTTTGTTTACACATAGTGGAATAAAGTTGCCCGCAGACTACTACTACTGTTTTTAGTATGCGCACTTTGAGTTGAAAGAAACGAAATTACTTTCACTGTTTGATAATTCATATATTAAAAAGAAAAAAAATTAATGTAGAATAGTTTACACATTCGTCTTAAATCAAATTCTAACGATTCACAAACGTATGTTTTCTCGGCGACGGATTCGAAAGTATACTCGATGATCTTAGGCCAAAAAATTTCACTGAACACTCTTAATGCTTATTGCCCCAGCTCGCGGCGCTCATACGCTGAAACCACTCATATTGCAAGAAAAAGGTAAATACATAAATTATAGGAAATTTTCTATAGTTTAATTTATTATATAAATATTTTCATTGTAAAATGAGTCGGAAAAGAGAGTTTGCACAAAAACTGTTTTTGGGCGTAATTTTTTCAAAGTGGCGGCAAAGTGAAAATTCGGAAAAAGCACGTCGGAATTTATAAAAATAAAATGTTTTCAAACTTCCAGAAAACTTTCCAGGTAATCCTTTTTTTGAGCACCAAATAACTCGACTATTAGGAATCTTACAGCTTTGATGAAATTTTCAACTTTTAAGTGAAGTTCGGTTTATTTTATTACATTTTAAATACATTCATATCTAAGATTTATGTTAATGCTCGGAAAGAATGGATGGATTCTTCCACATCCTTTTTCTTGCAATCCTTCTGCTTCTCCTTCTCCTTAGCCACCAGTAAAATACTAATGGGTTTTTTTTTATTGAAAGTTTTAAATCCGTTAGCTAGTGTTTAACAACACTGAAATTTTAACGAAAATCTTAACACCACTCAAACTCAACGTATTTGTATCGATTACTAATTTTTTTATAAAAGTTTCTTGCGGTTATCACCTGATGGTTTTGAAGAAATACTAAGTGAAGTGACTTCTGCTAAAAAGGGAACACATACCTTCGAATATATGAGGAAAACAATATCTCCCAGTTATTTTTACCAACAGGTAAATTTTATAAGGAAATATCTATGGTGCTATTTGCATAAGTTATTATTTTATAAGTAAAATAATAATATAAAAAGCGATGTAAACTTTGAAAAATTTGAAATTAAAAGTTGGTTTCTTACCGCAGAAATTTAAGTAATAACTTAAAAACTGCATGCGTAACCCTAGGAAAAGTTTCAACCAAACTGATATTTTTATACTGCGCCTGCAACCTTATCTTTAGATTTTTACACTTTTCAATTTCCGAGACTGCAGCAGCACGAAAATATTGCAAGCAATCGAGCTGCATACGCAACTTTTTAGGTTTCGCAAGTGTTTATACAATGCAACCTCCAAGTAGCACAGCTTTTTGTGCTGCGGTTCAGTAAAAGTTTCAATATGTAACCATACTCAACATAGGTACATACTTTCCGATTTTTAAATAATTTTTTTTTTTTTATATTCTTGTATAGCAGTTATTGATAATACAAAATTTTAAAAATGACTTGCAGGCAAATTTTGAAAATGTCAAGTGTTGCAGTCGTCAGGATTAGAAGTGAATTTGCACGGGTTCAAATTTCTTCAATTTGTTTGGCGATAACGTTTTTAGATAACTTTCCGATTCTTTAATCTCTAAATATATGTGGTGGACACATTGGCTCTACATTGGACTCTGCTTCGTGGGAAAGCTTTCACCTCATTGATGGTGATTGACTTTCCTCTAAGTAGATCTGGGTCTTCTTGTTGGACATAATCCTTGTGAGTTTCAGTTTAATATTCTGAGTAGTCGGAACAAAACTTTCCAGTTCAGCTAGAAAATAATTTAAACCGTCTTTTAACGTATACCACAAAAAGATTTTTAGTACTTAGTATAAATGATCAGTTTATTAGGTTAGGTTAGGTAAGAGCTGGGTTCCACTAGACGATAGCCTGCATCACTTAGACCTCTAGACCTTAAGCCCCTAGACCTCATGGGATAACCTTTCAATCCGCCCTGGATCCATCATGCTTCCCTTAGGAAACTAAGAATATCTCTAAGACTCTTTACCTATATCCATCCTATTTCTCTCAGAAAACTCAGGATATACCTGAATTCTTCACTTTGCAGCTCACCTAGACTTGAAAAGAAGTAGCTACCTAATAGCCTACTTCTTTTGTGCATGAAAGCGGGACATTAGCAAAGCACGTGTTGGACGGATTCGATTTCGTCCGAGTCCTTACAGCACCAGCAGAAATCGTTCGCTGCTATAGCCAGTCGTAAAGCATGGTCCCCTATGGCCCAGTGACCCGTAGTGATCCCTACTAAATTCCTGGTATTTGTTCTTCTGTCATTAAGCAGTTCTCTTGCCTTTTCCTGTCATATCAAATTATTATATCCCTAGTAATTATTTTTGCAGCTTTAACTTGACGATGTAACCTTTTAACATTGGCATTTGCTTGTAAATATAAATGCTAAATGGTAGTGTGAATTCGCTCTGGTAATTATTTAAGTAATTGAGAATCGAATTGTTCACTTTGCCGATTGTTATTCAGAAAGAAAAACCAAACTAATAGCCATATTGCTCATGTGTATTGCCTATTGTTTCTGCTGAAATTTCTGTAATAGAATACATCTATGTCTGATTGCAAATATGAATTGTAAGCATTTTAAATAATTAAAGCATTTCGATCATATCCATATGTACTTATTCGAATCTACTTTGAATTTTAAATGTTCCGACTAAGATTTTTTATTTTAGACTTTATAAAGGGTATGCGAGTTTCGTTACAAGACCCAATTATCCACAATAAAAACGATGAATATACAAATCCGCTGCATTAATCACAACATTTTAACTTTAACGAATTAAAACGTAAATACGACATAGAGTCTTAAAAAGTCTTATATAAATCTTCTTCCTCTATAAATCTGTGGGAACAATACAAGCTTACCCATTCGAATAAACTTGTAAAGTTCGCAAATATTTGCACGAAAAATTAAATTTGCCTAATCAGCATAAGTAGAAATATCTCACACTTTTTCGCAAATAAAAATCTGTGAAGAGTAATTTTTAAAAAAGCTTCAAATCTGTCGTAATTTTAAAAGTGTTAAATACTCTTTGCCGTGACGACTAAATAAAAGAAGCTTTCTTCACTTATAGTGTGATAATTGTGTAATTGTAATTTTTGCAGTTAATAAGTGGCTCCAAGTGAGTAATTAAAATAAATTGTTCATAAAAATTTTGTGTTGGTACATATTTATTTGTTTATTTCTCTCATCAAAAGTAAATATTTTCCTAACTCGCATGGGTTGACTCCATGATACAAAGATTAACAAGGTATGGCCGGAAAATCTGTCAATTGATTGCTTGCCTCCTTTGGCGACAAATGTCAGAAATTTGTTCGTCTCAATTTCAATCGTCCTTTCACAGTGAAAAAAATTTTCTATTTTTAAATTTCTTTGCCTTCCCACTAGCACATAATTACTTTTCCCGAAGTGATTTAAACGAAGAAACTAATATTTTGTTAAATATTTTAATATATTCAAAACGTATTTCGGTCAATAAAATACGAAAAACTCAAAAAAAATCGCTGGAAATGACAGTAGGCACCTCATGACGTAGCAACACAAAAAATTCCTCTCGAATCGGCCATACCTGTTATCTTTGTATCATGGGTTGACTCCACCTCCTGTAATGCCTTTGTAGATATTTGACTAGAATTAACTAGTGTGAATTTTTTTTGACTTGCTTACCTGCTTTATGGGATAATCTATGCAAGATTGATTTTGCTATATTTTTCAATTTCATCGCATTTGTTTCTATTTTCAACTCCCTTTACAGAGCTGTTAAGAGATCATGCATTGCACTTTGAATTTATATGTGTATTAATTTATTAAAGATATTAAAACGATGGAATGCAAACATAGACCATTTACATGCACCCGGGAAAATTAAATGCATGATATAAACCAAAAGTAAAACAAAATTAAGAAATTAGCTAAGACTATACATAGCTCTAATTAAATTTATTTAACAAATACGAAAAAAAAAGGGAAAAAGCAAAGAAAAGTTCATAGCTTAAAACTATACATAATGTTAGCTAATAAGTAAAGTATGTATGTACGGGTGAATACTAATTTCTTTTATACATGCAAAAGTTGTATCAATAAAACAAACTAGAGAAAGAATGAAGTTACATAAAGGTAAAGGTATGCACTCATATATTGGCCAAAAATAAGAGGTAAAAGCAAAAATCCATGTATAATTAGTTTAGGCAGAATGTAGTAAAAAGATGATATACATATAGATCAGGGGAATATAGAAAATATTGAAGCTAATTTAAAGGATTATTACTAAAATTATTATTAAGGTTCTAAAATGAGAGGCTACTAGCATAAAAAATGGCTATGTGATTGTACAATCGGTTATGATTATCTTGCAATCTGTGAAATGGAGACTTATATATAATATTGGTTTTTGGAGTTGGCAATCTAAACATTATCTGTTAATTTCTAGATTGCATAAGTATTAAAGTTTATTTTAACAAGTATATCAGTAATATTGACGTATCCATGAAATATTTTAAATAAGAACATTTCATCTAAATAAATTCATCGAATGTCATCAGGGAGAGTAAATTCAGTCGATCAGGATATTCAAATCTTTTTTATACTAAGCATCATGCAAAACTCCTTAGTGGTTGCTCTAATTTTACATACGAGGGTCGTTTGAAAAGTCCGTGCAAAGTAAGAGAGATGGCGCTACTGGCGCATATTGAGGTTATGTTTAGTTAGTAGCATCACTTGGAAGAACTCACACCAAGTTTCAGCCAGATCGGTCTATTTCTTTGTGTTTGGCATTCGTTTGAATCTAGGAAGTCGAGTGATTTTCAAAAAATGGACGAAAAAGAATTTCGTGTGTTGATGAAACACTACTTTATGAAAGGCAAAACGCCTCAGGAGACTAAAGAGAAGCTTGATAAATATTATGGTGACTCTGCACCTTCGATTAGAATAGTTTATAAGTGGTTTCAAAATTTTCGGAGTGGCCATATGGGCACAAGTGACGTTGAACGTTCTGGACGCCCTGTTGAGGTTACTACTCAAGAAATCATTGATAAAATCCATGATATGGTAATGGATGAGAGAAGAGTGAAGGTGCATGAGATTGCTAGTGCTATGGAGATCTCGAATGAATGGGTACATAATATTTTGCATCAATATTTGGACATGACAAAGCTATCCGCAGGACGGGTGCCGGGATTGCTCACGCTTGACCAAAAACGAAATCGTGTGAAGTGTTGCAAGCACGGTTTGCAGCTGTTCCAGAAGAATTCGCAGGACTTTAAGCGTCGTTTCGTCACTGTGGATGAGACATAGATACATCGTCTAGTGTAGAAAAAGTTCCATACTGTAATCTAACTACATATATGTATATCGTTTCCTGCTAAAGGATATCAATTAACATTTGCTAAACTTTTAAGGCAAGCATTTTTCACTACAGTATATTTCAAAGGTTTTTAACCTTCTATACCCGCGCATTGGTCTCAGAGACCGACAAAATACAAAAAGTTTAATTTTTTTCGTATCCGAAAACACTAGACATTTATAATAAAAGTTGGATATTTTGCTGACTTTTTGTTTGTTTAATTTATTTGATTATAATATCTGCTTATATAAACTGTCAAGTATCAAAGATTTTAGATTTACAGCTAAAGCTATCTCGGTCTGTATAACCGCTTGAGTTACGTAGATAGGTATGTTGCATTGCAACAAACAACAATTACCCAATATACACGGGAAATTTTGGAGTCGTCGGCATAAAGTAGACAATTTGATGTAATTTTGAGTTGAGGATCAATAATATATATTAAATAGCTAAAAGGTCTACAAATTGTGCCTTGTGGAACCCCAGACGTCCGAAAAAATGGAGTAGATTGAAAACCATTGAAAACCATTCATAGCAATAGTGTAAGTACTGTCGATTTTTCAGATAGGAAAAAACTCATTCGACAACGTTATTACAAAATCTAATGGAAATCACATTTTTTTAGTATTACATATACAATGTAGAATTTTGTCGAATGACTTTGAGAAGTCGCAATGAATAGAGTCTACATGTTTGGTTTTATTCATTGATGTGGCTAAAACTTCAGTAAGAGGAGTTAGGTTTGTAGTAGTCGACCGTCTGGGTAGGAAGCAAGGTTATTTCTGGCTTATTAGTCATTTAGGATGTTTCAGATAGCAGTTAATCTAGGAATAAAGCGATGTTGATATCTTAACACTTCGATGATTGTTGACTGTAACTCAAAAAATTTAGAGAACTAATTACCAAAAACTTTTCTGTTAGAATCTTTATTGCAAGCTTTTCTAAATTTTCGAAAATTACTTTTAAATAATCAATTTGCTCTTCCTTATTCTTAGTAACCATTAAAATGTTTGCGAAAATTAAATTCAAATCAACTTTAATCATGAATCCTTGGAAAAATTCAATGATGTTTCTCAAATCGAGGTCTCACTAAACTTATGGGTATGGTGCCAACTTCGACAAGAAAGTTAAAAAGTTTCAATATTAGCATCCATATCATCCATAATCATAATCAGAAAATTTTGAATGACAAATGAATAATGTACTGTAAAACTACAACAAAAACATACATTAGGGGTATTCACGCAATGTTGTATCAAAGAATATATCGTTGAAAAAGATGTATCTTATTGCAACCCAGTAAAGTAATGCAAGGCCTATGCATATAAAATGGAATACAAAGGTCTTGTATTTTTACAATCATAAATTGGCAGTGTAAACAGGCTTGTATAGCTGTATTTAGGAGGTCATATTGAACGTCAAATGTCAGGTGGTGCAGCGGGGGAGGGGAGTGTCCTAGGAAAATTTCCAGTATGCCAAATGAAAGATCCTTTTGAGGTCAATCGACTGGTGCAGTTATATTTTTTTCTAGGTGGTACTGGGCTGATTTAATAGCCTGCTCAATTTACATCTACCTGCATCACGGTTTTTATCCACAAATAAAGGTATTGCACATTTGTGAACCCGAAACATAAGTAATGGCGTCTCAAAGAGCATGAAAATTTCTGGAAAACTTAATAAAACATCAACGCAAAACAAATTGGAATGAGCGATTTTCTTTTTCGGCCCTAAATTACTTAATAATAGTATTTGAAGTTCAAAAATTAGCTTTAATTATTTCCAAAATTCGAACTTTTTGTGCGGGGTTAGGGGGGGGGGGGGGACGGATCAAAAAACGAACTTGGGATTCGTCTTTAGTTAGACAAGGCGACTAAATTTTTCGAAAAAAAAAATCGCAAATATGACATGTGGGGTGTGTAATTAAAGCCCTTGCTGAACTCTATCGAATGGCGTTTTTCAATTTTCAATCCGGTATATTTCATAGTATATTTTTTCCACCCTTAAAAACTTGATTACATTTCAACTGAAAACCACTTTTTCACTTTGTCGGACCCTGCATCATAAAGGACGCCGCTAGAGAATAATTGTTGCATTTAAATTAAAGACAAGAAAATTCTTTATCTATTAGAAGGTTTTTATTTTCAATTCGAGATATTTCCAGACTGAGGTTTTACTCCCGAAGTTCAAAGTTTTCTCCTCATCTGGGTCCCATATACCTCATTCTTAGATATGAGTTATTTTTCAAATTCTTTTCGATCATAGGCATAAGTGTTCGATTACGAAACTTTTTCATCTCTACAAAAAAAGTCCTCCGAACCAGCGTTATTCTGTAAAGGTAAATTGTAAGATTTTATATTTTGTCACGACAAAAAGCGGCAAGATTGACGTAAAAGGAGGTTGTTCTAGCATTATTAACATTTCTCCTAAACTATTGTCCCGAGCGGAAAACTAATTGGAAATAAACGTTCCCAATAAAACAGGCTTCATTTGATCCACTGACATTATACTGAAATAGTGTATATTAAGTAGTTATAGTAGAAATAACAACTTGCGAAACATCCAAAACGGTCAAAAAACGCTATGAAAAACCGGCATTTCCTTAATTTAAGCCGTCCTGTTCATAAATAGTTGAGATACTTTAGTTTTTGTCTCAGCTATTTTTAACCGGATCTTCACAATAACTGTATATGTATATATGTATATATATAACTATAAATCCTAGGAATTTTGAGGATTTTTATCAATTTTTTCCGGGGCCGGAGAGAGCTCCTACGAGCTCATTTTATCACCCTGTTCTTATAATTACATTTCGAAGTAAGCTAAAAGCTAAAGGGTGTGTTCACTCTTTGTTGTAAATTCTTGTTGTATTTTTACATCGGGTGCACTGATACATTAAAGAGTGAATATCCCTATTGATTTTGTCCCACATTTTATGTTCTAATGTATAAGCCTAAAATTTTTTTTTTTTTTCAGTATTTTTGTTTGGATATTTGTCCTTAAAAAGTTTGTAAACCTCGCTTAGAATAAGGAATTTACGAAGTTTCCATTATTATTTTTTACTTCATAAAATTCAATCTCAAAAATTTTCACTTCTTCCATGAAAAGCTTACCAGGGACAACACCGACGGGTGCAAGTCCCCCGCCCAGTCCGTGTTTTAATGTAATGCACAAATCAGGAATAAAACGTAACCTGTATACTATTACAAAAGAGATTTCTTATCTAACAGACTGAAATTTAATGAAAATATTTTCAATAAATTTACGAAATGCATTTAAGTGCAAAAAAAATTATTGAATTTTTCAACCAGCAATGAGAGAGGTCTCGTCAGTATGGCTATCTCTGATCGCCTACCATAGAAGTTCAATGATGAAGATCACATTAGCGCCCATATATTGATACCATATAATTCATACTTACTTTTTTTTAAATGCATTTATACCGCCAGTTGGTGTGACCTGCATCATTGAACTTCTATGGTAGGCGATCAGAGACAGCCATAATGATGAGACCTCTCTAATCGCTGGGTCGAAAAGTTCAGTCATATTA
The DNA here is from genome assembly GCA_963924295.1 of Dioctria rufipes. Lineage (NCBI taxonomy): Eukaryota > Metazoa > Arthropoda > Insecta > Diptera > Asilidae > Dioctria > Dioctria rufipes. The sequence continues at coordinate 16,882 of CAWUPM010001012.1, read as the reverse complement.
TTACAAACTCCATGATTAATACTACTCATATTTTGGCGATATGGAGGCGGGCGTGCGATTCGCAAAGGCATGAGCCGACAAAGGCGAGACATATCTACTGCACAGTATATTTCATGCAGTAGAAAAGCTTCGAATAGATCACTGAGAAGTTAATTTCAAAAATTTCCTGAGAAAAAAAAACGATTTAGTTCCCATATATTATTTTTCAATACAATTTCTTGTCATACAATACCGTCTATGAAAATCCAATATGACTTTTAATATTGGTTGGTTCAATGCATCTTGTAGCTTGTAAATTATATACATATATCTCTAGGTGTTTGTCGTCCTTGGATAGTTAAATAAGTCGCTCCATGCAACGAATGTGCTTTAAATTAAGTTGTCCTATCCTTATAAATAAAAAGATCATAGTTTAGCCGGTGTTGATGCTCAGCCTTTTCTGATCACGCAGAAACAATGCCAAAAGCGAATTGGAGACATTGTTCAGCATCGTAGAAATTCTAGAAATAATCTACGAAATCGTCTATTAAACTTCGTGATTTGATAGTAACAAATTCGCTAGAAGAATAAATAAATAAATAGCTGACCCTTTACTTTGCAAACTTGCTGGTTAGATCATTATCTTTCGTAATTCTATTAAACCAAGTTCATCTCGTCGGTCAGAGAAAATAGTTATACCCAATTTAATAAAATTTAACATTCCATATATTAAAATTTTCTGGTTCGTATACGTAAAAATAAAAAGTTAAGTATGAAAATGTTGCTTAATTCAGTACCTATTTCTGAAATAATATTTCAAATTATAATATAACAATCGGAAAAGTTTTAATTGGTCTAACAAGGAGAGGGTCCCTACTCGTCATCACCAATTTCGTCAAAATTCACAGTATAGTAACTAGGGCTTGACTAAAAATGAAAGTGACATAAGTGGGAGTTTCAGATGACCAAACGAAACCGAAATAATGCACAACGTAAGGGAACCCGGGATTTACCTCTTGGAAAATACCCAAATTTGCAAATTTTCGCCAAAATTGTCGCGGTTAAATTACAATAGAATTTAAATGAAAGCGCCAATTTTATTAGTGTGAAATACCAACCATAGAGGAAGTATGGAGATTGCTGATTCTGTAAATGTCATTTCCGTGTATTTTCAAAGATCGCTGGTAGATGACGAAAAGTGGGTGTGCAAAAACAATTGGATTAGTCGATAAGTTGTAGAAAAACATTTCGAAATGAATTTTTCGGACAGAATTTTGGCCGTCAAAAATTAAGTTTCGAAACTTAATCAGAACAGGAGGGAAAACATGTTCAAAAAAGCAGAAAAAAATTACAAAATACTAGCAAAAGGAATTTTGCAAATGGGGTAAAATTTACCCAACCTCTCTCAGAGCACCCGATTTCGGAAAATGAGAAACTTTTGGTGTAGGTATATGAATGACCTTTTGACATTGAATTTTTTATCCAGTTTTTTTGTGTACGAATATCCTGCACAGAAGATAGAATATATAATTAATACCCCATCCGTGGACAATTTTTTTTTTTTTTTTTTTTATTATAATAATTTATTATATAATTATTATATAATATAAGTAACCCACCACGGGTTACCACTCTGTAAATCATAAAAAACTCACAATGAACTTAGCAAAAAGAATTTTGAAAATCGGTTGGAATTTGGCCGAGAGTAAAAGGTGGCAGCTTAACTGTATATGCTACTAATTAACGAAAGTTGAAAGTAATTAGCAAACCTCGCAATCTTATTTTGGAAAACGAATGGGGGTAATTATTTCTGGTTTTGTGTATATGAAAGATAATAGATTATAGATAATTGTAACGAAAAGATAGTGGCTTAAATGTTGCGAATATACTTGCAAGATGGTAATTATCAAAGTTTTCCGAAATGTGTTAATTTTATCCCCAGCATATAGTACTGTGAATTTGGCCGAAATCGGTTATGACGAGTAGAGACCCCCTCCTTGTAAGACCAATTATTACCCTATATAAAAAGAAAACTGAAATAAAGTATGATCTATTACTTGCTATTGTATTTACTATTTTCATGGAAAAGTCATGTACAAAATTTCAGCTCTCTACGTCAATGCGTTCTCTGAAAGTGTCCAAATATGTATATAGTGAAAAACAAAATTTGTGTATGACAATTCAACGAAGGAGTTACCTGACTTGTTCCATTTTTAAATTTAAACCTAATTTTTTTTTTAAAAAAAGGCCGTAAAAAATTTCACCTCACTGAGCAAACGTGCTATCGACGTGACGAAAATTTATCGACATATTTTTGGCAATACTGCCAAGCTATTTCAGTTTCCGACTAATATCTAGCGCTTATTCTCGTTTTCAACTGTTGTCCAAATATATATTGAAAGCCGAAATCTGTGTACTTACGACAACGATACCTACTAAATTAAAGCTCTCTAAATCGAAACATTCTCAAGCATTTATTTCGTACTTATATCTATACAATTTTTACAAAATCATTTTCAACTCTGCGCATTCTCAAGTTATTGCGTACACAGATGGGTCAAAGGATGAAGATGAAAAAATCAAAAATAATACAATGGATTTGTGCCCAATTCATTTTGCGCACCATCATTATTTTTCTGCTTTGCAAATTGAATGACAAACTTAGCATGGTATATAGTTTTATTATAGGTTTACAGCGAACGATGAATCGGTAGCTGTTTCATGGCCAGATCTTTTACTCTATTCTGTCTATCTCCAACAAATTTACTCGATTTACTATTACGAAATCCCCAGTTATTATACGACATATCAAAAATTTTCTTATCACATTCCATTAAGCAATAGAACTAAACAGAACTTAACTGGAAAATTCATAGTTCGCTGGCACCGAAATTCAAAATCATACCGAAATAGGGGATCAGCTATTTATAAGTCATAAAGCACTTTGACCTGGAGTTTTTCACACCCATAGAGTTAGTTTAATAAACTCTGAACACTAATAATCTTTCCATTTGTAGCCTAACGATAAGACAACATCTGGAAAGATCCTTTTCAATAACAAGAAAGTGAGAATGTTTAACAAACCGAGAATATCTGAGCTTTCATTGTTACTATTCAGAACTTGATTAATTCAATGGGTAATCAAGTTAGATTGACATGCTGTCTCTGCTTTTAGCTAGAATTCCATTAATTAACCAAATGACTTTAAGATCTAAGTGAAATTGTTTTTTTTTTCTTCGTCTTCAAAATCTCAATACATTCTACTGCAGTATAGCTACAGCATCTATAGTTACCATAAAAAAAAAATATCAGAAGTATTTCCGATACCCCCCCCCCACGCCTATGTTTTCACATGTCACGGCTCGAGCTCCTTGGAAGATACGAGTAAAGAGAAGGATCTTGAGAAGTCTCGCACCATTCCGACTGAATTTGGGATAAATGTCTAAATCGGTTTTTTTTCATGCAGGGGGACGAGAGATCACATGCTCGGAAGCCAAGGCGGCCCATTATGGTAACCTGCTAAAAACCCTTTCACCAAAACCTTGCAGTCCTTTTAATGAAGCGCAGCAGTGAGGTAATATTGTCAACTCACCCAGAGATGTGAGGATAGACCGAAGGGTATCCAGTCTGTTCCGCGCAAAGGCCGTCAAGCACTTAGAAAGCTTTCGGCTGTCTCAGACTCCCTTCCAGGTAGGCCAAACACTCAGGGCTGTCAACAACTCCCATCATTGTTAGATGAGCGTGAAGCGAGCTATGGCCATTGAATAAATAACTAATAAGGAAACGGCATATCGGGTGAAAACCTAAGCCACTCGACGAAATGTGTTAGTGTTCTGTGTTTGTATTCGTTTCGTCATGGCAGCGTGAAATTTTGAAGGGGGACATTTTTTATAATCCAAATTGCTATGTAAAATAAACAAATATTTGGCGCCCCTTTATCTTCAGGTAATATTCCTTGGCGTTGCGTATGATAATTTAAGTGAACTTTCAAATAAGTGACCAGCCCTCTTGTCGTTTCTCCCCCCCCCCCCGCTCCGTGGATTTGACTGTCATTGAATTGCCTACTCACGTACACTGTGTTCGCACGAAACCCCGCTCCCTTATTAGCTATTTATTCAATGGCTGTGGCCGGTTATGATGTCCTAAGAGAAATTCTAAAAAAATTCCTATTGGACCCAGTAAGTGCTCAGGTTGTTTCATCTCTAATAACCGAGGTGGCAACGTCTAATGCGGGTTCCAGTACAAGAAACAGAGAACCAAACCCAGATGTGGCTAGCAAATCAGCCCTTTCATTCACTATTATCCCAACCAGCAATCAACTGCGGATCAGAGCCATCAAGACTGCCTGACTATCTGAAAGGATAGCAATGCCCTTGATCTCCATATCTAAAGCTATCTTCGTTGCCATTGTGATGGCGAAGACTTCAGTCTAGAAGAGAGTGATGAGCCATCCAAGTGAGTACTCCAACCCAATACCAGGTTCAAAAAAGTAAATACGCGCACCGGCTCCCTCATTAGTAAGAGAGCCGTCGGTGAGAATTTTTAGCACGTACCGGGGAAGGCTCGATAAGGCACGTCCCTTAACCCACGATTCTCTTACAGGAAAGCTCATAGAGAGCCGACGCCCAAAATGAAGCTCTGGTACCATCATATCCTGTGGCTGGCGGGCCAGAGGATTTTCCTTTGTAGCCCACATGCCAATGAGCAATCGTAAGAACCAGTCCAGCAATCCTCCGCAATCTACACATAGCTCTTTTGGCATCTGCCTAAAAGATAAAATAACAGCTCGATCCGGATTGCTAGTATACTGAAAAAATACAAAATACGGTTTGTTCAAAACTTCTGATTTTGTGTCAGTAATTGAAAACCTTTTAGAATAATAAAAAGTCAGTATTGTCTTTTCGATAAAAAATAATGTTATTCTCATAAGAAGAGGTGGATATAAAATAGCCCCCCCCCCCTTGGTTCACGGTATAAGCTATACAAACAAAGTAAATAATAATCTAATATAATAAATCAACACACATACCATGCCACAATATTTTCCTGCTTTATTAGCAACTAGAAAATGGCAGAATTCGGTGAAAATCCTCCACCCTGTAAAACTTTAGCCTTTTCGCAGTACTTGTTGCTTATTGTGCGTATTTTTGAGGCCAGCCCGTCCCTTTAACTCGTAGACGAATTTGTCTGTCTGTATATTTATATTATTTCTTTTTTACTATTTTCGACACTCTCGTAAACCCATTTTTCGTCATCATAGCGAGCTGAAATTTGACACACAGGTTCATGTCGCGTAATAATTGAATCTATCAAAATTTGAACCGAAAATTTGCATGGAAAACCCGGAAAATCAGGAAAAAGTTTTCCGATTTTTCCGAAAAAATTTCCGGAATTTTCCTACTTTTCCGGAAAATTTTCCGGTAAAAAAGTTTCTAAATTATGCAGGATCAAGTTCCCTATCAACTGGCATCATTACTTTTTCTTCGACAATGGTGAAAACTTGCAGAAAAAATCGAGGAAAATTCATGTAAAACGCGTTTGAGCGTTTTGCAACCTAAGACAAAGTTGTAGAGCGAAATGAGTTGCATAAAGTTGCTTTTTGGAAAACCCCTCCATGGAAAACCCGGAAAAACTGGAAAATCATCGGAAATATTTTCATCGATATGATTAGTGATAAATCTGTTTCAGGAAAAATGCAGAATTTTCCAATTTTTCTGGAAAATTTTCCGAAATTTCCGGAAAATTTTCCGACAAAAAAGTTTTATAAGCTATGCGGAATCATTTTTTTCCGTTCTACTGGAATCTATACTTTCTGCTCAACAATCATGAAAACTTACATGAAAACTCGAGGAAAATTCATGTAAATTTTTAACAAAATTTCATAGTAATAGGAAAAGTCTGTGGAAAACATGGAAAATCGGGAAAATTCATGTTATATGGGATCAAGTTGGAATACAGCTAAAAAGCGCTGTTTAAAACATAATTTGAATTTCAGAAAACCGTTGCAGTACTTCAACGATTTGATACTCGAATAAATTTTTTGAAACTCTGGTAAATCAGTGTCTTTACAGCAGTCATCAAATTGTTTTAAAATATCTCCATACAGCAAAACTGAGGCCAAGCCGCATGAAAAAGTAGAAAATAAACTTTTCTTCGCACACAGAGGTGGACTCAGATTTTATTCGCTGACAATCACCGATATATTTCAGAATGATCAATCAGAGGTAATAAGTGATTTGATTCATGAAAAGAAAGAATATTCAAGAGAAATGTCCCAATCAAAAAATCTGAGTCCACCTCTGTGTGTGAAGAAAAGTTTATTTTATACTTTTTCATGCGGCTTGGCCTCAGTTTTGTTTGAAAACTCGTTTTTACTTATTTTATTATACGCTAGATTATGAAATCATAGGCAAACTAAGTTAGTCATTCCGTTTGTGTCTCAAAGAAAAATGCTGGTAGAGCAACATGAATTTAATACTTACGCATAATATTAAAAGTCATTTTTATTTTTGCATGTCCGTCTGTCCGTCCGTCCTCGCGATAGCTCGAAAACAGGTATACCTATAGAGTTGAAATTTTGCACACTGGCTTTAAAAAAAAAGTGTTAATTTAAGTTCAAAAATGGAACAAATCGGGTAACTCCTTATATCCCTATATTTGGACACTGTCAAAAATTGCCTAAATTTGGGAACCACCCCTTCTTGGTGTTGCCATATCAAAAATTTCATTTTCTTACGTATATTGTGAAAACGACGTTTTTATTGTACTGAAAATTTTTTTTCCAAATCAGAAATCCTATGAAATTGATTATAATCATTTTTACTGTTCGATGAACCGTTCTACAAAATATGTGAAAAACGGCTTCAAAAAGAAAATTTGCTCAGATGGGTGACCATACCAAATTACATATGAGCATAGAGTATCATAAGTCCTAGACCAATTCTAACTTTTTTATTTGTCCACTATTCAAAATATCATAGATATTCACTCATACTCTCCTGATAAGATAAGACGCAGTTGAGACTATACGCAGACAAAAACCAGGCACTCTGGCAATGATCAGATTTGAAGCGGAGCGGTTGCGCGTGTAATCATTTAAAAAATCTAGAATCAGAAAGTATGAAAACAAATAAGTGGTAATGCTCTTAAATCTATTCAATTCAAAGTAGTTTCGAGCGGTTGATATTTGAGCATGTCTAGATCAATGTCGGTTTTTCTATATGAAAATTTTTTAATTAAAATTTAAAAACTTTTAAAAAGAAGAAAAGAAAATTGGAGTGTATCCAATCAATACTAGAAAGATAATTTTCGGTGTATTTCATGACTTGTTCAGTGAACTCATATAATACCTTGATAGTATTATCCATATTTTCGGATGGCGAGTGCTACTTTTGAGCACATTTTACATTTATGCAACTTCATCCCATAATTTTCTTGTTAGAATTCATTTGAAATAATTACTATTTTTCATATCCATACACAGAGGTTATTACCTCTAATCTGTTTACCCGTATTCATATCGTCGAAATAACATCGCACAAGCGGTTTCACGCGACTGAAATCCAAAAATTTTATCTCTCATTTAACCGCTTCTATGCTCTTTGGACGAATCGGAACGCAACGCCTTTAACCGCGCCAACATGAAAACTTTCATTGCTTACCATACTTCTTTATGCGGTTGCACATGCAATCGCATTGCTTCAAGCCTCTTCGGGTTGAACGTCCTCTATAGCTTATAATAACCCATGATACACGTTCTCGCAACCCAAAGTATGCACACAAAAGCAGAAAATCTGTAGGGATCACTTCAAACTTTCAAAAAAGAAAAACATAACATATTATCAAAAACTACTATCGTTTACATATGTCGAAAACGTATCGAAAAACTGTTATGTGCTACAAATGTAAAAATTATTCAAAAAAAAAATTTTTCTTTTGATATTTTTATTTAATTATGGAAAGTTACTTTAAAAACAGGAACACAAAATAAAATGCTGTCAATTATATAGGACACAGTTTAGCCGCCTTCCCCTCGTCGGTTCATTATGTTATGTCTTTGGGTCGGGTCATGGAGGGTTGTATTTAAATTGCTTATTTATTTGCATTGTCATATATATTTTCCCACTGTAGATCTCTTTAAACGTCCTGCAAATAGTGAAATTTAGAGGCGTATCTTATCTTATATTAAAAAATCTTATATTAAAAAAAGACGCCAAGGCATAAAATACATTTTATGTATATATTTTAACAAAAAAAAATAGACCTCCAGCTTCAAATATTTAGAGGAAAATGAACAAAATTAAATTATTTCAAAATAAAATTAATATAAGTAAGTACGTAAGTATAAATAAATGAGGCAACTACAACAGCCTCCTTCGTCTAGGTTTCATTCGTGCAAAATTATCTATAATCATATTATAATCCACTTCAGTAACCAACTGTCTTTCCCAGCCAGTCTAAACATTCTCTCCTACAAAATGTTATACAATGAGTGAATTCTTCATGGTCGTTATCACCTTGATATATAAAAGTACATATATAGTGGTAGGAAAGGGTGTTTGAAGCTGTTGCCTTCTTTTATAGTAGATGCCGGAATTGGTAAAATTTTATAATTTTCTTAGTTTTCTAAAAAAAATTTAAATGCTGATGTGTTCAAATTCACTTAAGTTATTTTTAAATTTAGTAACATTGTTACTTTGGCTTAAGTACCGACGTAATTAGTTTTTAAGTGGAAATCTTTAAGGAAAATGAGAAATATTGTAAAATTTTACGCATGAAACCATCTATACCCAAAAGATAAATCTTTTCGAGAATTCTATATAAATACTTTTATATAGAAGGGCTACGCGTTCGTTTGTACTTAGAAAAATATACTAAGGCCACATCGAAATGACTGCATGAATATTACAAGCAAATTCCAGCAATTTCAATTATAAATAAGTACACATGTTGAATATTGTCATATGAATCTATTTTAAGTAGAGAATCACTACGAGAGGTAGTACAATTTTACTGGTGTCGCGAACTGAAAATTATTTTGATAAATCATTGTGGTTTACACAAGACTATTTTCTTCGCATAAGCAACAGTCAATATTTGCTATAGAGGCGCAATTGACACGCAAAATTAAAATTTGAATGCTTTTCTTTTACCTTTCACAATAGTTTTTCAATATTTAATGGCTTATACATTATACACATTTGCAGTTACATTAGACATATGTGTCTCACTTAACAATTTTTATGGTTCCGTACCCAAAGGGTGCCAATGGGATGGGACCCTATTACTTAGCGTGAACTGTCCATCTGGCTGTTAGCGGGCTGTATCTCATGAACCGTAATAGATAGACAGTTAAAAGTTTCATAGAGTGTGTATTTCAATTGCCGCTATAATAACAAATAATAAAAATTAAATTAAATTAAAAATTAAGGGTGGGGGGGGGGATACAAGGAACGTGATTTTTTCGGAGTTTTTTGGTCGTTAACAATCGCTCTATCTCTTGAACCGTAATACCTAACAACATGAAATTTTTAACGAGTGAGTAATACTATAGCTGCCATAATAAAAAATAATAGAAATACAATAAATTTAAAAATTAAAGAGGTCCCCATACATTAAACTTTTGTTTTTGCTCGATCTAAAGAGTACGATGGTACGAAACCCTTCGTGCGCGACTCGATTCGCACTTGACCGGTTATTAATTTTAGCCTAATTGAGGAGCATTTTTTTAAATGTTGATATGTTAAAAAAATGTAAAAATGAGATATATACATCAAATCATTCGCAATGGCAAGATCTATCTATTGCTTACCTTAAAACAATGCTATACAAGCTAAATTAAATTAAAAAACTTGTGAAATTATTTATCGAAACTCAAAAAGTGCATGAAAGTTTTAGCAAGTTTGCAAAATCGTGTCCTTCTAAAATGTGTCAAGTTTACAGCAAAACCCCACAAGTATAGACACTTCTTATTTTTTCTTCAATATTTCTTATGAAATTTATATTTGATTCCATGCGTTAACAAATAATTAAAAATTATTACAGTTTTCATTCCACAAAAAATCGATAAATGTTCTGAATGGACTATCTCACATAGGTACTCTGCTGTAAAATTTTTTGTTTTGGTTTATTTAAGACGGAGATAAGGTATTTTTAAATTTGTAAAATGTGGTAAATTTTGCTTGGTAGGGGTAACTTAAAAAATTTATACCTCAGGAAGTACATATCGCAAACCTATGAATAAAACAAACGTTATTTATTTAAAACCTAATAGTATGTTGCATTCTTACTAACCATGGGTGTAATCCACGCACGGCTTTATATTCACGTATACGAGGAACCATTACATTAAAATTTAAGAATATAGGATTTTTAAGTATAAGTATATTTAATAAGCCAACAATAACCAAAAACTATAGGGTGGTTCAGAAGTTATACTCATTTATTCCCATCAGGGTAATCTTCAACTAGCCACAACTCCTAAAGGAAGGTTTCGGGGGGGGGGGGGGTATGTGGAACAATTTTTTGACCAATTTACCTCAAGGAATCGAGTGGGGAAGGTATCTTCATTTGAATCACCCTGTATATATATTGCCCAAAACTGCATCTCCACGGAAACTTCCTAGTTTTTCATCGACCGTTATTACATAACAACCAACATTGTAGTTATCTACACAATCTTTATTGAGCTTGTCAAATTAACGACGTTCTTGACGTGTTTCCACGTCATCAAAACGTATGCGCTGCATTAAAAATTGAAAGCGGTTGTAGCTCATTGTGGCGGGAAAAATTTCCAATCCGGTGCCATCTGTAGTCCACAAATCTCTTACATGCACATGAAAAGATTTGTGCAATCCAGTCAGACATAATACTTACTTCAATGTTGTCTGTAGACTGCTCCTGTTTTGTATTTTTGTAATTTATTTGCCGCCTTGTAATATATTTGTGTGTATATATGTATATTGACGAAACGGAATTTTTTCCAAAGCGACCCATCTTTACACATAAATTGTCATCATTGGGACGAACTTCATTATTTTCATAATCAGATTCGCCTTCTTGTTCTGTTTCCGATTCATGATCAATTCCTATTTCGAAGTTAACTTCATTATTACTTACTGCACCACCGAAATACTTTTCTTCATTTATATCTTCTATAAGCGCAGCCAATCTGATTTGTTCTCTTCCATAATTACACATCCTATAAATTGTTTGTTTGTCTTAAGGATAAATTGTGTAAAAAGTGCAAAAATAATTACCTGTCAAAAATTCAGTATACACAAGCCAGAAATATTATTCTTTAATTAGAAACATGTCAAACACCGAAAAATATTATACTAACGTGGGTGTTAATCACCCAGGCACATTTTGTAAATAACGGTGTCGACACTTCGCCTATAGAAGGAATACTGAACATTATTTTAAAATGTTATGAAATAAGTCTACTAAGATTACAAATTAATATGAAATCCGCTGATTTTGTTTTACACTTTGTTTTTTGAACAAAATTTCAAATTGGGTGAATTACACCCATAGGTTAGTAATGCAGGGTTAAGAAACCTTTGAAGTTTCTGAAAAAAAATTAGTCAGAGTCCTTTTTCTGAAAATTTTCTTTCAAGAATAATGGATGTCCTTTATCTTTGAAAATCTCAAAAAGCCCTTTCTCAATTTTTTTAATTTTTTCTTTTAAATTTTAATCGTTAATGGGTTTTCAGGAAACGATGAAAATGTACACATTGAAGTTTGGATGGAGTTGTTTTTTAATCATATGTAATTTAGAGAAGTTTGAACGAAGATCGTTGAGATTTTATATCTACATAATGTAGCTAAGAACGATTAAAAGAAAAGCAATTATAATTAGATAAGTAACCTTTTTGTATATACGAGTACATATGTAAATTTTTATTTTAAGAATATTTAGACTAAAACTAAAATTAATATCAGGCTTATGTACATTTTATATTTAAGATTTCTCATATTTTATTGACTCTGTTATATATTTAGTTTTACTGTCTGTTAGAATATAAACACTATTATTTATGTGAGGATTAATTTGACATATTATTGAAGATTTTGTAATTGATTTATCATGCGAAAATGAAAGTGATACGCAGGTCCTGATGGATGAAGTGTTGTCTCCTTAAACATTTCGTGTTTTTCGTCATTGGAAATAATGTAGCACATCCACCAAGTGCTACTCTTTACATAAATGATAAAGCCAGATATGGCTTCATCAATAGTATTTGTGAGGTTTGCGCCAGACAATAAGTTATACTTTGTTCCTTCAGAAGAAAATGAATATTTTTTTATCAAAACAATTAATTCCCTCGTTGACTGGTATGACTGTATGAAGTTCTTGTTTCATTGGAATTTTATAGGCTCTTGAAAATCTCTCGTTTAAATAAATTTCTTCCCGGTAATATTCTTCCTGAGGGACAAAATTGAAACTTATGTTATGAATACTTTCACTCGCCCATTCATAAAGCAAACGGGGTGATATTATTTGATGATTGAAGGGACGTTGTAGACTAGCTTTTGTGGTTAAACTTTTGACAGTTCCTCTGAGGCCATCACAAATACTTTTTCCATGAGTATTTGCAAAAAACTGCCAAGTACAAGGACATCTAAAATCTGCATCGTGCATGGTAATATTTAGAAAGATTTTTCTATTTTTGTATTAAAATGCTGACCCATCTGAAAAATATGTTATTTTTTTTTTTTAAACACCTTGTTTCTCTATAAGATATTTGATTAGATATCGCTGGAAAAGATGAACAGTATTATGTTTAAGAAAATCCGATATTATAACCAAATTTGTATGCTCAATATTTGAATTTTCGTTTTTAAAATATACACAGAAAGGATTTATGGTTGTCTGTGAATTAGTCCAACGGAAACTCCGAATTTCATCTTGAATCACAAAAGAATAATATTCCGAAAAATCCATAATAACCAAAACCTCGTTTTGAAAGCTGCCATGTCGTATTGCAATGAAAGAGTGTGGAATTAATACAGTCATCCTTTTCTGAAATGCATCAAGAAGTCATCAGTATTTTCAGTTTTTATACCCTAGAAGAAATCAATAGGGTATACTAAGTTTGTCATTCCGTTTGTAACGCACAAAATTAATAATGGTAGACTAAAATGGATTGGACACCCACGCATAATATTAAAAGTTATTTTGATTTTTGCATATCCATCCGTCTGTCCGTGCGAACGTTAATTCGAGAACGCGTTCCCTTGGAAAGCTGAAATTGTGTACACGGACTTCAAAGAGCAAAGTAAAATTAAGTTCGAAAATGATACAAATCGGGCAACTCCTTCGTGGGTTGCCATACAAAAATTTCGGTACACTGCCTGAGAACGACATAGAGAGCTGAACATTGGAACATGGTGTTTTTATAATAATAACAAATAAAATTTCAAAAATGGAATAAATCGGTCAATCCCTTCTTTGTGTTGCCATGTAAAAATTTAAGTTTTTTACAAATACTGCGAAAACGATAAGTCCTAGATATTTTTATTGTACTAAAAACTTCTTCAGAATACGAAATTCTATAAAGCAGGTATTAATCAGTTTTTCTGTACGACCAACCGTTCTAGAAATATATGCAAAAAAGCACTTAAAAAATCAAACTTGTATAGATCGGTGACCATACGAAATTTTATACGGGCATTCATCTAGGTTGTCATAAAAATTGGTTTTAGACGAATTCTAGCTTTTATACTTGTTATTTCCAAATCTGTCCGTTGATGTGATGTCCATTGGTGGTGTGTAATTATCTCCACGCAATTCTCTGCAAAAACCTTTTTTAGTTCTCCTTTTAAAGGAAGAAATCCGGGGCACTGTGGTAAATTATTTAAAAAGCATTTTGTGCCGGGTGGATTGCAGATCATCGTGGACATGCAGCTTTTATAATTCGTAATATTTTGGTGGCTGTATGAAATATTTTACCATTACCTTTATTGAAACATAATCCATTATTCCAAGCATGAGCCTACTGATCTCGTCATTTGGATAAAATTATATCTCCAATTCCCTTAATTTCGTATCCATATCCATAGATTTTCGAAGGCGAATAGATAAAATTCTTTTCTCTTTTGATATTTGCTTACTTTTCCTCAACATATAACTCGTAGTTCGCGGAAATATTTCCATGGTTTTTGTAGCAGTCCAGTTTTCCTGTAAAAGTCTTAATATCATGCATTTCATATTTTTGTCTTGTGTTGTAACATACTTTTCTCTCAGTTTACTTGCGAATTCTTCCAAGAATCCATTAGATTCTTTTTCTTAGACGATTGGTATATTAACAATTTTAGTAGATATGGCATCCATATTTCTTTAAATTCTCTTTCCACATATGCGCTATCATTCATTCGCCTCTATTGCATTTCTAGTTCTCCTAAGTAAGAAAGACAATCTTAAGGCCAAAACACAGTGAGAGCGAAACAACAATGTTGGCAACTTAGTTAGCGATAATAGTGCATTTAAAACACAGTGAACGCGACTCGACAAATGTTTTTGACAGCCACCTCTGTTTTATTTATTGTAAAAGAAATGGCAAAAGGAAAAAATTAAGGAAAATCGATAGTATAGCTTATGCGGCTGACTTGAAATTGCAAAGCATAAAAAAACGGTTTAAATATACATCCCTGAAAACTCACCGATTTTCTTTAAACTTTGCACACTAGTTCCTTTTCACTCACAAATCACAAATATGAAAACGAAATTTGTCGGAAAGTTATAGTTTCCGAGATATTCGACTTTAAAATTCCCGATATTTGTACTGCACTTCACAACACAATTTGACATTCTCACAATTATTAACTCTTCTTCTTCTTTTTAGTAACAAGTATACAAGTAGTGTAAACATACCTTCCGAACATTCGGGTTACCAGCAATGCTTTTTTTTTATTCATTACAAATATTTAGTTAGAATGGAATAGAAAAAATTTATTAAGGAAACACACGCTCCGCGCGCGTGTGTGTGTGTGCCCCTGCCAGCCTGCCTGTGTATGTGTGTGTTTCTTTAATAAATTTTTCTATTCCATTCTAACTAAATATTTGTAATGAATAAAAAAAAAGCATTGCTGGTAACCCGAATGTTCGGAAGGTATGTTTACACTACTTGTATATTTGTTACTAAAAAGAAGAAGAAGAAGAAGAAGAAGAAGAAGAAGAAGAAGAAGAAGAAGAAGAAGAAGAAGAAGAAGAAGAAGAAGAAGAAGAAGAAGAAGAAGAAGAAGAAGAAGAAGAAGAAGAAGAAGAAGAAGAAGAAGAGTTAATAATTGTGAGAATGTCAAATTGTGTTGTGAAGTGCAGTACAAATATCGGGAATTTTAAAGTCGAATATCTCGGAAACTATAACTTTCCGACAAATTTCGTTTTCATATTTGTGATTTGTGAGTGAAAAGGAACTAGTGTGCAAAGTTTAAAGAAAATCGGTGAGTTTTCAGGGATGTATATTTGTTCCAAAAAAACTAAAAAGAAGACTGAAAACAGATTTCTATACATGGGATGACGTTTATTGCACAACATAACTTTTTCCTTCATTTTCTTTATTAATTCCTCCTCAAAACCCATAATTTGTCAAACTAATAAATGAAATTAATTTTAAACAAGTTTTTAATAACTAGTTTATTTCACTATTATGTTTCATAAAAATATCCAAATCCACATGAATGTCAATTATTCACTGTCCACACAGAAATGTCAATTATGTTGGCGACTAATTTAAAGATTTTCCCAAACTTTTTGTTGGCAACTTATCGCGTCGCCCTCATTGTGTTAAGTATATGGGACTTCCATATATTCGAATCTTTGACAGCAACCAATTCACGGCGACTTTGTTGTGTCGTCCTCACTGTGTTTTGGGCTTTACAAGCATCCTGACTATCAGAAATACTTTGTATATCCTCGAGATTATCAGCCTCTACAGAAAATGAAGGGCCGGGTAACTTATAGACTTCTAATCGGCACTGCAAGCATATTTTCCATTTCAGATGTTAATTTGGTAGACGCTCTAATATTTGGTAACATTTCTTAAATTTTGTCGTTTAAAGGAATGACATGATTTTGAAAAAGGATTACAGCATCTCAGTAGTTTATAATGATCCTCCATTTTTAATGCTATAATTTTATGATTAGTATTAATATACATTTAGAAGAATTATTAAACTCGCTTATAGCACTTTAAACTAATTTTAGTTTTATACAAAAAAATTTAAAACTGCAAAATATGTTTTGCTTAATAAGTAAAACAATGTTGCACTAATAATTTCAGCTGCACGAAGTCATCTCACTTTTATACTTTCCAATTACTGATACAACACAGTGAAACACATTTTTCCTTTAAATATTGTCTACCTACATAAATATATTTCATTTACCTCACTCATATTGAATTGTTACGAATAAAAGCATACACTTTTGGTTACTTCACTGATTTTATAATATTTTCCAAGTTAAATTTCATTAGGAGCATAGTATATTGCTATATATATACCTACTCTAGATATATTAGGTTCGATCAGGTGAAAGGAAAACTGTTGCCATGATACAGGGTGGGCCAAAAGTCACCATGGGGTTTAAAAATAACTAACTTTTTCGTTTGTACATTGCTCCACACCCTGTTGACCGTTTCTCTTCATTCCTTTTTTACATGATAGCCAACTGTCTGTTCTTCAAGGTAAGCATGTTTCCCCACCCCACCTTACCCCTCCTTTTTTTCATCCTACCATATGTTACCCATGGTGACTTTTGGCCCACCCTGTATAAGTGATAAAAGAAAAACAGCTAGAAAGGATACGTTGAGCAAAGTTATAACATATTTATTTAAAAGCTAAAAATTTCGAAAATTGTTTTAATATGTAAACATTCCAAATTATAAATAAACAACAAGTT